>CM021101.1:436309734-436339881 GCA_007115665.2 Sequoiadendron giganteum | reverse complement strand
CATTATTGATGATATATGAGAGATTACAATTTTTGATGTGGCATGTGATGTGTTATGAGATGTTTTATGATGTTCATTATGTTTATGATATGGATGGATTCATGCTATGCTTATGTAATGATGATGTATGCATTGATGTTAGTGATTTCTTGATACTATCTAGATATGATGATGTTATGATATGCTCATTTTTTTCTATTTTTTGATGCTTTGACATGATATGCATAATGCAAATGATATATGATGATGCATGTATGCAATGAATGATGTTATATGATGTATAATGTGATGTTCTATGTTATGATTGATATTACATGCTAACAAGTTTGTGGATGCAGGATGCACGTAGTACTAATGATGTTGTGATGCAAGATGGAGATACTAGATAAAAAAACATGTTAGTAAGATTAGAGGATAGAAGAAAGTGGATGAATTTGATCTAATTGCCAAAAATATATAGATTAATGATTGTAAATGTGGATGAATGCATGGATAAATGATTGATAATGACTGATTATGTGTAAAATGTGACGAGTTTTCTTTTGCTTCACGAAAAATACCAAGTAATTTTCATCATAGAAATCCTAATTAATGTAGAAAATAGACATGATGCACTAGGGTATTAATGAACAAGGTGACTTTTTATCTATTGCATGGAATTTGAATCTACAAACAAGGAGTATTCTTGCTCATACTAGAAAAAATAAACCTTGTTAGAGTGTATGGGTTAGAATTTCAGAGCATTTTGGTCCATTGCATAGAGAGGTATGAGGAAAAAAACATGCAATGCCACTTTAGTTTCTTGAAACACCTTCTAAACACACAAGGCAAGTATGCACCATGGTCATATTGCATAAATATCCAATAAACATGACATACAAAATCAATGATCAATGCTCAATTCCTTCCTCTCTAAATCCTTATAGAAATCCTCAAGAGATCCTCGGAATGAGACAATAAGATAAATCAAAAGAAAAGACCAGAATAAATAAACAATGATGTTGTATCACTTGCCATTAATTTTTTGATGCTTTAGGATATTATCCATCGATGAGGTCTATCGTAGGAATGATTTATCCATTAAGACACATGTTAGGATGTTGATGATGATTTTGATAGGTAGGTAGTTAACACTTAGGCATTATTTTAGTCTAATAGTGATCAAGTCTTTATGGTTTTTTGCTTGAATGTTTCTGAGATTTTGGTGTTTGCTTTGCTTGTTGTTTTCTTTATCAAAAGGTGAGGGTGATGATTTTTTTATTATGGATGGATAGTTTATTACAAATAGGTGATAACAAAAATATGTTTTTTTGAATTTTTTTGGATGTTTTTGTGCTTTTTGAGGTTATTTGAGGCTATTTATGTTGTTTTCAAGATATTGGGACTTTTTTGGTGTTTTTGAGAGATTTAGAGACCAAGAGGGGGACCTAAGGGGACTTACCTAATGCCTTGAGGGCTCATCAATTGATGGCCTTTCCTACATTATACACGTAGAGACATCATAGTTTATTTTATTAGACTCAAAGCAGCTTGTATGAAGACAACCAATGATATTTTTGGGTTTTTTGATGTTTTACATTTTAAAGATTTTGTTGGTTTTTTAACTATTTTTGTATTTTGATGTTTATATGGATGTTTTTGGATTTTGATATTTTACATGAATGATGGAATGAAAAAAGATCTAATTTGTCTACTAGGTTTAAGAGGCTATCCTTAGTTTGGAAAAAGATTAATTTTATTATGGATAGGTGGATAAAGCAGATAGTGGATAAAGATAGTGTGGATGAAAGATAGTGTAGCAAGGTTCAACACTTAACTGGTTATTGAGCCATGGTTGGGTGCACATTTATTATGTGATGGATGGAATGAAATGGAGATGATAATAGGATGAATATAATGGAGAAGATGTGATAAAAGGATGAGATGAGGTGGATGGATGGTTCAGATAGATGATAGTGTAGGACTTATTCAAATTTAGCTCTTGTTTGCTAGGTTTTCACTATGATAGTTATCTTAGAAGTGTCACAAGGTGTTTTTCACTTAAAGGATGATTTATTTCGCTTTACCATTTTCTTTATTTTTTTTCTTTTTTTGCTTAGGATATTCTAATGCATTAGGTGTAGATAATTTTGAGATGGCTACTATTGAGTGGTTCTGCTAGGGTTTTCCCTTCTAGAGTAGCCAACTGATACACATCAGAGCTGTAACTTGCTATGATGACAAAAGGACCTAACTAGTTTAGCTCAAACTTACCTTTCCCATCCTAGTTAAGCTAAATCTTATGATTTTCTCTCAAGACTAAGTCACCAACTTAAAATATTTTGTTCTTTATTCTCTTGTTATAACTTCATTTGAGGTGGTTCTGATAAGCTTGGATATGGTTTAGAGAACTCAAACGTCTTTTGTCTAGCAGTTCAAGTTCATGGGGTCTGGATACTTGGTATTCTTCATTGCTGACAAGATCTTTCAAGGATACCCATAGGGATGGAATCTTGAACTCTATAGGCAAGATAGCTTTAGATCCATATACAAGGGAAAAGGGTGTTGCGCCCATGGGTGTGCAGATGCTAGTTCTATAGGACCACAATGTAGGGTTCAACTGAAGAAGCCAGTCATGTATGACATCATTAATAGTCTTCTTAAGGATATTAAAGATCATTTTGTTAGATGCTTCTACCTGATTGTCTCCTTGGGGGCAGTATAGGGTTGAGAAGTAATGCTGGATGGAGAATCTAGTGTAAAGATCATAAACATCTTGGTTTTTGAATGGATTTCTATTGTCGATAATGATAGTTTGAGGGATACCATAAAAAAATTAAATATTTAAGGATAAGCTTCACTATTTTTTTACCAATGATATAGGTTAGGGGTATAGTTTCTATCCACTTAGTAAAATAATTCATGGCAGCTATGATAAATTTATGTCTATTGGATGAAATAGGGGATATCTTGCCTATAAGTTCAAGTCTCCATTATGAGAAGGGCCAAGGTGTTGTGATTGGATATAGCTCTTGCGTATGTGAATGAACAAGATACCCATGTTGCTGACATTGAATGAATTACTTTGAAAAGTGTGTATCTTCTTGTTCTATTAATGGCCAACAATATCCAGTTCTTAGCAACTTCTTGACTAGATTAGGCTAGCTAGAATGAAACCCACAAATACCTTCATGTACCTCTTGCAAGGTAGTTTGAGACTCTTCCATGTTAAGATATTAGAGTAATGTTCCATTAGGCTTTAACGATATAAAGTATCTCCAAGGATGGTAAAGCGTGTGGCTCGACAAGTGAAAGTTTTCTTTTGGTTACTTGTAAGGTGAGGTGTTGAATGTAGGTGTAGGTGTCTTGGTACCAAGGTGAATCAGGACCAACAACATCACACACAATTTCAAATTCTAGGATATCAAATGTTGGTATAATTTTTTTTTGTATGATGAATTCATACCTAGGAATGTTCTGTGGTATATCAAGAAGCGAACCAATGGTTTCCATAGCATCAAGAACTCTGATGTTGACTCTCGAGACTTATTAAGAGAGGATGACCAAAAGTACTGATTAAAACCATCCACCATTCTTTTATAATATAACACCTTATCTTATTTAGTTTGGTATTCATCATTCACTTCTCTGATGACCAACTATGAATCACCATAAGCCTGTAGCTCTTTGATTTTCCATTCTATGGACATTTTTAGCCTAGTGATCAGTGCTTTATATTTGTCTATATTATTTGTGCTAGGAAAGGAAATTTTGTATGATTTAGGTATACTATCTCCTTGAGGTGTGAGGAAAAG
The DNA here is from genome assembly GCA_007115665.2 of Sequoiadendron giganteum. NCBI lineage: Eukaryota > Viridiplantae > Streptophyta > Pinopsida > Cupressales > Cupressaceae > Sequoiadendron > Sequoiadendron giganteum. The sequence goes on along the minus strand of CM021101.1, from coordinate 436,336,087 downwards.
GATACCAACCTTTGATCCATGCTGAGCATGAGATTTTCTAAAGTTTATTGTCTATCAGTTTGCTTGAATTGTCACAAGCATTCCCTCATCAGTAAATTATAATATCAATGGTTGATGATCTTCTATAGGTGTTTTGGCTAATTGGTATGCTATTAATTTTCTTTTAATTTCTTTTTTTTCCACATATTATATGTCGATTTCACTAAGTACCATGACCCACTTCACCATTCTTCTTGTGAGAGTTGCTTTAGCCAATAGATATTTCAAGGGATCAACTTTGGATATCAGCTTGATATATCAGTTCAACATGTAATATCTAAGATTTTGGGATGCAAAGACAAGAGCTAAACAAGCTCACTAAATAGGTGTATAGTTCAGTTCATAACCAGCTAGGGTATGACTAATGTAATACACCACTCTTTCTCTATTATTTTTATCAAGTTGTGCTAACAAAGCTCTGAAGGCTTCTAGTGTCACTGATACATATAAGATCATAGACTTTTCTTGTATAGGAGGCATCAAAATAGGAGGAGTTCCCAAATAGTCTTTGACCTATATAAAAAATTATTCACATTTTTCATCCCATTTGAAGTTTACATCCTTATGGAGCAAGTATGTAGAAGGACAATATTTATCCACTAACTGCACTATGAATCTTTAGATTGATTGTAGTTTCCCTGTAATCTATGCAACTATTTCAATGTCTTTATGGGAGGCATTTCCATGAAAACTTTGAATTATGTGGGATCTACATCGATGCCTCTTTAGGATACAATATAAAACAATAGTTTTCTTGATGCCATGTCAAAAACACACTTCTTTGGATTTAGGCGTAGATTGTATATTTCTAATTTGTTAAATATTTTAGCCAAATTACCTAGATGTCCTTATCTTGTGATAGATTTTTCCAAAAGATCATCTACATAGTCTTCCATAGTTATGTGAAACATGTCATGAAATATAGTAGTCTTCACCCTTTGGTAGGTGGCTCCTACATTCTTTAGGCTAAATGGCATGACATTCTAGCAAAAAGTTTTCCCTAGGGACAAGTAGATGTTGTTTTATGTTGGTCCTCAGGTGTTATCTTGATTTGGTTATATCCTAAGAAGCCATCCATAAGAGAAATCATTTCATGACTGGTAGCCAAATCCACTATCATGTCAATGTTTAGGAGAGGGAAGTAATCCATTAGGCATGCTTTGTTGAGGTCTCTAAAATCAATTCAGATCCTTATGCCCCCAGTGGGTTTTGACACTAGTACCAAGTTTGACAGCCACTCAGGATAATCAATAGGTCTAATGAATCTAACATCAAGAAACTTTTGTAGTTCCAATTTGAATAGGAGCTCTATATGAGGGTGCATCTTACTAAGCTTCTGTTTCACTAATTTAGTTCTAGGAAAAACTGTAAGATGATGAACTACTAAAGCTAGATCCAAACTAGACATATTTGCATAAGTCTAGACAAAATTGATTTGCATTATTGTATGAAGACTATGAAGTTTGTTATTTCTTTAGGATCTAGAGAGGTTTCATGATAGGTTATCTTTACTACATCTATTGTTTCCACATTTATAGGTTCAAACTCTTCAACCAAATCTATTGATCTTTCCTGTTATTGTGTGATGAAGAGATTGAATCCTCCATCCTCAGGCTCCTTAGGGAGGTTTTCACCCTTAAATATATCCTTTATTTTGTCTTTTCCATGATTAGATAGTACCACATTGTGTTTCTCACTAAAGGATCTAATTTTCATGTTTAGATTTTCATTCTCATTTTTGCGACTAGAGGATACAATTTGCCTGCCAAAATATGCTTCTTGTCCAAGCTCAATATCAAATCCAATCTTGTGATCTCCAAGTGGTATACCATTTTGAAGTCCCTTAAAATTGATGATTGATTCATCATTTTGGAATGTCCACAACAAGTGGTTGATGTTGTTGATCCCAATCAATTATTTGTGGGTAAATAAGTTGGAGTTCATGTGTTTGGGATGTAGGTTTAAAGGAAAGGGTAGTAATGGTGTTTATAAAAATGTCTCCAAATAGGTTTGTGATGTATAAGTCATCAATAGGATCATAGTCATCCAATGTATCAACCATGATAGAAGAAGAATCTTCCTCACAAAAGGTACTTTTGGTGTTAGGAGTAACAATGTCTAACAAACCATAGCCTAGTCCTTGACTTTTCTTGCATTTTGTCATGATGAATTTCTCCCTCATACCTTGTTCTTTCAAACCAAATACACCTTTTCTAGTGAATCCCATAAATTTAGCAAGCTAATAACCTTTACTATCTAGATGCATAGGGATTGGAGGTAATTATTTTTATTCCTCTTCTTCTTCTTTGTAGAGCCATGTAGAGAGATCTTGCTAAAAAATCACTTCATATTGTTGGTAAGAGACACTAAAAATTTCATCTAGTGTTTTCATTAATGGAAACTCTATTCATGGATTTGATCCGCACTTCAATAGTTGCTTATACCAAAAGCCAGATCAAATAAATGTATTATCTGTCAAAGCTAGAACATGGTATCTGACAAAGTTGTGTTTTTTTATTCATATGCAATTATCTGTTATCATTTTGGGTTGTGGATCTCAAGGAAGATATTTTGATGTATGAATTGTGTTATCCTTGAATCATAGATCCTCGTATTGATTCGTGTGCAAGTTAGAAGATCTAGTTGATTGATTTTCTATCTAATAGTGCAAGAAGGCTGACTAAATGAATATAGTGTGTTGTGGATCTTTGAGGGATAATTGTTTGAAGTGTTTTGTGCTCGAGCATGTTGTTTTGGGTCCTCACTATGTTGTGGCTGACTTTGGTTGGTGCACATTGAAAATTATCTATAGATTGAGCCGACGGTTTGTAAATATTTTATGTTTTATTGAAGCGAACATGTGGTTGATTAAATCTTTAGTTGCAAATATATATAAGCGATCATTTATATCATTTATATGTATATGTGCAAACTGTGTTGATGTGTGTTGTGAAAGTTAGAATAATTTTAGAGTGATTATGCATAGTTTCACTTATACATAAAAGGATTTGTGATGCAAATTAAAGTAGACAGAGCATAAGAGAAGAATCAGACAAAAGGTCAAGAATGTGATTGATGTGCTTAATTAGAACTATAACAAGGAATTAGTAGATGCTATTATTTTAGTTCAAATCTTTTGGATGTAATCCAAATGTTTTGTAAGACAGTGAGTCTTCATTTTGTATATGAGAAGTGAGCTCTAGGCAGTGTGCCTAAGTGCATGTGCATTCCCATTTGTAAACACTTATATTTCAGTATACTCTTATTGTGGATTGGCCTTTGACAATGGTTTTTCTCCTAACAGGGTTTCCACGTAAAAATCCTTGTGTTATGGTGTTGTGGTTGATTGCTTTGTGTTCTTGCATATTTATTTTGATTCAATGTTGTAAGTGGTTTAAAGATCATATTAATAAAGTTAAATTTTGTAGAACATTGATTCACCCCTCCTCTTAGTGTTCCTTGATTCCAAAAATTGGTATCAGAGCCTAGTTCCTCAAAATAAGTTTAATAGATTGGGGAAGATCTGGGAAAGTGATTCAATGGATTCTAGCAGTCTTTAGCAACAAATTTTGGTGGTACTAGATGATCTTGATCAGTCCAAATCTGAAGCCTGGGAATTGGAAGAAAGCCTCATGAATGCTGAGAAATTCATTTAGTCATTGAAAGATCAAATCGATAAGTCTAGGGAAAATATAAATGAACTATGTGATTAGATCAAGAAGAAAGACAATAAAAGCATGGAAGATGAACACCCAATTCAAGCCCTGAAGGAAAATATAGAAGAATGTGAAAAGTTAGAGATAATGATATACTGAAGCATGAGATGGAATCTATTGTGATGAGGATGACCAAGGATATTGAAGACATAAATAAGAATGAAGAGAATCTTGCTTAGTCCTTGAAAGTGAAATATGAAGAATGTAGCCGAATCAATGATGGATTCATTTAGTTGGAACTTGAATTACAAAAATCTAGAAACAATGAAGATAAGCTTGAAAGACAAATTGTTACCCTCATAGATGAACTTGCTATTGAAAATGAATACAAGGAGAAGTTCAATATTAGCTCAACTAACCTTGATGAACTGATTAAAATTCAGAGGAATGGAAGTGACAAGTGAGGTCTTGGATATGAGAAAGGAGAAAGCTTCGGATCTAGACAAAGGAGATTTAGGCAAGGAAATTAGATGAACAAAGCTGGAAGGTATCCGATAAGACAACCTAATGCTCAAAGGTTGAATGGTTAAGGTTTTGTTTGCAATAAATTTGGTCATATGGCTACTCAATGTAGAAGTAGAATCAATCCAAGTGGTCGATCATTCTTCGATTAGTGTTTCAATTGCAATAAGTATGGTCATAAGTCAGTTAAATACAAAAAAAAAATTCAAACAACTTTTTCAATAGAGATGTCAAATGTTATGCATGCTCTATTTGGTCATATTGCTAACTAGTGCAGATCAAGAGAAAATCAATGGAATAACTGGTTTGGACAAATAAATGTTGTGTGCTATAATTGTAACAAATCCAATTACATTGCTAGATTCTGTAGAAGCAAGAAGGGTCCAGTAAACAAAGGAAAAAATGTGCAAAAGGATGATAAGGGAAAAAGAAAAATTACTACAAATGAGATCAAGAATAAAATGAATAAGACATGGGTGAAGATGAGTGCTTCTGATGTAGGAAATAAATCTATACCAAAATATGGTACTGGAAATTCCTCTAGGAATTAGTTTAAGGCTTTTGGCCTAGGGGGAGTTCTCAAGAAAATATTTTAACCCCCTTGTCGGTAGTTGATACCAGAATGTAGTAGATAGAATTGATTGCATTAGTGATGTGAAAATGTTTTGGGATCTCTTGTGGAGAAAATTTATGCAAAATTGAAGGTCTGCAAATGATTTTTCTTTTGCAGTCTGTGAAAATAGGGTATTCAGATGACATAGGGCAAAATCATTTATTGTGAATAAAAATTTAGGTGCACAAATGATAAAAAAATATTTCTATTATTCATTTGTCACATTGCATTATGAGAAGAAGAAGTTTGGAGAGCTCTGCAAGAAAAATTTGGTGAAGATTCAAGTCTGAAGGAAATTCGATGATCAAACCCTAATCCGACGAAAGGTATTTATCTGTGAACTTGTGAACTTGAAAATTTTGGAAATGGCTGCTCCATTGGTTGTTGATATTAAGGATAGGCCTCGTCCAAAATTCAAATGGCACTCATTCAAATCCATCAAGATAAAACCATTCGGTGCATTTTATTTCGTTCCGTGGTCTTTGGCATATTGAAGATATTAGGGCATATATTCATGAAAATGTTGAAGAATTAGGAAGATCCTAGTTGTTAAATTTGTACACCAATCACATTGTGGGAGAAGATTTCTTTGTAAAACCTGAATTCAAGACTCTAGAGGAGAAGTTCACTCAAATTATGAAGTTTCCTATGTTTGAAGAAACTAAATGGGTTTGGTATATATTGAGTCAAGTGTATGCCGAGTTGATGTGGTTAAGTTAGCCTTTCAAGATTACAAAGGAAGCTATAAGGATTGTTACTAGTTTGAATTCATCCGATGGGTTGGCGACACTGAAATCTATGAAAAACCAATCATAGAGGCAACCGGTTCAAATTTTGACAAAAGATCCATGAGAATCAATGACATCATTGAATTGGATGTAATATTTTCTTCTATGGTTATTGGATACAAAATCTATCACTCCATTCGGGATAACTTCGTATCTGGTACTACAATCTATGCAACTTATCAAACGGTCAAAGAAAATGTAGAATATGACCTATGTAAATTACTTAGAAGCCACCTAATTGAAAACCTTGGGAAAATCAAGGACAAGAAGAAAATCTTCAAATATGGAAATATAATTTTGTGTCTATTCTTCTACTTCATGAATGAAGTTCTGAGAGTTAGTAGAGTGCAATGGAAAAGTGATAGACCCATAGCCGTTCAAATCAGGGATATGCTATACAAAAATGCTATCTAGGGATACTTCAAAAACTTTCAGAGTGTAATGCAAGCTAGGGAGACAATTCCTAAGTCTATTGTGGAAAAGTATAAGGACACTATTTGCTTCATGGTTGACATTGATTAGTGTCTGATGGAATTAGCATAACCTAGAATAGTTTGGATAATGCCTATGGGATATGAGGTTGAAGAACACATTTTGGAGCTATATGTTAAACACTTGTTGAGTAAACCTTGGGATATGATAAAAGAAAGGTTTGGTACCTTTGCAGAAAAGGATATACAAGTGCATGATCAACTAAGGAATCCTGTGATAGTCAGGAGAGTGAGAAGGGAAGTTGAAGGTTTTGTAGAAAGCCTCAGTATATCTGTTGAAGCTGTGAGGGAAGCTAGGAAGAAAAGAGAAGAATCTAAAAAAGGGGAACTTGCTAGAACTAAGTTAGCTAGTTCAAAAGCATCCTCTATTTGATCTAAAAATACAAGGAGCTCTGCACCCTCATTTGATCCTACAAAGAAATCAAGTCCTTTAATAGCTCAAGTCAAGACATCTGAGAGAGAAGGAAAGAGGAAGAAGGATAAAAGCACAAGAGTCTATGTTGTTGTTTCAAAGGATGAAGAAACTAAATCTGATGAAGAAGTAAGATAAATTAAGCAAAAGGGCACAAAATATTCAAAAGTCTCTAAGGACAAGCCCTCTAGTGAAGAGAAAGCAAAGAAAAAGATGAAAACTGAAAAAATCAGGTATGTCTGTAGAAGTGGAAAAAGCCCTAATTAAGGATGGTAATATTAGCTCACTTTATGAATGGTTTGAAACCTTTGATAGTGCCAATAAAATAATTCTTGAGGAAGCCAAAATAAAGTATTTGAATAATTTTAATATGAATCTCATTGAAATAATGTCTGAGTTACCTAAAGGTCTGTATGAAGTTTTAGAAATGAGGAGAGTGAATGTGAGAATTGAAGAAGAGAAAATGAGAGAACAAATACTTGTTGATCCATGTCTAGTGATGTCAATAGATGAAATGAAGAAGATCCTAAGTGATACAAAAAGGAATTTTAAGAGAAAAACAAGGGTAAAAAAGCTGATGATTGGACAGACTGAAGAAGTTGCAAAAGACACTGAGAAAATCCTTAAGGCAATGCTATTGAAAAATAGATATAATGTTGTTTCTGAAGAAGCTCATAGTGAAGATGCTCCATCTGGTCCGGTAAATGAAGAAGGAAAATAAGATACATATGAGGATAGTCTAAATCCTATTGACATGCAAGATACTAAAATTCCCATGGAGACCAAAGCTCCTAAAGTTGTGTTAGTTGATGAAATTGAGATTCCTGAGGCTAAGGAAGAATCAATGATTGAAGAAAAGAAGGCTAAAGCGAAGGAGATTCCTATGGAAGCAAGAGACATTGCTAAGGTAGTAAAGGAGTTTTTGGAAGAACAACAAGAGGATTTTGATTTTGAACTAGTTAAAGGTCCTATCAACTTGGCCACTCTATCTCCTATTGAGAAACTAAAGGTAGCATCATTTTCTCAGGCCAAGGCAAGGGAGGAGATTACAAAATATCACATTGAAGACAGTGAGCTGTTAAATCTTGCATCCGGTATTTTGGAGAAGATCATGCCTACATATGTCAAGGATTCATTTGATTTTCCATCCACTCAACTGAAGAAACTTGTCAATTTTGTAAGTACTCATTTTGAGTCTCTTGAAAAGTCAGCTATGGATAAGGTTCCAAAGGAATTTGATGCAAACAAGTTTGGTAGATTGAAGGGAATGATTGCAAATGATAAATATTTTTTAGCTACCTGTGTAAATAATATTCAAGGTGCTTTGTTTGAAGGTGGAAACATTTATAAGTCATTATTATCATTGTCTAAGTTCATTGAGCACACTGAAAAGAAAATGAAGGAATATGAGAAACAGTTAGCAGATATTTCTCAAGCATTTTATCCTCTAATAGCTTCTATGAGCAAGCATGAAGGTCAAGTCATATCCTTGCTTGAAAAAATCAAAATTTTGAAGCATGAAGAAGGAAAAATTGTTGAAAGAGTATGCAAGCTTAGAGGACTAATTGGTACTAAGACGGGGAAAATGCTTAGTGCATTGAAGGAAGCACAAGATGCTATGGCTGTCAGTGATATGGCAAACCTTGAGTCAGCAGAGATGTAATCTTACTTATTCTGTGGTCACATGACTATTTTGGAGAGTCTCAAAAAGAGTTGGGACACAAGTTTGACCTTGTTGAAGAATTTTTTTGTAGATATATTCAAGTTTATGTAAGTTGTAGAAGCATGTTTGTACATATGCAGTTTGTTCATAGCAATTTTGTTTGATTTTTGGTATGTGAATTCTTGTCTTTGCCATTGATGTCAAAGGGGGAGAGTGGGGTAGTGAAAAATGTCATATTCATCTCAGGGGGAGTTGTGTTTTGAAGTTTTGAAGGTTGGCAGTGTATTCATGTTGGTACTGATCTGACACTTAGTCATTTTTCACTAAGTGTTGCCATCAATGCCAAAGGGGGAGATTGTTGGAAAGAGACACTGCACATGTCATGTAGTGTTTTCATTGATGGAAACCCTAGTTAGTGATTCAAATAACACTTCTGTAGTTGCTTATACTGAAATCCAGATCAAAGAAATGTATTATCTATCAAAGTTAGAATAGGGTATCTGACAGAGTTGTGCTTTTCGATTCATATACAATTCTATGTTATCATTTTGAGTTGTGGATCTTAGGGAAGATATTTTGATGTATGAACTATGCTATCTTTGAATCATAGAGCCTCGTATTGATTCATGCACAAGTTAGAAGATCTAGTTGATTGATTTTCTATCTAACAGTGCAAGAAGGCCAACTAAGTGAATATAGTGTGTTGTGGATCTTTGAGGGGTAATTATTTGAAGTTTTTTGTGCTTGAGCATGTTGTTTTGGGTCCTCACTATGTTGTGGCTAACTTTGTTTGGTGCACATTGAAATTTATCTATAGTTTGATGATAGGCCAAAACTGGTGGTAAAGAATAAGAAGGATTTCATCTTGGCCTAAGAGTGTCAACTTGGGGATCGTAAACTTGCGAGAGGTGTCCTGGCTATATGCCAATCGAAGGGGTGAAAGAAGTGAATTAAGTGGGAATGAATGTAGCTAAAACACACATAAATTTCCTACTGAAATCTGGTTCAACTTTCCTATTCTATCTTTCTATCAAAAGCGTGACAGGAACTGTTAATAATCTATGATGGGAGAAACAAAGACAGGAATTATTACAGACAACAAAAATGTCTTTTATAAATCAGAATATAACTCACACTTTATGCTTTAGATAAACACACCAACATCGATAGAATATCAACATTTGAAATGATTATCCAATGAAGATCAGTTTTAAACCAACTTGTAAATAAAATGCAAGAAATTAAATCACATAGAAATAAAATGCAGTAGAAAATTAAATTGCACAAAATATAAATTCTAACTATTTCAAACATGTAACAACCTCACCGAGCATTCCAAGAGTGGGCCCTTCCTTTGGTTCACACGGTGAGTGGAAATTAAATGCCTCCTTACGTTGGATAAATTAGTAGAACAATATTTTATTTCATGAAGATACAAAAAATCTCCCCTAAGTCTGCGTAGAATAATCTGCTAAAATCTATATTATCAGCTCCCTTACAACGTGCCTATTTATATACACATTGTTTGAAACAACAAAATACAATAAATATCAAGTTTGTTTTGGCCTGTAGCCAACAAAATTAGAAGAGACAAAGCCATGAGTCACATTGTTATAACAACATATAAGAATAGAATGCATGAATTCAGATTTGCATACTTTTCTCCAATATTCTAGCAGCAAATCTCTAACACGAGTTTCCTCTTCATAGCTGGAAATTGCATATCCACTTAGAAATAACCATGATTTTTGTGCTTATGTGAATTTGGCATTAAAGGGGTAACCAATGCCAGCTTGGAGATTGATATCACCTTTGAAAAGATAACATAAATAAATTACTGGTCAAAAGGTAATACACATAAGTTCCTTGCCAAAAAATGACAGGAATACATTTTGCATAAAAAGTGACAAGAAGTTATTCTAATCAGCATGCCACAAGAAAATCACAATGCTTATTAGTAAAGACAACCAATCATTAATTTCCATATTTTATCCAAAACTCTATTAAATACAACTTATACATATTTAATCATATGCAACATAAAATGGGGAAATAGTATGATATGGAATGAAAATGGAATGTGGAAGTGGGTGTGAAAGTATATGAAATAAGCTAAAATATGGCATAAAATAGGACATAATTGGCTTTCATCATTCCCCCCAAGTTAACATATTTCACGTCCTCGTGCAATCATTATTTATGAGAGGGTAGAATTTAGATTATGGAATCTTCCTTCATCACCCTTAACTATTATAGCTCATGCATAATTACATTATTCTTTCAAAAGTCTTGCAACTGTCATTAATGTTCATACCTCTAACTTTTTATTTTGCATTTTTTTGCATTTTCTCTATTTTTCTTGTCATTTCTCATAACATCATTTTTAAATGCTATATATAGGAGGTGTCATGAAAAATTCATCTTGAAAATTATGAGCTATATGAATTGGATGAAACGATAGGTAAAATGAACAATGAAATGAAGGATGAAATGATAAGCAATATGAAATGATTTTGCAAGGTTGAATAATGGAAACTATAAAATAAGGATAATGGAAAGTAATAGGTGAAAATATGTTGGACCTCCCCCCAGCTTAAATGGTTGACCATCCTCAGGAAATAGGGAGAGGATAGTCATGGATGCTGCATATATGATTAATATAATAAGAAATATTAATAAAGTTAAGAGATAAAATAATGAAAAATAAAATTGATCAGTTTACCAACTTGCATTTCCATGTATGCCAAGGTCTGGTAGCCAATGTAACTCAGCAACTGTGAATCACCAGGAAGAAAGGAACCAAAAATTGTGACAAGGACTGTAGCCACATCACACATGAAAGATATCCATCGAATTGAAGTATTGAGGAAGCATACTGATGGTACCCTGAATTCTCTCTTCATTCTGTCTAACACCTCAACTGAAAATGTAACTATTGCGACAAGTGAATTGGACCACAACAAACAAGAGTACATTTACACAAGTGAGCAACAAGAGGTGCTAGGAGGTACTCAAACAACCACTGAAGCAATGGAGTATACCTGTAAACTGATTAGCCCATAGAAAGAACACAAATTATTGCAATTTTTTTCCCTTTTTTTTCTTTTTCATTTTTTCACTTTTTTTTTTTTCATTTTTCAATTTTGATGATGACAAGTGACTGCTGACAAAGCCAGTTTTCAATCACTCACTGCTTAGTGGCACTGTGATTTTTTTTTTCACCACTAAGAATTTTATTCAACTACAACCTGCCAGAAATTGGTTTTCAAACTGTAGTTGTCTAAGCACGAAGGTTTTCATTGTTAGAATTTATTGCTTTTTTCTTTTTTCTTTTCATTTTTTTAATTTTTTAATTTTTTTAATTTTTTAATTTTTAAAATTTTTAAATTTTTTTTTTTCCTTTTTTCCGTTTTTTCCTTTTTGAATAATTGCATATAATGACCAAAGAAAAATAAACCCTTATATGGATGATGAAAATGATACCATCCAAAGCATAGAGTTCCATAAGAAGCCCTCCAATGAATGTCACTATTGAAACTGGTCACATGAGACAAAGCTTGAAATGATGACCAATGACAAGAAATATACCTTATCAAGATTGACCATGGATAGTTTATAGCACCCTTGCTGCTCATGACACTATGCTTGAAAGTTGTCTATAAAACTTCATAATACATACCCACTCACTTGGTTGAAAGAATTATTCACAATGGCCATAATATTTGGAAGACACATTGCTCTATGATGACCAATTTGAAACAAATCATATGAATTTCTCATGAAGCTATGTCATCTTGTTCTTCTGAGTATGAGAGATATCCATAACTATTTCCAAAGTTGTATGAAAATGCAACTTCCTTACCATAGACAAGGGAGTGTAGTGAAGATTAGTTCTAGTCTCTCAACTAGTCCAATGTATCCATACAGCTTTGGGTAAGCGAATACTTATCTCTATGTGTTCGACAAGCTCATAACACCACTACGACAAATGATTTGATCTTATTAGCACATGCCACCATATCTGAAAGTTGACCATAGAATTTTGGAATATATGCCCAACCAATGAGTTAGAAGGATTACTTACAATAGAAGCAACCTGCCAAGGACAAGGCTTGTAGAGAAAGACCAATGGAGTCTCTCAATGTATCCATATAGTTTTAGATGAGATGAAGAATTAATTTGCATGATGAAATGTGGTGATCGGCATTAGATGATGTTCAAACTCCTTATATATCCTCTGCATGTTTTCAAGTTATCTCAGGATGTGAGGCTTGTGAAAAATTAGCCAAGAATATGGTACTGCAAGATGCATGGTTACACCAAGTTGCATATTTTCCTCCATATGGTCTAGCATCAAGGATGGTGAAAATGAGAATTTATGTCCTCATGAATTTGAGTGCTTTGCTCAAGATCCTCTTGTGATATCCAATAGTGAAGTGGAAAGAAAACCTGGTGTCCTCCATGTAGCTAGAATGACCAGCAAGCCAATAAAGTGTGTCATTCAATGCTCATGCATAGAAGCATCATAAATTGGTATTGGTACAAAAGTGTTGGGTAACCACCATAAGAAACTTGCAACCATATTTCTCAAGACCAAGCATATCAAGTATAGTAATATGATATCATCCATTCAATAAATTCACCATTTTAATCGATTTATTGATTAGAAAATGAATGGTAAAGTTATAGCTTTGAATAGATATTTAATAATAAAATAGATGAATAAAAATCAATTCTTGTGTAAAAATAATATAAATTAAATTCCAATCAATACAAGAATGCATACCTTTGTTTGGTCCAAAGCTCACACATATGGTTTTATTAGAAGAAACAGACATTGAAGACATTGTCAAGAACCAATCAATGATTTCAAGAATTCAAGGGATTCCCCCCCAACTTAATTTCTTACTGAAAAAGCATGAGGGCATTAGTATAATCTAGGGAATCAAATAAAACCTTGAAATTTTCTAATGAATGGCCATTTCAAGATAACCCAAAGAATCGAGAATGACAAAGATATGCATATATTAAAACCTTGATTCTTGTTAATGAACAATCACCCTCGACTTCAAAAATTGTATGGATCCTCCCAACTTAATTTCACATTGTAAAATCATGAGGGTATTAGGAAAAACCAAAGAATATAGTGACATATTTAATAATACAATTGATCCTTAATGAATGATCATTCATTTGTAGCATGTTTTGTATGGTCATTAATGCATTCAAACCCTTCTAATTCTTCTTAATCATAAAACAAATTATTGGGCTTAGATCAATAAGTGTGTGGGGAATACACAGTTTTACCATAGGCCTCCCAAGATTAAGATGTTTGAATATATTTATAAATGATAGATATTGTAGGATTTCATTATGCATCTCACACAAATCTTGAATTATTAAGGCCACTAGTTCATCATTTCTTATTTTATGATTAATTTCAACACATACATTTATGAGCTCCAAAAGAAAATTAAACTCATTTTGAAGTGTTTCCTCATGTGTGTGAATGCCTTTTAAAGTTGGTGATTGATTGTGTAAATAAGAAGAACTATGTTTCATATCATTTAATTGATCATATTGTTCTTCTAATTCAAGAAAATACCAATCACATCTCGTAATTACATCAATATATTTCAAATGACCAATTTGAAGCACATTACCAAAATGTAAAGGAATCCATGAATTTATACTATTATATGCAATTTAAACCACCTTATTGGATAATAGTAATTTATTAGGAATTGTAATTTCCCTTGGTGGATATGTAGCGATGGATGGTGGGCAGGATAATGACAATGGTAAAAGTTGTGTGGTATATAGAGTAGATGGTAAAGATTGTAATAAATAAGATGGATATGGTGGAGATAGTACTATGTGGGATGGGGATGGTTGCTCTGAGCATTTATTATGCCATTCTTGGTAGTATGGTAATTTTTTCCATTCACCACACATACTAGATAGGGAAACATTTTGTGAAGAAACATATTTCCTTTCAAATCCAATAGAATTATAAGACATTTCAAAATCATTAACCATACCTTGATCTTTCCTACTTGATGTATGAAGTTGTTCTTGAGTTACAAAGAAGACTTGTGCATTGTTTTGTTGAGGCTTGCTTACAATGTCTTCCTCCTTCATCGTGTCGACTTGGCATGTGCACTTATCTTCTTCCTTACAACAAATAGAACAAAAAGTGGTCAAATCTTCATTAAATGATTCATTTTCAAAAATCCATTATCCTAAAAATTCATCAATGATATATTCTTGTTCATCTATAGGAATAAGATTTGTAGATGCATGTGACAATGGTGGTGAAAGATCAATATATTCAAAGTTGCATTCTTTATGCAGAGAGGGTATAAAATAATCACTTTGTTTCAGTGCGATTCCCCCACCAATTTCTCTTTTGTTTTTAAATTTGAAAGTGGGGGTCTAGGGGTAGTGCCCTAGGCGTGCTCCTTGTCACGAGATAGGGCGAGGTCGAGGGGCAATGCCCCCGCTGCCAAGCACATTTTTCTTCTTGCGTGGCCTTCATATTCTTCATTTTTGAAGCATTTTTGCCTTAAAAGTGATGTGTTTAAATTGCTTTGAAAATGCAACATTTTTATTGTTATGTTGTTTCTTCAAAATTGTCTCTTTCTATCAATTTATTCACAACAATTGATGTGGATATATAAATGGTTTTAATTTCTAAAATCTACCTATAAATTATAACAATGCATCTATATGATTTAAACAACGCAAATTAGGACTAATCATCGGGCAAGGCTAGCAGTTGTGCGAGATTTCATCCTAACACATTGGTCCTAACTCAACTCATTGAATTTTTTGGCCTTTAACACCTTTCCTTGACAATGGTGCCAAAATGATAGGCCAAAACTAGTGGTAAAGAATAAGAAGGATTTCAGCTTGGTCTAAGAGTGTCAACCTGAGGATCATAAACCTATGAGAGGTGTCGTGGCTATATGCCAATCAAAGGGGTGAAAGAAGTGAATTAAGTGGGAATGAATGTAGCTAAAACACACATAAATTTCCTACTGAAAATTTGGTTCAAATTTCTTATTCTATCTTTCTGTCAAAAGCGTGACAGGAACTCTTAATAATCTGTGATGGGAGCAGCAATAACATAAATTATTACAGACAACAAAAACCTCTTTTATAAATCAAAATATAACTTGCACTTTATGCTTTAGATAAACACACCAACATTGACAAAATATCAACATCTGAAATGATTATCCAATGAAGATCAGTTTTAAACTAGCTTGTAAATAAAATGCAAGAAATTAAATCACACAGAAATAAAATGGTGCAGAAAACTAAATTGCACAAAATATAAATTCTAACTATTTCAAACATGCAGCAACCTCACCAAGCATTCCAAGAGTGGGCCTTCCTCTGGTTCACATGGTGAGTGGAAATAAAATGCCTCTTTACGTTGGACGAATCAACAAAATGATATTTTATTTCATGAAGATAATACAAAAAATCTCCCCTAAGTCTGCGTACAATCATATGCTAAAATATATATTATCAACTCCCTTATAGTGTGCATATTTATACATATGTTGTTTGAAACAACACAATACAATGAATATCAAGTTTTTTTTGGCCTACGACCAACAAATTGAGAAGAGATCCAACATTTTAGCAACAAATCTCTAACATGGGTTTCCTCTTCATAGCTGGAAATTGCATCTCCACTTGGAAATAACCATGATTTTTGTGCTTATTTGAATTTGGCATTAAAGGGGTAACCAACGCCAGCTTGGAGATTGACATCACCTTTGAAAAGATAACATAAATAAATTGTTGGTCAAAAGGTAATACATAAAAGTTCCTGGCCAAAAAATGATAGGAAGACATTCTCCATAAAAAGTGAGGAATTTCTTTTAATCAGCATGTTGCAAGCTTTATCTGAAAATCACAATGCTTATTAGTAAAGACAACTAATCATTAATTTCCATATTTTATCCAAAACTCTATTAAATACAACTTATACATATTTTATCATATGCAACATAAAATGGGGAAATAGTATGATATGGAATGAAAATGGAATGTGGAAGTGGGTGTGAAAGTATATGAAATAAGATAAAATATGGCATAAAATAGGACATAATTGGCTCTCATCAAATGAGCCGTCGGTTTTTAAATATTTTATGTTTTATTGAAGCCAACATGTGGTTGATTAAATCTTTAGTTTCAGATATATATAAGTGATCATTTATATCATTTGGATGTATATGTGTGAAGTGTGTTGTGAAATTCAGAAGGATTGTAGAGCGATTATGCATAGTTTCACTTGTGCATAAAAGGATTTGTGATGTGAATTAAAGCAAACAAAGAAGAAGAGCAGAATCAGACAGAAGGTCAAGAATGCGATTGATGTGGTTAACCAGAACTGTAATAAGGCATTAGTAGATGCTATTCTTTCAGTTGAAATCTTCTGGATGTAATCCAAATGTTTTATAAGACAGTGAGTCTTCATTTTGTATCTGAGTTGTGAGCTCTAGGCAGTGTGCTTGAATGCATGTGCATTCCCATTTGTAAACACTTATATCTGAGTATACTCTTATTGTGGATTGGCCTTTCACTGTGGTTTTTATCCTAATAGGGTTTCCACATAAAAATCCTTGTGTTATAGTGTTGTGGTTGATTTCTTTGTGTTCTTGCATATTTATTTTGATTCAATGTTGTAAGTGGTTTAAAGATCAGATTAATAAAGTTAAATTTTGTAGAACATTGATTCACCCCCCTCTCAGTGTCCCTTGATTCCAACACATCTTTCATGTCTCCCCATTTTTTGAACATTATAGGTTTGACTTTAATAGTGATAGATTAGTCTTTTGTTTATTTCCTTCAGTCTTCCATATGTCTTCGGTGATGGAGGAAGCTTTCCAATGTAGAAGGATTGGTTAAAGTGATAGTCTCCATAACCATTCTCAAGAACTTGGATCTTGAGGTCAGATTGAGGTGGATTGGATGATGAAGATGGAGTGGAGGATGATGAAATTTGTGAGGATGATGTGAGGGATGATGGATCAATTTAGGAGAATGAATGGAAAGATATATCATTACTGGGAATCTGAAATATTTTCTTCTACTTTTCTTCCAAGGTCTTATAGAAATGAAAGGGTTCTGGATCAACATATATTATAACTTCCTTATCATTATAAGGAAATTATAGGCATTGATGGAATACAGAAGGGACAAATTACATAGTGTGGATCCAAGGGAATCCCAAGAGAAGGTTGTAGGGTAGTTCAAAATCCAGTACTTGAAAAGTTGTTTCTACTATAGCCACTCCCACCTAAATAGGAAGTCTAATGGTATCTTCAAAATTTCTCTTGTTGTCATCATAGTCTCTTATAGTGATGCTTTTGATTTTCTCAATAATTTCATTAGAATATCCAAGTTGTTTTACCAATTTCAAGGTACAAATATTTAAACTTTCACCACCATCTATGCAGACTCTTTTTATTTTATTCTTGTTGATACAAACTTCAAGATATAAATCTTGGTTATGGAATGAATTGTTGGGAAGGTCTCTTCTAGAAAATATTAGGTGATGTGTAGAGGAAATGTTCCCAACCATAGCCTGAAACTCATCTGTGTTAATATCATTATGTACAAAAGATTCAGGGAGAGATTTCTCCAAAATATCTTTATGTTTGGGGGATAGCTTAAGGAGCTCAAGGATAGAGATTTGGGCTAGAGTTTTCTTTAATTGATCAAAAATATTATAGTCATTTGAAGTTTTGATTGAATCGAGGCTCCTTAGATGGTAATCTTCCCTCTTTGTGTAGTAACATTACACTCAGGTTTATTACTAACTATTGTTATAACATGGATATTGCTATTAGTTTCATTGATGGTCCCTACAACAATGTCATAGGTGTAAGCAACTTTTCGGTAATCCTGTCCTTTACCTTTGTCATTCCCCTTAGAATGATTGGAGATTGGATCCTTGTAAATAACCATGTCACTATTTTTGGAGGTTCCAATATGATGCTCTATTTCAACCTCTCCTTTGTTAATTAAATCTTGGATGAGATTCTTTAGTTTCATGTAGTTATTTTTCTATGACCCTTGATTTGGTGGAATTCACATTAATCGTTCTCGTTGTACCATGGGGATTTAAATTGTGGATTTCATAATTCATTTGATTAGGAAGTTTGATGAGATTTGTTTGAATTATTTTTCACATAACCACCTCAAGAGGTTCTCCCACGGGTGTTTACTTTCATCTTGTTTGGTTATTTTGTCTTGGTGGACCTCTTTGAGGGTTTTGAGTTTGATTCATTTGTTGATTATTTTGAGGGTACATAAGTTGATTGTTTTGCACATTAGTTTATGGATTTTTAGGAGGTAGTTTTATGTTTCAAACAAACTTATCATCAATCACTCCATCATTTGTGAAATTTTTGTTCTCTTCCCAAATGCAAGGTTTATCATTTGAACCTGATGCTTGATCTTTGTTGTTGTAAAGTTTGATGAAAACTTTAACAATGAGATATATTTCAATGACTAAACCATTTCCAATGATCTCTTTAAAGGTATTGGGGTATAGCATAGTCAATTGATAAATTATATCAGTTTGAAGATTTGAGATGAATATCTCAACAAGTTGTTTCTCAGGAATGAGCCATTTGTATTTACTCGCTTTATGTCTCCATCATTTCAAGTAAGAAGAAAATGACTCCCCTTGGTTTTGTTTTATCTTATACAAATCAATAACTATAACATCTTTTTTGATGTTATATGAAAAGTGGTTAATATTTTTTTTGGATAACTCATCAAAAGTTTTAACTATAGGTGGTAAGTGAGAGAACCATTCAGTAGCTATAGCTCTTGGAATTATTGGGAAAAGTCTCAATAGATAAGTCATTGTTAGAAACCTCCATGCAAGCTATGGAAAATTCTCGCACATGTTCAATTGGGTCCTCTATTCCTTTGTATTTATCAAATTTTAGAATTTTAATTTTTTTCGAAAAGGGGATCATTGATATGCTATGATCAAACAAATATGGACATATATATTGAAATGCATAGTTCTTCTTAGGTTTCCCAAGTTGTCTATATGATATCCTTTGACTATGGTTTTGAATTTGTAATGTTATGTCATTGTTAGGTATGTTCATTTGAGGAGTGATCATGTTGTAGCATTTTTTTCCCATGTATGATGGGTTTTGTGTGGGTGTAGGACCTAGTTGAATATTTTTCATGTATACTTGAGGGTTGGGTCCTTGTGGAATGTTATGTGTATATTGTGGATTGATGGTTTGATGTTACGGATTTGGGTTTTGGTATTGTTGATTGGGTTTTTTTTGTGTTTTCTTATGTGTAAATATTTGGTTTTTTGGATTGGGGGTTTGTTGTGTGTTGAGGTTTTGTTGTGGATTGAGTTTATGTTGTGTTTGTTGATGTGTAAATGTTTGGTTTTTTGGATTGGGGGTTTTTTGTGCATTGAGGTTTTTTTGTGGATGAGTATTAGTTTGTTGTTGGGGGTTTTGAATGAATGATGATCCATATTGATTTTTCATGACATTAGGATCCGAATTTTGTTGTTGTAACCCTTTTTGATATTGTAAATTATATGATGGGTCATAGTATTGTGATTGTTGTTGCATGCATTATGCTTGTGTTTGATACATGCCTTGATCTTGAGGGATGTTATTTTGTGTTTATTGGTATGTAGGGTGTCATTGTGTATGAAGGGATGAATTTTCTTGTTGTGCTTGAGGATTATTTTGGTTGGGTACTGTTATGCCTTGCATAACCATCCCATATTTTGCCTTGGTCAAAATGGGTCCCTCTTTGTTATGTTTTTATCCTTGGTTGATTTTCAAACAAAGTTTGGAGTCTTTCTTTTCAAACACTTTGTTTTTATTTTGGTTTAGTCTGGCGGAACCGGAACCAGAACTGAATCGGGTTCTGAAACTTCTTTTCAAAATGCATTCTGATCCCCATCCTGATAGTCTTTCTTTTAAACCTTTTGTCTTGTCTTTGTCGGAGCCAGAGCTGGAGTGGAAGTTAAGTTGGTGTTTATTCAAAATTTCCAAGATCAAATTCCATTTCGCCTCCGCCTCCACTTTTTAGTCTTTCATTTTAGACTAGGGTTTATATGTTAAGTTTTCTTATTTTGGTCTTTTTGTTTTAGTTTTATGTTTGGTTTTGTTTTATTCTTTGTTGGTGGAACCGGACCCGGAATGGGAACCAAGTTGGGAAATTACTCAAATTTACAGATCCGTTTTCAATTCTGATTCCGCTCCCACCGGGTTTTTGTTAGTCGTTGACTTTTAACTAAAGTCACAATGCAGTAATGGGCCAGTTCTTCTGTAGTTCTGATTCTGCTTTACTGCATTTAATGCATTAATGAAAATTGCCATGCGTAGGTAGAAACCTCAAGTTTTACCTTAAGTAGGGATTAAACAAGTGGTTATCATTATTATTGTTAAGAAATTGAAAAAGTGAAGTAGAGTAGCAGTGGAGCTTTTCTGGAGTGAATTGATTGAAGGAAGGACATTTGTGCGTGGATTGCTTCAAGGAGTTTAACTATTTATTCACGTTTGAGGTAGGGTTTCCTATTCTTGCCTTTCTTTTATGGTTTCACATTTTTTGTTTCTGTTCTTCTTGGATTGTTTAGGTTTTGTGTGAATTCTTCTGTAGGTCTGTATGTTTTCATTGGTTTTGTTTTTTGTTTACTTTTTTCTTGATTTTGTATTGTTTTTATAGTTTTGTTTCTTGTCGATTTGTTTAAACATGGTCATTTTCATGTTTTAAGAGTCGTGCTGCTTTAAATTTTTTAAATGTTTATGGTTAAATGTTGTTTTTACAGTGAGTAGGGTTTAGTAAATGGTAGTTTTTACTTAGAATCTTTTGTGCACTCAGTCTGGTTAGTTTAGAAAGGGTTAAATTCGTGCCCTAGTTTTTATATCGAGTTTTCATTAGATTAGGGTTTTGGTGCATTTCTGCATGCACGTTTTAATTTAAATATGATTCCCTAGAATATAGTTGCCTCACGGTCATATGGGCATGGTCTTATCATCTTTAAGCCTCTTTTCATTTTAAAATGACCTAGTCCTTAAATCATGGAGTTATGCATTAAAACTATTAAAATCATTTATGATGTCATAGTCTACCTAGGCAGGAGTGGGATCGAAATTGATTTAGATTTTAGGCGTATTTTAAAATTAGTGTCAATTCCATTTCCCATCTCATCTCCAACTCTGCTTATAGTGAGAAGCTTGATTTCAAAAAAATGATAACCTAGCCGGAAGCGGAACCAAAACTGAATATGAGATTAGAAAATTTGAAAGTCTCTGAATCAGTTTCCATTCCGGTTTCGGTCCCGGTTACCATTCCTGTCCCGACTCCGGCCCCGCTTCTTGTTAGTGTAATCTCAATACTTGTTTTGGCTCTAGGCTCGACTGTGTGTTAAAAGGGGATTGTTTAGGATGTTTTCTACCTGGTTTCGCCTCTGATGTATGTATGAAAGGTATGATTTTAAGGCATATTTTGTGATGTTTATTCAAGGATCTAACTAGAGGTTTTGTTGTAGAAAAGCTAAAGAATGTCGGGAACATTAGGAGAAGCTGTCCAAAGGAACCGGCCTACAGGAACATCAAAGGAAGTAGCTAAGCCCAAGAAGATGAAACCTGAACAACTACTTTATACTTTAAGGTATAATCATAGGGGTCCTATGGTCACAACAAGAAAAGTAGAATCAGATTGGTCAGACATCACTGACACAAATCTAGGTTCATACAATTTTGAGGAGTTTTATTCGGAAACATTCACTCAAGATATAACACCGAGGGCACAATGAATTTTTGAGTCTGGTTTCGCTCATATTACCTTATTTCCTTTATCTGTCCAGTGCCCAAAGTTGGTTATGACAACAACTAGTGCTTACAATCCAGCCATCAGGTAGTGTTTCGATTCACAGGACAATGTGATTATTGATCTCACTCCTCAAATGTTTCAGACTATGTTTAGCATCCCAGATCCTAAGAATCTGGTGCAGTTAAAGGAGGATGAAGCTTTGGAGAAATACAACAAATACAAAGCATCTAACGAGGCCCATTTGAATAAAAAATGGTTGAGAACAGAGAAGAATTCTCTAACTAAACTTCATGATCAACCAAAGAGGACAGAGTTCTACAAAGAAGTATCATATTTGATCATGATGTTGTCTAGGGTGTTTGGGAAGAGGGGTGCATTTCACTCCAAGAAGTGGATGTTTCCTTTCATTTAGACCATTTTGAATGGAAAACAATAGTTTGATTGGCCAATGGTGGTGTCTGATGCTATTTATGATCAATTGACAAGGATAAGAGAAACCAAGTGTTTCTTTATGACTTCTTATATTGTTTATGCAATTGCAAGAGGAGGTATATTTCCAGGTTTAAGGAGAATGGGAATATTGGGGGAAAAGGATGGACAAAAGAAAGTGTGGGAACATTATGATCAGTTATCTCTGCAGGTATCTGAAACAAAACTAAGAAGGGTTAATGATGCATTTCTATATGTGATCATTAACCAACTGAATGGAGATGCAGGGTACAGTCTGAGCCAAGAAGCTATGGCATTTATCACTGAATGGGGATGTTGGTACATTCAATACCCCAAGTTCACATACTTCAAGCTAACTGGATTCAAAGTTCATCCACATTTGCTGCCAAGATGTTGCAATAATAGGATGGTGTTGATGGAATTTTTTTATCAAGCTCTAGGGGTTAATGCCCGGTTTGCAATAATACACAAAACAAGATGTCATAAATTCCCCATTCAGTTGGGTGAATACAATTGTTAGCATTTGGTAGGAGCAAAGGTAGTGTGTAGTGAGTTGATCATTTAAAACTAGGTTTGTATACAGCCCGAAGGTATTTTGACCCAAAGGACAAAATGAATGCCTTGTTGCCCTCTATTTTTTATAAACATTTTAATTTGTTGGAGGATTTTTGGAGTGACTGGCAGGATGAGTATGACCTCAGGAAGAAGAATTATGAGAGGTTACCCGTCTCACTCATGGTAGAGCTTGGGATCAAAGATGATATCCCTGATGCATTAGTAGATGATGGAGTGGTATTAGATCCATCATATGAGGCCTTAAACATTGGCACTAAGAGCTTGGATCTGGTGGACTGGGACAGTGAGGAAACCATTGACATTAAGTAGATAGGGCGAGCAGTCTTGGATAGGAGCATTCAATGGGTGGTTCTAAGAACCAAAACTCCTCAAGGAACAGATCCTAAAAAGGGGAAAGGATATAGAAGGATCAAAAGAAAGACACCTCCCAAGGAGCCTTTGGAGTTCCTCCCTCCAGACATTGAGGAGATTGAGCTTGAAGCAGTGGCTCAAGGTGAACCAGAGACACAAGAAGGAGAGGCCCAAATTGGACCAGTTGCTTCAATACCTGCATTAGGTGAATCCTCTACTCAAGTCCCACTTGCAAAGCAACAAATTGAAGAAGTGCAAAAAGGGACTCTTGATAATATTGTTGAATCCATGAAGGGAAAAGAAGTAGAGGTAGAAATTCATGATATTGGAATAGACTCGGATGAGACTTTGTTAAAGAGGGATGTGCAAGAAAATATGCCTCTAGAGGAGGATACTGAACAAGTATTGACAGAGGAGGATTAGTGGGCATTATTTGAAGAAGCCAAGAAGGCTGCTAATGATCAAGCACTTGCTGCAGCAATAGAGAAACAAAAGGTAATTGATGCCAAGCTATAGGTTGATGTCATACTGTAGCAGCAACACATAGAAGCTAAGTCAAAGGCTGATGAAATAGAGAAGCAGAGGCAAAAAGAGCATGAGCTCAAGGTCAAGGAAGAGAATGATAAATTAGAACTGATACAAAAAATTCATGACCTTGAGGAGGAGAAGGAAAGACATCGAAGGGAGAGGGAAGTTCTAGTAGCTAAGCTAAAGCTTGCTGAAGAAGCTCACAAAAATAAAGAGGCCGAAGAACTGATCAAAAAGAAACAAGAGGAAAAGGAAAATGCAGAAAAGCTTAAAGCTTTAGAGGAAGAAAGAAAACAAGAATCGGAGAAAAGAAGATTAGAAGAAGAAAGGTTGAAGAAGTAGGAAGAAGATAAGAGAATACAAGAACAGAAGGATAGGGAGGAAGCTGAAAATCTTGCACAAACAAGTGTGGAACAAGAGCAGCAAGAGAAACATAGGGTTGATTCTCAAACTCAAATAAATGTGCAACCTCCCTTAGCTACTGCCTCCTCTTCTTCAACTATGATGATTTTTACTCCAAGTGCTCCCACTTGGTTGAAATTATATCTTCAAAAGAGAGCATTGAAACCTTCTCAACCTCTCAATTGGGAGGATATGATGAAGGAGATTGAGAGAGAAAGGCCTAAAAATAAGGCCAAGATCCTACATTCTACTAGGCTAACTGACAAAGGAGAAATTGTGGTTGAAAGTGCTATACCCATGATAGACAAGGAGGCAAGATAAATGCAATTGACAAATTATCAGCTAGGCACTGTTAATTTGGGGAGACCTACCAAAGATCAACAAATCAATTTAATTGATGTGGTAGAATCCTCAACCAAGTCAAGAATGCTAAAGGATAAGCAAAGGAAAGATGAGCTTAAGGCTCAGTTAGATTAGTTGCATGTTTTCCTAAAAAGTGTTTATGCTCCGAGATCACAATAGGCTGCTACTATTAAAACCCCAATTTTTGCTGAGTAAGAAGGAGGTTGATGATTTGGTATAGGTGAGGGGCAAGGAAAAAATGTTGGATCGATGGATTGATAAATTGAATCAAGAATTAATCGAAGTACTGGAAGATAGTTTTGGGGTTTACAAAGTGACTGAAGGATTGATAGAAGAAATGAATCATTATGTTAAAACATTGGAAGCACAAGAGGAGGAGTACAAAGGATATAGTTAGAAATTGAAAGAAGTTAGTAAATTTCCTAAGACTACTCTTCTAGAGCAATCAATACTTGAAGAAGATAGTAAAGATTTCTTGGAAAAGACTTCTTGCATACTTCGGTTTAGATCAGATTTTCTATATAAACATAGAAATGTTTAGGATTCTGTTAAGGATCTAAATGAATAGTTTGAGGAGTTGGAGGCCATCATTGCTATCATTGTGAATGTGAATGTACCAGTAAAGGAAGGTTTATCTTTAAGCCAAATAAAGGAAAAGTGGGATGACAGGTTCAAAGAAGTTATGCAAAAAGGAGATGATGGTGAAGATCTGCTGATAGATCGATTGATGGACATCAAAGAAGAGATAAGGGCAGTTAAGAGAGAGTTGACGAAGCTAAAAGATATGAGAGGGTTTGATACAACAGAGTTGGAAAGGATTAAATTTGAGGACAGCTGGGTTGATGGGCCAGAATTAGACATATTACAACAAGTCTTCTCCAGTTTTGATGAATATATTGCAGAACAAAATTCGCATGCATAAATCTCATGCATGCATGACTTTTTTTCTCTTATTTTCATGTTGCATGCAAGACTGGCAGTTTTTGAAACGCATGGCTTTCTTCTCTCCTATTTTCTTTTCTTCCAGTTTAACTGAGTTTCCAAGATAATTGTAAACCCTAAAAGGGTGGGTCGACTTAAAATAGAGGACTTCAGATTTTGTATATCTATAAATAACCTTGTGGTATCATATTGTAAGGGTCGGCTAATAGAGAATAGAATTGGCCACCTGATATTAGGAGATAGAATTTTTCATAGTTGTTACAGAGATACATTGTTACTTCATTTTACAGTTGAATATAATTACAGGTTTTATGCAGTATGGTGTTAGAATTAAGTTGTTTTTCTTGATAATATTAATGAGTTATAATCTATCTGTATGCCAGTGATTGTGCTGAAGCATAAGAGTTTCTTTTGTGATGAAAATCCTTAGAAGAAACCATATTTAAGGATTATCTTGTTAGATTATCGTTGAATTGAATTTATTGAAGTCTGTTGATCTATGATCTTGGCAATGAATGGATGTGTGTTCTTTTAAATATTTGAGATAGTTGTGATATGTGAATTGTGATGTTAAAATAAGCACCTTAGATGCATGCAATAGTATGGATTGTTCCGTGAATTATGTCATGCTTTGGTTTTCTTGAGCTATTGGAAAAGATTCATTGTTGAAGATATATGTCCAGATGCTAGATAAGTTTGATTCATG
>CM021101.1:436009062-436307939 GCA_007115665.2 Sequoiadendron giganteum | reverse complement strand
ACAAGACCACAAGATGATACACTAATTGGATAAAGACTCTAGTAAGATGATGAGGTTTGATGGTTTGTGTTTGATGTGTGTACACAGGCTATTTTGATGCTTGATCTATGATAATGATGAAAAGGATGGTCTAAACTACTAATGATGTCAAAGGTTGGTATAAAAAATTGATGTAAATCTATTTTTTTTCCAAGAGGTTTATGATGAAAAACCCTAGGTAGAACAAATTTGAAAGGTGGGATAGCGATGTTTGAAGGTGTAAATGGATGGTGCAAAGGTGCAGATGTCTTGTAAAAAATGCTCTGATAGATGAGAAGAAGATTATGACAAGGTCCGAGACCAATTTTGACAAGTCTGAGCTAAGAAGAAATGCAAATATGGTGGATGTTTCAAGCAGCTGCGATGGGATTATAAGATAATAGCGAGCTTTTACAAAGGCAACAATGATAATATTGACCAGAGAGACTCTATTTAGACCTTGTGACTACTAGACAATAAAAATAAGGAATAGCGACCAGTTATACAATAGCGATCAAATGCAATGCAACAATGACCAAATGTCTAGGCAAGTGTGAGCAGATGATAAAAATAGTGTCAGGATTCTAAGATAGGTACAATAGGATATACAATAATGACCCAATTTTTGACAAGTGCGACTCTATTTCTTGTTTTAGGTTTGATGACTATTTTAATAGTTTAGAAGTTAAATGTTTAGGTTTGATGTTTGAGATGATTTGTTTGAAAAGAAGCAAGTGATAAGATAATTTTGCACAAACCTTCTTCCATAAGGTTCACTAAGTTTGGCTCAAAGAATACATGCTAGTCATGTACAACCTAGCTAGTATTATAGGAATGCCTCATCACAATAGGCTTACCTCACCCCTGAAAGAGAGATGTAATCCATGTCTAAGGAGTGGACAAATGGGGTATACCAAGATAATCTACCACCTTGATACAACCGGCCTTGAAAGAGTGTGAACTCTAGCAAGATACCTTACACCTCAACCATAGACCAAACATGGTAAGTAACTTCTTGAGATGATGCTATCTCAATGCACTACTATGATGAACAATTTGAAAAAATTGGTCTTAGGCTTCTAGATACAAAGGTGTGTAATGACTCACTAAACACTAGAGATATACTTCAGACATGAGACACTAAAGTCTCTATTCAACCTAGTGTGGTCTATACACCCACATCAAAATTGACATGCAAGGTATAATGTCCCCAGATACATACTACTTGCTTTTTCTTTCACACTTTTATATAGCTTGCCTAAAAATGTGGTTGGAGGTCTCCTTGAGTTCTCTATTGCGAGATGTGTCTCAAGGAAGACCCCCTATAAAAAAGGAAGGCTTAGTGTCTTGATATTTCTCCTCATCCAAGATCATCGAATGATGCAAGGGGAGAGGATACGTATACAAGACACCTTTGATGACTCAAAAAATGAAAAGTAAAAGATATTTATTGTCACCCAAGATTGTCAAATGACACAAGGGGAGAGGATACACATCAAAATTTTGAAGCTAGACAAACAAATTCATTTTATGCACCAAAGTAAATTTTTTGTATTCTATGAAAAATGAAAACACAATGCTTAAATGAAATGATTCTTTGATAAGGGGATATAAGAAAAGTTATAACGGTTTGGATTAGATGTCTTTGACTGTTTGTCATACAAAACCAATTGGATTAGTAGTTTATAAATTTTCCTTCACCCTACAAAGTGCTACAAAATCAGGTTAGATAAACTCAAATCAACAACAAACAACAAGGGTTAGGGTTAGAAAAACCAAAATCCAAAAAGTTTGAAAGTGAAGAATAGTAAGTAGGGAATAAGGCAGACATGGCTCTATTACCTGAAAGGGTGGCCTCTATTTGAGACAAACATGACTCTTTTTCTACAACAACAATCCTATTATAGAATAAATGTGACTTTATTTTTTTTTGAAAATAAACCACTATTAAAAAGTCTAAAAAGTAAAGTGATAGCAGTGATTACCTGAGACAATAGTGACCCTATTTTGTGCAACAGTGGCTCTAGTATGAGATGACCGTGGTCATTTGAAAATAATGGTTCTAAAAGGAGGCAAATGTGACTTTATTTATGTAAACACTCAAAAAATCTGTCAAACAACGAAAAACAAATAATCATTCATGGTCAGATTAATAGTAGCGATCCTGAAATGAAAAAAACTACACCCAGATTCCAAAACAATGATCCAGTCCACAAAAATGACCCCTATAAAAGATGACCATGCTCTAAAAACCTGCAACTCATTCAAAAATTGATAAAAATGTTAGATCAAGGTCGTGGGTCCCACTAGATGTGCCATTTTATGTAAGGGGTAAAAGTGGAAGGCAATAAACAATCAAGAATTCAATCAAAGAACTCAAAATAGGAGATCAAAACCCACTTACCAATGAGATCAGATTGAAAATCAATCCATGAAATCAAACCCTAATGTTAGCATAATAAAACATAATTGAAATCAAAATCATGAAAGAATATCACCATCCCATTGTTGGAGAGCTTGGTGTTGTATGGTGTTGGATTGCTTAAACACTTGAATCCTCCATGATTGCTAGCAAATGATTGATTGAATGTGATGCAAAGGACATATATGCTCAAGATGAACTCTCTCAAATCAAGAATCAAATTGACATGACTTAGCTATGAAAATTCTAGGTGATGAATGTGAAGGATGAAGGTTTATTTTATAGATTTTGGGAAATTAGATCAAGGGAGATTGAGATTCAACTCCCACAAATAAGGGTTGATATTGATCCCCAAAACCCAGAAATGAGAGTGAATCAAGGAAGATGGATTAAGGAAATTAGTTAGAACTCAAATATCTCCACCATTTTAGGAAAAATGGTTAGGATATTTTAGATCAAGGGTGCAGATTAAATTTGAAGATCAAGGTCTAGTAATGGTTGAGACAAGTTAAGTGAAGATATTTTGAGGGAATTCAAGAAAATTAAATAATTAGAATTATTTAATTATGGAGGATAGGAATATACCATTCTTCAAAAATAATATTTCATTAGAGGAAAAATATTAGAAATGGAATAATTAAATAATTAGAATTATTTAATTATATGGGTTTAAAAGAAATATTAGATGAACCTAATTAAATAATTGAAATTATTCAACTAGGGGGATAAAGGGGAAAATTAGTGATGAAATAGTGAAATAATTAAATAATTAAATATTATTTAATTAATAGAGGGAAATAAGGTTAAATGATGGAAATGACGTGAAAATGGGATTAATGATGTTGTAATGTCACAAAATTTCACCTAGGGGAAATTCCACATTTTAGCACTTTGCCTAGTATTTATGACATCCAAACACATTAATGACAAAAATCCCATGGGTTAGAATTTCACAATTTCAGCTCCATGTGGACCAATGGTGAAACAATAGCAGCCTGATGACACATTTCTTGAAAACTTATACTTTGGATGCCTACATGGTGTGTGAAAGTCTACACAACACACTAGTGTTTGACTCTTGACACGTGTCACAACAGTCAGGTTTTTGGGTGTAACGATTTTTTTTTTCCTTGCATGCAACAAAACCCCTCATTTTCTCTCATTTTGGGGGTTCATTCATTCACTCAAGCTTCTCTCTTCAACTTCACTCTTAAATCTCTTTCACTCTTGATAACAACACTTCTACAAATGAAGCTCTACCAGGCTGAGGTCCCTCCAACAACCAAAGCTCTCTAGCAAGAATTCAACGATGCATCTTTGTGTTGGGGGTCGAGGCCTGTTGGTTGTGAAACGAAGCTTGGAGTGAAAAATTGGATGTCTGGTTGTTAGTAAGTTTTATCCAAGTCTTCTCAGTATTTTCTCATAGTTCCTATTCTTCATTTTATTATTCTATTAAATAGACCTCAAATCTAAGTTAAGTAGTGAAACTTTATTTTTCCTACCCGAGTTCTTGAGCTCTCTATTGCTCAGGATGTTAGTGTTCCATTTGGACACCAACACACTACACTAGAATCTTGAATCTATGCTATTGTCCTTTGGTCGAGAGATCCTCTGTCGGAGGTAGAAATCTAGAAGTTTCACTCTCTCAGAATATGAAGTAATCTTCTTTGATAGTTAACTCATTTACACTTCCTTTGAAATTTCTTCATTCAACTTATTGTTGATGTGGATAAGGGTAGTTTGTTCCCTGGGAATCTCTTGAGAAAGAAGAGACTCATGTGTAATGAATCCCTCTTATCTCACATTTTGGTGAACTCGATGTGAAGGATGTTGAATCTACTTTTACAATGTTTCCATGTCTATGATAATGCTTTCTCTAGGGAATATTTCAATATGTTGGATGACACTCTAGATGATTTCATGGAAGTGTCTTCCCCTATCTGTAGATCTTCTAAATAAACCTCTTCTTCATAGGCTGAAGAATCAGTAAATGTTGTGGTGGTCTCTGTAGCTTCTCCAAGCCCTCAGAAGCTTGTCATCTACTTGACTTTGACTAGCCCTTCTCCTAAGAATGATTTTTCTATTTATGGAATTTCATATCATGATGATTCACTAGATTTGTATTCAAGGTTCATAAAAGCTATGAACTCAACTTCTTACAATGCTGTTGGAAACACATATAATACAAGAAGAAATAAATAAAATTTGGATCAACAACCTTCTATTCCTACATCTCAAAATACTCAAGTTCCTACTTATTTATCACCTTCTCAACCAAATATTCCTTTACCACCTAAACCTTCAACTAAAGCACCAGGTGATTATGATCTTTTTGAGAAACCCCATGTTACTTTGGCTAATATCTCACTTTGGTATTTACTTCAAAATTCTCTGGTTTACTAGGAAATGCTTCAAGAAGCCTTGTAGAAGATTCTCTTACCTACCTCTTCTAGGCCAACATTCGTTAATGTGTTGATGGATCATATTCATGCAGATTCATCAAATATTGCATTCTATCCACAAGAACTCTCACCTTCAGATGTGTAGAAGCAAGCAAATCCTTTGATGATTATAGTTAATGTTAACACTATTGGTATTAGGCGTACCATTGTTGACATCAATTCAGCTCTCAACATTTGTGTTATCAACCTATTACCTAAGATTAAGGTTGATTCATCTTCTCTAGCCGCTTCTTAGTTTTACATTCATGGGTTTGATAATGCTGGCCGCTAGGCTCTAGGTACAATAATATTGCCTTTGCAACTAGGCCCCGTTACCTTACCCACTTTGGTTTATGTGATTCTTGACCCTTTACCTTACAATATTCTCTTGTGGAGACCCTGGATTCATGCTATGGGTGTTGTAAATTCCACTCTACATCGTTCTCTAAAGTTTGTTGCAAATACTTGAGTATTCAAAGTCAAAGCTGACCTAGAAGTTGTTCACCTTTGTGAGTTGGTAGTTGTTGGTCGGGCTTCGGTTGTCTCAGCTGTTAAATTTATTATTCCATCTTTATCTTCTGATGCTATGAAATTTTCCTCGGTGATACCCTCTGTGGAGGTTGTCCCATAAGTGAACATGACTAAAGATGAACCACCTAAATTAGAAAGTCCTAAGTCTTCCATGTTTACTTCTTCTAAATCAAATGCTTTCCTTGGCAATGATTGGGGGTCCTTGGAATTCTACTAATTCTTCATTGGAGAATACAAAGTGAGTCCCACTCATCTAAAACTTCTGATAACCTTGAATTCCTCTGATGAAAAAGAAGAAAACACTCTCGTTGAGGAGGGAAATTCAAGAAATCAGTCCTTCCCCTACTGAGGAGGACACTGCCATCCCTACAAAGGAGGTTAATGTTTGCAAATTGAGTAAAGGAGACATCTGTTCTCTCGTAAATGTGTTTGGTGTTTATTAGTGGAAAAGAGCTCTCTATGTGGAACCATCGCCTTCTAAAGGTTTTCAAACTCGCTATGGTTTCGGATATAGACTCACTTCTTAGTATGGCTATGGGAAAAAAGGCCTCGGACCTATTAAGAAAGGAATCCAAGTTCTTATCCAGTTCAAGCCTCAAAGTGATATTTGAGTTTGCGATGCTCTATTGAACAATCCAAGTAGAAACCATGGTGGAGCGTTAATGTGATTTTAGTTGAACCACTTAGTTTGGTCCATCTTGAGCTAATAGAGGATGGGGTGCAGGGCAAAAAAGTCCCTTTAGATTTTTTCTCTTTAGATGAAGCACCTGAGGAGTTCTTAGGTGCCTACTCCCCTTTTCCTCATTTCCATCATAAAGGATGATTCCTATATTTCTTGAATGAATGGGCATATTTTGGAGAATTTGTCTTAAGTGTTGATGAGGAGGACCCTCTAGCCAATGTTGAAGATAGTGTCCTAATATCACATCCTGGAGACCATAGTTCTCTCCTTAAGGGAGATACTACTGAAGTCTCTATGGATCCTAAGTCTTCTGAAAAGATGATTAAGATTGGGAAGTTCCTTTCTTTAGAAGAAGCTAAGGAACATTCTAATCTTCTACATTCTCATCTTGATATCTTTTCTTAGACGTATCAAGACATGCCTGATATTGATGAGTCTATAGTAGTTCAAAATATTGTCTTATGTCTCAATGCCAAGCCAGTTAAGCATAAAATTTGAAAGATTAATCCCAAAGTCACATTGTTCGTTAAGATTGAGAAGCTGCTAAAAGTGGGCTTTATTCGTCCAATCGACTACTCCCCTCAAATCTCAAATATTGTCACTATTAGTAAACCTAATGGCCATATTTGTATATGCATTGACTTTCATGTCCTGAATAAGGATTCCCTTAAAGGTGATTTTTGGTTACCTAATATAGAAATTATTATGTATTTGACTGTAGGCCATGCCTTGTTATCTTTCATGGATGGTTTTTTTGGACTCAAGGGAACACTGAGAGGGGGGGTGAATCAGTGTTCAACAAATTTTAAACTTCATCAATAATATTGCTGAAACCATTTCAACATTGCATTAAAGAAAAGATGTATGCATTTGAAGTAATCATTCATGACACCATAACACAGATTTTTGTGTGGAAACCTTTTTAGGGGAAAAACCACAATGGAGGTTAATCCACAATTTGAGTACTCAAATATAATTGTTTGAAAAAGGAATGCACTTGCATTTAGGCACACTACCTAGAGCTCACTGCTCAAAATTAAAAGGATCACTGCCATACAAAAGTTCATGTTAAGACCATCTGAAGGTTGAACTGAGATGATAGCATCTATTTATGCTAGGTGATAGTTCTGGTGAAGCTCAAATATTGAATTCTAGATCCATAGATTGATTCTTCTCTTCGCTCTGCTATGCTCTGCTCTTTTCTGCTATACACATCACACATGGAAAAGTTTGCATTATTACTCTGCTAAATCTCGCACTACACACATATTCACATGATTACACACTTCTTCACTTCCAATCACATAATTTTCACACCAAAATGATAGAAACGATCTCATATACATATCCACTAACAAGTATTTATTCATTCAATAATCGACTTTATAAAATATTAAGTTACCTTCAACTTGTTGGCCAGATCCATCATTAATTCTTTATGCGCATCCTCCAAAGTCGGTTAAGACAAAGAGAGGACCCAAACAAAACTTAATCAAGAACAAAGACAATTAATTAATTACTCCTTATACATCCACGATTACTATACTCACCGGGTTGGCCTTCCAACATAGATAACTAACAAATTAGTACATCGAATCTCCTAGATCACATACCAGTGAGTGTGCATCAAAACCAAGATACTAAAAACATAAAAAAAACTTCCTCAAAGATCCACAACCAAAAATATCTATCCAATGAGGTGTTCATATCAACTTTTATGCTTATAACCAAATGCCCTGTTCTTCACTCTGTTCTGCCAATAGATGTCAAAACTATATTGCAAACCATATGTCATTAAGGTTGCCTAGGTTGCTAGGGTTGCTAGGGTTTCCAGGGTTTCCATCAATGACAACACTTACATGTCATATTCCAACAATCTCCCCCTTTGTCATTGACGACAATAGTTAGTGAAAAATGACTAAGAGTCATAATCATTATAGTTATATTTCTAAGTTTTTACTACACTTTCTCCTCCTGATATTTATAAGGCATTTTCTCCCCCTATACTGCATTCTTTTCTCCCTCTATAGGGAATTTTTCACTACATTCTCCCCCCCTTTGACATCAATGAAAAAACATGGATGCCAAATGCCAAAAATAAAAATAGTGACAAAACACTTATATGTCAATACCAAGTGACAAAACATGTGTTCAAAATCCTCAATGCTTCAAAATTTTAACACATATATGCCGGCAGTTCTGCTTCTTTTATCAAAACTTCAAAAACTTGAAATAAATTTACTGCTATGTTTAGAAGATTATCTTATTGTTTTTCTACACTTCCAGAAGGAATTTCTTCCAAGCATCTATTGTGATTCTAATGATAATGATCAAACTATTATTCTTGGAAGTCTTGTTAACAATTTTAGTTAGAGATTCAAGAATTGTAATTACTTCTTCCCGTTTCTCACCATTCCTCAATATTTCCACCATTTGCTCCAACCTGCATTTAGTTAGATCCTTTGCCTTCCAAAAAGTATCCACAAGAGTGTTCTTGGAGAGTTGAATTTTTGTGTGTGCTGACTGTAGCTCTTGGATTCTTCTCCTGAGGGTGCCATCCAGATCCTGAGAGATGTCAAAGCTTTTACCAATGCCATTTGATTCTCTTTCAATTTGATCCAACTTCTCTTTGCAATTTCTGATTGCATGGGGCCAATAGATGCAATAGTTGTAGATGTCAGTGGTGGAGTTTATGCATTGCCTTAACTCATTCATTTTATTCTTCAGTTTGCAAAGAGATAGTCTGAATTGCTCCTTCAAGTGAGAGATAACTTCACCAACTTCCTTTTCTTGTGCTTCATAATTCATTGTTTCTTTCCTGCACTCAATCATTTCATCAGGAAAAATGTTCTGTAGAATCTCCAATATAATCTTGCATTGCTCAACATGAGAACTTAACACACTTAGAATCATGTCTTGATCATATGATGGTCTATCAGACCATAAATTAGCTAATTTTTGAATTCCACCTTCTCCTTGAATAATCAGATCATCTTCTTCCTCATTACCTTTGTCTTGTTCAGATTCACTTTTTAGTGGATCCTCAGTTACTTCATCATATTCTTCACTCTGAATATCCATAATTTCTTTTTCTTTTCCTTTTCCATCAATTTTGGGAACCTTGCTTTTTGGAGGACTGTATTCAACAATTTCCTTTCCTCTTTTCTATCCTTTATCAATGCTACTGGAAGAGGAACCAACTTCAATTGATCTTACCAGAAAATAAATATTGCCTGAACCACACTTTTCAAGCACATTCTTAAAGAAATTTCAAATTTTAAATCCCAATTAGTCAAGCTCCTAGAATATGAATATATTTGTTTGCATACCGGTTTGTTTGTCTTCCATACCACATTTTCAAGTTTAGGCAAACAATTCAGAAAATACATTACTAAACATGTAATCAAGGTGCTAAACCTAAAAGGATAGCCTGTTTCCTTTGTCAGTTACACATTCTCTGTGAGTTGATGCTTTAGCAACCCACATAGGTCAAAGTCTTGACCTTCAATTATCATCTTATGAGAAATATAGACTACACCAGCCATTGTCACTCCTCTAATGATTTTTTATATTATTCCATGTGCAATGTACTTTGTAATGAGATTCTTGATTGTCACAATTATCAAGATTCTCTGATCTTCGATTATTCTAGTTAGGGTTTTGACCTCTTTGTTCTGGATATATTTATTCCTTGGTATATCTACGACTTTGCAAAATACAGTCAAATTCTCAATTACCTCCTTTGAGATAGTGTAGGGTTTTTACAAAGTTAAGATATCATCGCGTAATCTACTCAATATGAATTTCATGAATTCCACATTTTTGA
This sequence comes from Sequoiadendron giganteum, assembly GCA_007115665.2. Lineage (NCBI taxonomy): Eukaryota > Viridiplantae > Streptophyta > Pinopsida > Cupressales > Cupressaceae > Sequoiadendron > Sequoiadendron giganteum. Next base: position 436,298,019 of record CM021101.1, on the reverse strand, counting down.
AGTCCGAAAACTCATTCCAAATATCTAAATTCCCATGTTTGGCTTTGCTCAATTGCTTCAATTCATCAGGTAATAACAAATTCCTCATTGACCTAATCTTTGCACTCACTCATCTAGAGTGATTGATCCTTTGATTTGATCCATTTTTCTTTTTCGTGTTTAGGATTCACAACCACACACTAAATTTTATGAATAATTTGAGATCAATTTGAAATACCTGGTAGATTTTGAGAATTGCCTATGAATCAATTTCATTGCTTCGAAATCTGACCACCGAGTACTCTCCTTCGATGCAAAGTGACAAATGACGCTTTTAACTTAACTTTTAAAACTCACACATGTGCAATAAATGAATTTGCCCTAAGTTTTCCAGTGACTCTATTTTCCCAAGTAGTAACTGAAACATCTTCCACATACCTATGAATTGTCTGAATTATTTATGTAAAAGTTATCCAAAAATTATGTACACCATAAATACACCTTCTTAACTATTTTCTGCATTCTGGTACCATCCATATATAGGGGAGGAAATATTTTCTTGAAAAACCCTCCTGGGCCAGTGGCCTGAAATTAATTATTAGAGGAATTACTGAAAGAAGGTTTTGGCATGGAATCATTTCCAGCAATGAGAATCATTCTTCCTTACCCATGTCTTCTTCATTTGATCTCTAATTTCATCTGTAGTTACCTTTTCTTTCCCTTTATCATTTTTCTCTATATTTCTATATACCAGACCTCTTCTGTCTATATTCTTGTTTCTACAGAATCTTGCAATGTGACCATACTTATTGTAGTTATAGCACAAAATGTTTTCTTGTCTATTCCACTAGTTTCTTCTTGATCTGCATTGATTAGCAACATGCCCAAATTTCCCACATGTATAGCATTCAACATTTCTTCTATCAATAGAGTAACTTGACATATTTCTGCATTCAATTGATTTATGACCAAGCTTTTTGCAATTGAAATACTGACTAGAAAATGATGAAACTTTTGACTTCATATTACTTCTACATTGGACAGCCATGTGCCCAAACTTATTACAAGAAAAACAATATCCATTAAACTTTTGTGCATTAGGTTGTCTTACCGGATATCTTCCATTTCTGTTTTGTTTGAAATTCTTTTGTCCTGATCTGGAACTTTCTCCCTTTTCATAACCAAGACCTCTCTTATCATTTCCACTCTTTTGTTCTTGAGTTAGATCATCAAGCTTTATTGAACTAATCTTAAACTTTTCTTTGTATTCATTTGCAATGACAAGATCATTCCTAAGAGTAGTAATCTGCTTACCAAGTTCTTTTTCATTGTTTCTGGTTCTTTGTAATTCACTTTTCAGTTGAGTGAGTTCCCCATTTATTCTGTTGCATTCATCAAATTTCTCTTTCAGGGTCTGAGCAAGATTTTCTTCATTTTTCTTCTTTCTTCAATCTCCTTAGTCATCTTCATCATCAGAGATTCCATCTCATGTTTTAGGTTTGTATTGTCTCTAGCAAGCTTTTCACTTTCTTCAGTTATTTCCTTCAAGGTTTGATTCAAGGGTAAAAGCACAAAGCTGTGTCACACTTTATAAAGGAAACAACCAACGTTGATCCAACTTTTAAACTTGAATCACTAAAAAATGGCATATATGTTTTGAATTTTGAAATGATGTGAACTAGTAAAATATGTATTTTTTAGTATATTTTATGTTTGTAATTTTTTTTAAAAATAAAAAATTATTTTAAACTAGTTTTTATAAATTAACACTATAATTTAGTTGTTGATAAAATGCTGAAAAATTAAGTTGCATGGGATGTCAAATTTTTTATAGTAAATTTTATTTTTTTTCTTTCAAATTTTTTGTGTGTATTTATAACTTGAAACTTAAGTGCATGGATACTTTTTTTTTTTCCAATTTTGATAAATATATATTTTTAAATAAATATTAAAATATAGATGAATCAAAAAATAGTTGTTTCCATCAGACGTCAACTTTCATATTTAATATTTATCTAAAATGGAAAAAAATTATACCATCTTGAAATAGATTCTTTTATCTAGTGCATCATATTTTTTTCAATTTTTAAAAATAAGTCTTAGTATTTTTCCTTGGTATGGTAATCAACCTAATATTTTGCACTGATAACCTACTTTTAGTATAAAAAAAAATAAAAAAAATAATAATAATTAAAACTATTAAAATAAATATAGTTTTGAAAACTCCACTTATGGATCTACAAAAGGGTATTTTTATATTTAAAAAAAAATGTTATTTACATTAGCAAGTGTTATTGAAACTTCAAGTTTTTCAAATAATTTTATTTTTTTGGTAAATTGGACTAAAAGTGCTACTCCATTTATTTTTAGCCAACAATTTTAGTTGAAAAAGTTGTGGAAGTATCTAACTTAGCTAGAATGAATCTTACTAGATCATATGTTTGACGAAAATTGATTTTTATTTAGAAATACTTAAATTCAGTTGTGCTGATAAGCTGGCTGAAAGTATGACATAAATTTGTGACATAACTGGATGAAAGTGAGCATCATCCATTTTTTCATTCTCCTTCTACTATATCTGATCATAAAGATCCTTTCTCTTCTCCCTAGATTTAATAATCTAATCTTTCAATGACTGAATGAATTTCTCCACATCTTTAATATTCACTCTCAATTCATTAACTTCTACTTTAGATTGATCAAGGTCATCAAGTGCCACCATAAGCTACTGTTGAAGACCATCAGAGTCCATTACAGTCCAAGATCCACCTCAAGCTGCTAAACTTCTATAGAGAAACTATGCTCTGATACCAATTTTTGGACTCAAGGGAACAGAGGGGTGAATTAGTGTTCAACAAATTTTAAACTTCATCAATCTAAAACTCGAAACCATTTCAACATTGCATTAAAGAAAATATGTATGCATTTGAAGTAATCATTCATGACACCATAACATAGATTTTTGCGTGGAAACCCTATTAGGGGAAAAACCACAATGGAGGTTAGTCCACAATTTGAGTACTCAAATATAATTGTTTGTAAAAGGAATGCAGTTGCATTCAGGCACACTGCTTAGAGCTCACTACTCAAAAGAAAAAGGCTCACTGCCATACACAAGTTTAGATTAAGACCATCTAAAGGTTGAACTGATATGATAGCATCTATTTATGCTAGGTGACAGTTCTAATGAAGCTCATAGATTGAATTCTAGATCTATAGATTGATTCTCCTCTTTGCTTTGCTCTTTTCTTCTCTTCACATCACACATGGACAAGTTCGCACTATTACTCTGTTGAATCTTGCACTACACACATATTCACATGCTTACACACTTCTTCACTTCCAATCACATACTTTTCACACCAAAATGATAGAACCGATGTCATATATATATTCGCCAACAAGGATTTATTCATTCAACAGTCAACTTTATAAAATATTAAGTTACCTTTAACTTGTTGGCTAGATCCATCATTAATTCTTTATGTGCATCCTCCAAAGTCGGTTAAGACAAAGAGAGGACCCAAAAAAAACTTAATCGAGCACAAAGACATTTAATTAATTACTCCTTATACATCCACAATTACTATACTCTCTAGGTCGGCCTTCTAGCATAGATAACTAACAAATTAGTACACCAGATCTCTTAGATCATGTACCAGTGAGTGCACATCAAAACCAAGATACTGTAAACATCGACAAACCTTCCTCAGAGATCCACAACCCAAAATATATGTCCGGTGAGGTGTTTAGATCAACTTTTATGCCTATAACTAGATGCCCTATTCTTCACTCTGTTCTGCTGATAGATGCCAAAACTATACTACAGACCGGATGTCATTAAGGTTGCCTAGGTTGCCAAGGTTGCTAGAGTTGCTAGGGTTTCCATCAATGACAACACTTACATGCCATATGCCAACAGGTTTCTCGGGTTACAATAAGATCCATATTAATCTAGAGGATCACTACAAGACAACTTTCACTATCCCTTAGGGTAGCTTTTGGCTATGTGGTCATGTCCTTTTGGTTAAATAATGTGGGAGATACTTACCAGTGGAAAATGACCCTAATATTTCTTGATTTCATTCAAAAGATTCTAAAAGATTATGTTGACAATATCTTAGAAAAATCCATAACTTGCCAAGATCATTTGAAAAACCTTCATCTTATTTTTGAGAAACTCTGACTCTAAAAGATGAGACTTAATCCTCTTAAGTGTGTCTTCAGTGTAGAAACATGCAAATTTTTTGGATTTATAGTATCTCATCATAGAATTGAAATTGACACGAATAAGATCGATGGAATTGTTAACATGCCTCCACCTAAGAATATTACCGACTTGCAAAGTTTACAAGGGAAGATTCAAGAAATTTGAAGGTTCATATCTCAATTGGCTGATTGTATCCTTCCTTTCACTCATTTGTTAAAGAAATTTGTTCACTTTTTATGGGATGAAGAGTGCCAAAAATCTTTTGATTCAATCAAAACCTATTTGGCCAATCCTCCAATACTAATGTCGGCTATGCAAGATAGACCCTTTTTGCTTTACCTCACAACATCACCTTATGATTTGGCAACCTTGGTTTCTCAATATGATGATGTTGGAAAAGAGAGAGTGGTCTACTACATTAGTCAGGTCCTGGTTGATTAAGAAACTCACTATTCCTCCATGGAGAAGCAATGTCTTGCTCTCATCTTTGATGTTGAAATGCACAAGACAACTGAGAAAGGGTTGAATCAGTCGTATCAATTCCACTTTTAATCCAGTATGTTATTAAGTGTAAACATGAAATGCATATAACATAAAGAAAACACCATAGACACCAAATTTATGTGGAAAACCCAATGAGGAAAAAACCATGGCAAGGATTAGCTCATAATATAGTAGTAATGCAATATCGAATACAAAGGCTTAGTGCCAAAGGGCTCAATGCCTAGATACAAAGGCTCGCTGCCAATAAAGGACTCACTATCTAGAACAAGGCTCACTGCCTATAGAAAAAGAAAAGAAAAATGAAGATCCACCACTATGGTTCCACACTTTCACAACTTGATTTGAATATTGTAGACACCATCAACTCACTGCTTTTAGGAATCTAACACATTAAAGTACCATTGCCTCGATTTTCTCTTCCACACTCTTCTTTTCACACATGTTCACACAATTCACTTGCTTGCTCGAATCATGGATGGATGATGTAGAATTCACAACAATTTTATTTTCTTTTATACCATCTTCAACCTTAGAAACATTCTCCAAGGTCAACTATACAATTTCAATTTACAAACTCAAATTAGGTTGGCTACTCAACATTCTCACAATGGATAATAATTAGAGGGGACCCATTAAATATTTATTTTAGGACCCAAATAATATCTTGGATCAATCACACACTTCCTCAATTCGATGCAAAGACTTAATGTAACGTGTAGACACCAAGTCGGCCAAACCTAATGAAGACACCAATGATCTTTGAATTACGTGCATATCCAACAAGATTATCACATGTGGATCACTTAACATGCTTCACCAGACATTTTACCATCTTTGAGAATACCTCAGGTACATATGTAGCAACTACAACAAACTTCAACCATAGAAAACTCTTCAAAAGTCTAACGGGACCAACCAACAAAACACATGAGCTCTAGAGCAGGTCTTTTAGAGCACCAAATCAAAAGCATGTTTGTTAGAACACATAAACCACCAAAAAGAATCATTTCCTAGATCTGCAAGATCTGAAACCAAAAACCACAAAACTACAGAGCCAAAACATTTCTCCTAGTTCACACAAAAATAGTTTTTCCAAACCAGTTCACACACCGGTGAACACATCTTTCACTCTCCATTGAACCATAAGATAAAAATCATGATATATTATCCATTGAAGCTCATGATCATCACTAAAAATCCAAACAAGAATAAGATCAACATAGAATAAATGCAGAGCACAATACTAGAGCACACTCAAAACACACACTTCAACACTGCTTTCATTATTTCTCAAATTTTCTCAAAATCATTTGGAAAAAAAACTAAAAATTCATAAATATAGCTCCATGTACTCTAAGAACTTCTATAGTATCTCAACTATACAAGTAGCATCTACAATCAACCTGAACTGTGTTGAAATTAATGATAACAATAATGACAACATTAATGACAACACCACCAAACACATCCATATTTGCAACAGTCTCCCCATTTGTCATTGATTGCAACACATGATGTGAAAAACCATCAAAGACAACATACATGGCCTTTAGAGATGACAACCTGCGCAAGCATAAAATTTTCAACTGAATTTCTCTCCCCCTTTGACATCAATGGAAAAGGAAATTCTTGTCATATAAAGCTCTATTCACCCCTCCTTAGGAGTGCACCCACATCACATACTACAATAATTCTCTTCTAAACCCCCCCTGAGGAGTAGACCTCAATCATCAATTTAGATCAAAAGAGTCTTTGAATTCATTGGACTAATGCACCTTCATGTGCACTTAGTTCAAAGGAGGGGTAGTAACCCCTAAATTCCCTCTGAGATACTCAAAAGTATCCTTCGAAAGGCCCTTAGTGAATATGTCAGAATTTTTTTCCTTGGTAAGTACATATTCAAGTCTAACTTCATTCTGCAACACCTTCTCGCTCAAGAAGTGATACTTGATACATATGTGCTTTGTCCTAGAATGCATCACTATATTCTTCAAAATATTTATAGCACTTGTATTGTCACAAAATATAGAGATAGGTTCATCACTCACCACACCTATGTCATTCAAATTTTGCTTCATCCAAAGTACCTGTGTACATTAGGATGCTATTGCAATATATTCTACTTCTGTAGAGGACAAAGAAACTAAATCTTATTTTTTACTCAACCATGAAACTGATTTTCCTCCAAGGAAGAATGCACCACCACTTGTACTTTTTCAGTCATCTACACAACCAAACCAATCTACATCAGTGTAAGCATTCAATGTGAAATCATTATCCTTCAGATACTATAGTACATAGTTTGGATTTCCCCTAAGATATATGAATATCCTCTTCACAACTGTAACATGTGATTCCTTAGGTTCTTCTTGAAATCTTACAACTAAGAATACTGCATGCATGATGTCTAGTCTAGTAGTAAGATACAATAGTCCACCAATCATGGATCTACACATCCTATGACCAACTTTAGCAGATTCATCATCCTTACTTAGCTTGAATTTGGTTACCATAGGGGTACATACTAGTTTGGACTCATTCATTCCAAACTTCTTCAATAATTCTTTAACATACTTGGATTGTGAAATGAATATCCCTTTATTAGTTTGATTTACTTGAAGTCCAAGGAAGAAATTTAACTCACCATTCATAGACATTTCAAATTATTTTTGCATCTCTTCTATAAATGTCTTACACATTCCTTCATTTCCACCAAATATAATGTCATCAACATATACCACAACTATCAATATTTTGTTTTCCTCAACCTTCAAGTAAATATTTATATTTGTAGATCCTTTGCTGAATCCTTTCTTAGTCAAGTATCTATCCAACCTTGCATACAAAGCTCCAAGAGCTTGTTTAAGTCAATATAGTGAATTCTTTAACTTGCAAACCATGTCTAATTTGTCTGACAACTGAAAACCTTCTGGTTGCTCCATATATACTTCTTCTTCTAGTTCTCCATTCAAAAATGCAAACTTGACATCCATCTGATATACCTTGAAGTCTTTATGAGCTAAAAATTCCAAGAACATCTGAATGGTCTCCATTCTTGGTATAGGTGCAAAAGTTTCTTCAAAAGCTATTCCTTAAACCTATGAATATCCTTTGCATACAAGTCTTGCTTTATTCCTTACTAGTTCACCATCTTCATTCAAATTATTTATGATACCCATTTTGAACCAATTACATTCTTATTTGTAGGTCTAGGGACTAGTTCCCATGTATTATTCTTTTCTATTTGCTGCAGTTCCTCTTTCATTGCTTTAACCCAATTACTTTCATCATTACATGCTTCACTCATAGTCTTAGGTTATATCTTAGAAAGTAAACACAAGTTTACCTCAACCACTTTTCTTCTTGTCTTCATACCTTCACTTATGTCTCCAATTATTTGTTCCTCCACATGATTTCTCTATACATATTTAGGAGTCTTAGGTGTAGGTTCCAGAATCTCCTCTTCATCACTTTTTTCTTTTTCTTCCTTTTCTTCTTCTTGTATTTGTCCACAGATAGGATCATCAGGTTCAACTTCACTTATTTCTACTAGTCTATACATAGCTTCATCAACTTTCACATTAGCAATTTCAATTATTTTCCTCAGTCTTTTACTAAATCATCTATATGCCTTGCTATTATTTCAATATCCAAGAAAAATTCCTTCATCACATCTAGCATCAAACTTTCCAAGATATTCATCATCTCTTTTAATGTAAAATCTACTTCCAAATACTTTAAAAAATTTAACAGTAGGGGTCTTACTAGTCCATAACTCATAAGGAGTCTTAGTGTTGTTACCTCTGATATGAACTCTGTTAAGAATGTAACAGTAGTGTGGATTGCTTCTCTCCAATACACATCAGGAACATTTTCTTCTTTCATCATAGTTTTGACATCTTCTTGAACAGTTTGGTTCTTTCTTTCCACAACTTCATTCTGCTGAGGGGTTCTAGGAGAAAAATAATGTCTCTTTATGCCATGTTCTTCACAAAATGCATTAAACTCACTAGAAGTAAATTCTCCACCTCTATTTGTAATGAAATAACTTGCACAAGAAGAATATAATATAAAATATGCTGAAAATACTTGATAATAATATGCCACTTTGAGATGGAAACCTCCTAATCCATTTCCAGGGGGATACCTCCAATAGTCTTCAATAAGAACACAATACTCAACATGATGATCAAATAAGACTCACAAACTCCTATATATACCTATTTATGCCTAAGATATCACCAAGGCCGACTTAGATAACCCTATATAAGCCCTAGGCCAACCTAATAAACTAAATAACAATATAATAATGATAATATGACTTAATTAGGAGTTAAGATAGCCACAAGCTGACTATTCATAACCTAATGTACTCTAATATTAAGGGCGTAGCATGCCCCCCCTCTTCAGATAAGCATTGTCCTCAATGCTAGGCAGTTTTGGATGCTTTTGAATGAACTCCTCTTCCTCACATGTGGCATATTTAATTGGTAAATTATCCCTTGGATGAGATACTGAGTGAGTGTTCTAGTCCTTAGCTTCCTTGTGCATTTATAAAGAATACATTCTAGTTCCAATATGATTCTTCCTTCTTCATCAAGCTCCGGTAATATTATTTGAGTAGGGATATTATTAGATTGCGAGAATTTTAATGAAAATAATAGGGTCCCAAATCCATCAACTCCTTCCTTAAGAAAATTTTACATTTGATGAGAACTCACCAGTTGTGGGGACTTTGCCTTCAAGCCTCTTAGCTCTATTGTCTTTCCTTTTGATTGGAATCTCATGAACAATTCTTGGAAGTTCATCTCAATTGTTCCCAAGGTAGTAAGCCATTGTACTCCCAAAACAATATCCGCTTCACCCATGGAAATAACATACATTGGGCTATCAAGTTGATAATCTCCCATGGATAATTTAATTCTACGGAACCATATGCAATAAAGACCTAAAATTCTAAAGCTGGATATATAAAATAATTTAGACGAGTAGCCAACTATTTGTTGATGAAATTGTGAGTACTATCTAAGTCAATTAACACTGTTACCTTCCACTTCTTTAATAACCCAACTACCTTGAGAGTTTGTGTAGCACTAAAACTAGAGAGTGCATGACAAGAAATGATTGGATGTGATTCATTATCTAATACCCCATCCCCCTCTAATATTGGTTCCTCCTCTTCTTCCTCACTCGATCCTTCAATATAAAATAATTTATTTTCACTACATTTATGCCCTTGACTATATTTACTATCACAATTGAAGCATAACCCTTTTGCTCTCTTCTCCTTAATTTTTTGTGGAGTTAACCTAGTAGGTTGTGGTAGTGAATGTTTAGGAGATCCCCTTTCACTGAAATTTATATTCCCTTGCCTCCTACTAGTCAATTTTTTTCCTCCACTTGTCTTGCCATTACTATTGCTTGTGATAAGGATTGTGGTTGGAACAATCGTACTTCATATTTTATGTGATCCTGTAAATTGCCTAGAAATAGTTCCTTCATATTTTCTTCTACCACATTCTCTACTCTTAGATAAATGGTATGAAAATTCTAAATATAATCCTTGACCATGCTTGTTTTCTTTAAATTAGTAAGTTGGAAAAGGTAGCTATCCATAAAGTTATCTCCATAATGGGTAGTGAGTTCCTCTTGAAAAATTGGCCATGCGACCACACAAGCCTTTTTTCTCTTCTCATCACATAACCAATGATACCAAATAAATTGATCTAGTTCTAGGTATAATGAAGCCATAATAACCTTTTCTTGACTTAGAACATGATGAATATCAAAGAACTACTCCATTGGGCATAACCAATTGGTTGGATCCTTGCCATCAAAATTTCTTATATCCAACTTAGGTATGAATTGATTTGGCATAATATTTTTTTAAAGGAAGGATCCTTCTTGAAATAAAATTCAAGTCCAAGAAATTAATGTCCCCCAAAAGCATTATCTTCCCCCTTGCGAGGAGAATCTTCTTCCTTCCACCTCATACCTTGAATAAATGATTTCAATTCACCCATTTATTCCATAATATTCTTCTCTAATGATGAAATATCACCCTTCAATTTTTTTTATTTCATCCTCAAAGTTAAAATCATCATTTTCTACTTCCTCATTCTCTGAAGATTTCCCTAGTGTGGTAGCATTCCTTTTGCCCCTTTTTGTAGGCCCCGCCATGATGGCCAACAAATAATTTTGCAATAAATCACACAAATGAAACTCCAATTCCTTGAAATTTTTATTGTAACTTATTAGGAAAAATATACCTCTCACATAGAAAAATCTCCAAGAAATAATAAGATTTGCAGCCTTGAGAGTGATATTTGTGGAAACCATAATTTTTCAATAAATATCTTATATTTGATCCAATTTATCCAAATTTTGGAATGTAGGCTCCTGTAGTATGTATCCAAAAACCCACTAAAAATAAGGCTCCAATTAATTAATATGTGAGAGAAATGTAGACTCCAAATAAATTGTGTAGAAACCCTAATTATGTAATAATTCACTCAATTATACTCTAATTTCTCTAAAATCTAGAATTAATCTTCTTTAATATGTTCTTCAAAAACCATTAAAAATAAAAAAAAAATTCTCTAAAATCTGAAAGATAGACTCTTCCCAAAATCGCCTTCAATGTTGAGAAAAAAACCTTGCCTCTATGGTGCCAAGATCATGCTTTGATGGCACTTGTAATGAAATAGATTGCACAAGAAGAATATAATATAAAATGTGCTGAAAATACTTGATAATAATATGCTACTTCGAGGGGGCAACCTCCTAATCCACTTTTAGGGGGATACCTCTAATAGTCTTCAATAAGAACACAATACTCAACATGATGATCAAATAAGACTCACAACCTCGTATATATACCTATTTATGCCTAGGATATCACCCAGGCTGACTTAGATAACCCTATATGAGCCCTAGGCCGACCCAATAAACTAAATAACAATATGACTTAATTAGGAGTTAAGATAGCCACAAACTGACTATTCATAACCCAATGTACTCTAATATTAAGGGCATAACACTATAAAACCTTAAGCATTTGATTTTTAGGTTTTCATCATTTTATACTCTTTCCTTGAATACCTTGAATCTATCAAGAGCCTGAGCTTTCTCTCTAAGAAAAGTAACCCATTTCATCCTAGAGTAATCATCAATCAAGAGCATAAAGTACCTGTAACCATTAAAGCTTCTTGTTCTTGTAGGGCCACAGAGGTCTGTATGAATTAATTCCAACATTCTGGTAGATGATTGTTCCTTTCCTTTAAAACCGTTTCTTTTTTTTTTATCCAACTGACAAATTTTGCAAATTGAATTTGAAGGCTTTGTGATTCTAGGCAGGTCTCTAACAGCTTCTCTAGAACTGATTCTGAATAGATTGTTGAAATTCACATGTCCCATCCTCTGGTGCCAGAGCCAACTTTCATTAATTTGAGAAACAAAACACTGACCATCACCTCCTTTAAGCTGATAAATGTTTACATGAGTTCTTCTTCAAGAAACTACCACAATTCAGGATCCTTTTCTAATCTCATAGGTGTTATCTTGAAACATGAGCTTAAAACCTTTGCTACACATTTGTCAAAAACTTAAGAGATTATGCCTCAAACCCTTAACATAATAGACATTGTTAGTATTATGTTTACCATAAAAAATAATTGTCCCTTTACCAAAAATATTAGCACCAGAGTAATCTCCAAACATAACTATTCCTCCATCATATTTCTCAAGTTTAGTAAACTTACTTTTATATCCAGTCATATGATTTGAACACCCACTGTCAATTACCCAAAAGTCTTCATCTTGTCTAGCATGAAAAGTAGTCACCAGAGTAACTTTTGTCTCATCCTTCTTGCTCTTCGGACCAAATTACTTCGCACATCTTCCATGATCAGTAGATACAACTTTGTTTTCCAAGGATATAAATAAAAACTCATCTTTATCCTCCTCAAAGTAAAATTCATCATTTTAAATTCCTGCATCTTCTTTAACATAATAAAATTTCTTGAACTTCCTATCCTTTTTGTCTTTGTGATTATTATTATTATCCTTGTTCTTCTTTTGTGTAGCTCTATTAGGGCATCTTGATGCATAATGACCAATATTTCCACAACTGAAACACTTAAAGGGAAAATTAACTTTGTATTTTCCAGTACCTTTCTTCATTCTCCTTATGAAGTTTTCTTCCAACTCTTCTACATCATCATCATCCCACTCATCTCCTATCTTCATTTCTTTAAAAGTTGTTTCAGTCTTCTCCTTATCTCTTACAAATTTTCTCATCTTGAATGCAGTCAAGACACAAAATAGATGCTCCTTAGTAAATGTCTTTGGATCATATGATTCTTCAATAGAAAAGACTTTGTCACTGTAGTTCTCTGGTAGAGTCATCAAAATCTTCTCAATTATATCTTCATCTGACATAGTACCACCTTGATTCTTAATTTCGGTTGCTATAAGTTCAGATATTTGATAGTAGCTCACAATATCTTCTCCTTCTTCCATTCTTAGGTTCTCAAATTTTCACTTAGCAGTTAGTTTCCTTGAAAAATTTACTCTATCATTCGCTTCACAAATGTCTTTCAATTTTTCCCATACTTCATGAGCAGTAGCTACATAAATAATTTTTGTTATTTTAGTTTTAGATAGAGCACTGAAGATAGCATACCTTGCCTTTTCATTCTCTTCATAAGCTGCAATCTCATTAGCAGAGGAAGGACCAACGAATGGTATCACATACTTTGTCTCCATAGCCTTCCACATCTTGAAATCAAGAGAAACCAAACAACCTCTCATCTATTCTTTCTAGTCACTATAATCAACTCCATCAAAGATAGGGATCTACAACTTGTACACCATATGATCTACCTCAAGTTGTTAATCTTTTCACCAAGGAACCAAAGCCCTGATACCAATTGTTGAAATGCACAAGATAACTGAGAGGGGGTGAATCAGTTGTATCAATTCACTTAATCAATTCCACTTTTAATCCAATCTATTATTAAGTGTAAACATGAAATGCAAATAACATAAAGTAAAAACCAAAGACACCAGATTTACATGGAAAACCCAATGAGGGAAAATCGATGATGAGGATTAGCTCACAATATAGTAGTAATTCAATACTAGATACAAAGGCTCACTACTAGAGGGCTCACTTCCTAGATACAAAGGCTCAATACCAACAAAGGACCCACTATCCAGAAGGAGGATCACTACCTATAGAAAAAGAAAAGATAAATGAAGATCCACCACTAGGGTTCCACACATTCATAACTTGATCCAAAGATTGTAGACACGATCAGCTCACTACTTTAAGGAATCTAACACATTAAAGTACTACTACCTTAATTCACTCTTCCACACTCTTCTTTTCACATGTGTTCTCACACTTCACTTGCTTGCTCGATTCGTGGATGGATGATGTCGAATTCAAAATGACTTAATTTTCTTTTATACCATCTTCAACCTTAGAAACATTCTCCAAGGTCAGCTATACAATTTCAATTTACAAATTCAAATTAGGTCATCTACTCAACATTCCCACGGTGGATAAGAATGAGAGAGAACCAATCACATATTTAATTTATGACCCAAACAATATCTTGGATCAATCACACACTTCCTCAATTCGATGCAAAGACTTAATGTAACATGTAGACACCAGGTTGACGAAACCTAATTTAAACACCGATGATCTTTGAATTACATGCATCTCTAGCAAGATGATCACACATGGATCACTCAACACACTTCACCATAAATTTTACCATATTTGAGAATACCTCAGGTACATCCATAACAACTACATAAAACTCTTCAACAGTCCAACCAGACCAACTAGCAAAACAAAAGAGCTCTGGAGCAAGTCTTTCAAAGCACCAAATCACAAGAAAATTTGTTAGAACACATAAAACATGAAAAAGAATCATTTCCTAGATCCGAAAGATCTGAAACCAAAAACCACAAGACTGTGGAGCCAAAAAAATTCTCCCAGATCACACACAAATAGTTATGCCAAACCAGTTCACACACCGATGAACACATCTTTCACTCTCCATCAAACGAGAAGCTAAAAACCATGATATTTTATCCATTTAAGTTCATGATCATCACTATGAATCAACATAGGCATAGGATAAACACAAAAGAAATGTAGAGCACAATACCAGAGCACAGTCAGAACACACACTTCAACACTGCTTTCACTATTTCTCAAATTTTCTCAAAAGAACTTGGAAAAAACATAACTACAACTTCATAAATATAGCTCCACGTACTCTAAGAAATTCTATAGTATCTCAGCTATACAAGTACCATCTATAATCAACTTGAACTGTGTTGACATCAATGACAATATTAACTACAACACCACCAAACACATCCATACTTTCAAAATTTTCTATGCAGAAGCTACGGCACTACCTTCTTCATGTTGAAACACATGTCATTGTAAAAAGTGAGCTTCTAAAGCATTTTTTATCCAGTTACAACCTTGCTGGGAGGTTAGCGAAATGGGAAATGTTTCTTTTTGAGTTTGACATAAATTTTATTACTCAGAAGTCAATAAAGGGTCAAGCGATTTTTGATGAATTGGTAGATGCTCCCTTGTCTTGCTCCTTCCTGAGTTTGGACTTATTTCCTGATGATAAATTTTTGTAATCAATTACGAACTTGAATGGAAAAAGTACTTCGATGGGTCGAGATGTTAGACTAGCTCCAGAGTAGGCGTGGTTCTAATATCACTCGAAGGTAATCCAATCCCTCTCTTCTTTCGATTAGAATTTCCCTACACCAATAACATCACTGAGTGCAAAGCCCTCATTGTTAGCTTGCGTGCCACGATTGCACTAATAATAATACATCTCCGTATACTGGGTAATTTTGACCTTATTGTGAATCAAATTATGGGAGCCTATCAAGCTAAGCAAAGTAAGTTGTCTCTATATTGAGACCATGCTTTGTCCTTACTTAAACGACTCTCCTCTTTCATGATAGATAGTGTCCCTCAGAGGGAAAATAGACATGTAGATTACATGGAATGCACCGCTTCCTTGGTACCTTCAACTGAGGATACAAAAGAGTACCATTTCATGGTTTAGTTCATTCGGTCTCTAGTTGTTTCAGATCAACCTAAATTTGATGCTTTTGTGTGTGCTCATGTAGAATCGAGAGAATGGTTTTCTAATATTTACAACTACTTGAAGATTGGAAACCTTCTTGATGATGCAACAAAAAAATATCACACTTGTATATGAAAGCTTTTAGTTAGTTATGTTGTCTTGTTTGATGTTCTCTATCAAAAATATTATAACGAATTGCTCCTTTGATGTCTCAATAAAGAAGAAATACCCCTTGCCCTTGAGGAAGCCCATTTGGGCTCTAGGGGTGGACACTTTGGTGATAAATTCTTGTTGAGGAAATTGATACACATGGGGTATTTTTAGAAAATTATGGAACAAGATTCCTTTGATTTTGTTAAAAAGTGCCCCCAATGTCAACAACACAGTCATCTTATTCATGCATCTACACAAGAGTTACAAAACTAGACCTCTCCTTGGCCATTTACAAAATGGGGGTTGGATATCATTGGAAAAATATCCCCTCCTTCTAAAGGAAACATTTTTATTATCACTGCTACATATTACTTCATGAAGTGGGTCAAAGCCATCCCGCTTCAATCCACAAATGATGAAGCTATTTGTAGTTTTCTTTTAAACAACATTATCTCTCATTTTGGGTTTCCCACTACACTTGTTTCTAACAATGGTACATCATTCAAGAACAAAGACATGAAGAAATTCCTAGAGAAACTTCACATTCAACATAGATTTTCTACATCATATTATCGCCAATCCAATGGTTAGGTAGAAGCATCTAATAAAAATATTGAGCTCATTCTACATAAAATGGTTAATAAACATGGTAAGGATTGGCATGTTCAATTGACATATGCTTTGTGGGCCTGTCACATGAGTGCTCATACGACAATGGGAATGACACCTTACAACCTTGTGTATGGTGCCGAAGCTATCATACCTTTAGAGTTGGAAATCCTATCTTTACGGGGTTCCCTTAAAGGGTTAATTGATGATGAAACTTATTGATCCAATCATTTACATCAGCTAGAGATGTTCGATGAGCACCAATTATAGGTCCTTGATCATCTTAAAGCTTATCAATGATCATTATCAAGACAATATAATCAAGGTGTACTTCCTAGAACATTCAAGGTAAGCGAATTGGTTCTCTATGAGAATAAGAGAAATGTAAATGCATCGCCTGACTAGAGGGGGAAATTCAGTCCTAATTGGTTAGGCCATTATATTCTCATCTCCATGTATGGTTTGGGTGCTTATGGGTTATCATCTATGGATGTAATGCCTCTAAAATATCTTGTTAATGAGATGACTATTCATTAACACATTATAAAAAAAATTGTGTTATGTGATTGTGTGTGTGTATTAAGACATACATACATGTATCCTACTATGATGTGTATCCATGCATCACGTTATATCTCTTAAGAAAGTTAGATCATTATTGTATTTAATTAACATTCATCAATGTATGTTCACTAAATCATGATAAAATCTAATATAAACATACATCCATACACATATATAAGATCCATAGCACCAACATACATGAATGTAAAGAACATACACATCACAATACACAATTTCATAATGTCAGAACTAGTATCTCTTGTACATGTATTGGGCCACTGTCGTCAAAAAATGAGTGGCTACCGAATATGTGTATAAATGTCTATACAAAAAAAAATATCTACAAAAATATATCGCAATTAAAAAATTAGTGTACAAAATGGAGGCTCTCTATGGATGGGGCATGTGGCTCTTAGAACCCTCTAGCTCTTGCTACGACTATGGGAAAGGTTGCACAATGATAGTAGATCTAGAGCAGTATGAGCATGAGACTGACAAGACTATGCGCATCCCTCTAATCTCTCCCTAGAGGGAGGCTATTTGCATGTGGGATTGGATGAGCTCTTGCTGCAACTATTGGTCACCTACCAGGATTATGGCTATTGACTATCTTGTGAGGTCATCAAGATGGATCTAAAGGGTGTCACGTGCTTGCTCAACAACATCAACCCTTTTCATAGCCATGTCTCACTCTATGGGTGTCATCCACAACTCTCTCAAAATTTGGACACACCACCCTTGTACTTTGGTAACATAAACCATCCTTTGCACCAACTTTGCTTGCACCTCCTCATATATAGTCCTCAGACATGATACCGACTCAAAACGTTGGAAAAAAAATCCCCCTAACATTGGTTAGTATGCATCTAGAACTGTCCCCTAGATGGGCATGGCAGGGGCCACCTCTAATATGCACTTGGTAATAAACCTAGTCCATCCTTGAGTATCCACTGCAATCATAGAAGAAGAAAGTAAATCAGTATCACAAGGTGTATAAAATTGAAACATGATATGTATATACATGAGATAAAAATTGGAAATACTAAAATGACACAACATAAATAACTATTATACCTATGTCCCCTGCTTGCCAAAGTGGGTCAAGGGGAGGAAGTGCTCTTGGTCCTACACCGCCGATGTCAAGAGCTATGCCAAATGGTGCAGGGGCTAGTGGGGCCGATGAGACAAGAGTAGCTGGTGGAGGGGATGACATCCTCTACAACCTCCTGGGTCTTAATAATGCCACTCTATCCTCCTTGGATTGCTCTTGTTCCTACTCCTGATGCTACTCCTCCTTGATATCACTATATTTGTACCTTCACCTCAGCTTGGGTGGCTATGGTAGCATGTCCCCCTACGAGTTGAGAACCCCCTGGGGGAATCCACTAGAAAAACTAGGGTAGGATGGTGTGCCACCCACCACACCAGAAAATATCGATCCATGCCAAAGTTGTCCAGTGTCCGCATCAGCGGCAGGTTAGTATCATCAGCATCATCAACATCGTCGTCAAAGAGATCCACATCTGCTAGGGTAGGGCACAAACAGTCCTTAGGCTTCATCGTGCTCCACACAACTTAGGTATATGTCGGCATAGGGGGATAGTTTAAACCCACCTATGTTACCACGTGACCCAACTCCAATAATATGGCATAATCACAAAATTTATATGACCAAGGATAAATTAGTCGCACTATAGGTTCCTTCAAAACCTGTTATCATCTACCCATCAAAAATATCGATGGGGTCTCCACTTGATCCTATCTAGTGTCAAAGTATCAAACTACAACCACCAGAACTAAAGGTCATTGTGCCTCAATTTTCAAGTGAGCTTGTACCAATGGGATATCATGATGGTGTAGCTCCATGCCTATAGATACCCCTCCAGGCTAGTACAAGTGATATGGGTGAAAGACCACATCTGAAGAAGAGTTCATGCTATAAGGCTATGGTAATCATAGTAGACATATCAATCAAGCTCCTGGTAGAGGTGTGCAAGCATGTTGCACTCCCATGAGAATATGGTCCACCGCTCCACCATCACCCTAATGGTGTGGATGAGGCCCCCATGTAGGTGAGAGACTCATGCATCAATGGTGACCCTCATGGTGACAATGATCACCATGAATCAACATAGCAGAGGGGTAGTGGTTTGGTCCTGATCAAACCACCGGGTGTAAATTTGCTCGGTCCCATCTCTATCATTCGTCTAGCTAGAGTAGTATAAGATCTCCTCTGATTGCTCCCATGGTGAGAAATAATTATCAATCACCACTTATCAACCATGGATGGGAAGCCCAAGGATGCAGTAAAAATCCTCCAATGCAATAGTCATCTCTCTAGTTAGTAGTTGGAAGCTGTAGGTAGTGGCATCCCATTGCTCCATCAACACTATCAACATGTGATTGTGATACAACATCTCTAGCATGGTATATGCGTGCCAAAGCTCGAACCAATGTAGGTTGGTGACCTCATCATCAGTAAGTTGGTCCCTCTAATCTTGCAATAGGTGAAGCACTCACCCTCTAGGATTCTCCTTGATCTCTGGATAATCTTGTGAAAAAGGAAATAAATGTGTCTTAGTACATCCCATTATGAAAAAATCTAAGTAAAAATCACTCAAGGACACATGTGCATTGTGCAAACATCTTAGTTTTCCATTAATGGCATAGGGATGATAGTGTTCCCCTTGGATGCCAGTGCATCCTCAAGATGCCAACGCCTACCTTGGATGCTAGTACATGCCAAAGACACACATGCATGCTCAAGACACCTGCACACCTAAAACTCAAAAAACATGTAAACAATTACTCAAAAATGAATAATGAGGAGATTTTGAGGCCTACTTGGTCGACCTCGAGACCCTCAACGATATTTTCACATAGTTGGTCCAACCTTAGATCCTTAGAACCATGTTTGTTCAAAATTTTGATGACTTCTCTCTCACAAAGTTAGCAAAATCCTCATGATGAATAGTGAAAATGACCCTTCTCAAGACCCATCTAGGTATATATAGTCCCCTAGGGCCCATTTTTCCTAGAGTTTGTGGCTCTTCGGTTTCTCCCGATTTTACCCCACCTAGCTAGGGGAAAACTCAGGAGGGAGCATATAGTCACCTCTTCACCATAGTTTTCTTTCGAATCATTGAATTTTTCTTAACCATTCTTCTCGCCATTGTAGCTTCTTCCAATTTTTGAAACTAATTTGAAATTGAGTTTTGCAGAGAATTTTTTTGCATGATTTTCATGATCAGTCCTACACTTCTTGCTGAGCTCAGTTGTTGGGGGCACCTTTTGTATCAGTTGGCTTGATCTTGGTGACCTCTGAGGCACTTTCATTTGGCATGCAAATCCATATAACTTAAGGTTTGAGTGAAATTTTTTTCTTTCCTACTTTAGTGTGGTTGATTTTCCCAAAATCGAGCCCACTAAAGTGGGGGAAAAATATAATGTCACATAATTGCACCTAGGGACAATTCCACATTTTAGCACTTTTCTTAGCACTTATGACACCCAAACACATTGATATCAAAAATTTCATGTTTTGGAATTTCACAATTTCAGCTCCATGTGGGCCAATGGCGAAGCAATAGCAACCTAATGAAACATTTCTCAAAAACTTATACTTTGGATGCTTGCACGATGTGCAAATGTTTGTGTGATGCACTAGTGTCCTAGTAGTTTTCTAAGTTTGAAATAAATAATGTCGAACCCTAATGCTTAACACATGTCCCATCAATCAAGTTTTTAGATGTAATGACTCTTTGTTGCCCTTGCATGAAAGAAAACCCCTCAGTTGCTCTCATTTTGGTGGTTCATTCATTCAATCAAGCTTCTCTCTTCAACTTCACTCTTAAATCTCTTTCACTCTTGATAGCAACACTTCTACAAGCAAAGCTCTATCGGGATGAGGTCCCTCCAACAACCAAAGCTCTCTAGAAAGCATTCAATAGTGCATATGTGTGTTCAAGAGGAGGACAAGGCCTATTGGTTGTGAAGTGAAGCTTGGAGTGAAGACTCAAACATCTGGTTATTATTCAGTTTTCTCCAAGCCCTCCTAGTATTTTCTCATATTTCTTGTTTTTCATTTTATTTTTTTGTTAAATAGACCTTACATCTGAGTTAAGTAGTGAAACTTTGTTTTGCCTGCTTGAGTTCTTAAGCTCTTTGTTTCTCAAGATTCTAGCATGCCATTTGGACACCAGCGCATCATGCTGATGTCCTAAATCCACATTGCTATCCTATGGCCAAGAGCTCCTCCATTAGAGGTAGAAATTTGGAAGTTTCACTCTCTTAAAATTTGAAGTAGTCTTCTTTGATAGTTAACTTATTTACACTTCCTTTGTAATTTCTTCACTCAAATTATTGTTGAGGTGGATAAGGGTAGTTCATTCCTTAGGAATCTCTTGAGAAAGAAGAGACTCATGTGCAAAAAATTCCTCTTATCTCATAGATGCAAATTATGTGAAATGATGCTAAATACAATAGTGGTAATGAAAATGATGCCAATGATGGAAAAATGTGGTTTCAGGATGTGTGATATGTGTTAGGAATTTTTACATGACTACACCTCCATCTCTTTCGATGTAGCATCTACTACCAAAGATTTTGAAATATCTAATAGTGGGAGGTCTTCCATACCACAACTCATAAGTGGTCTTATTATGATTGACCCTTAATTTCACTATGTGAAGTAAATAGACAACAATATGTAATGCTTCCTTCCAATACATATCCGATAGGTCAAAATATTCCATCATTCTCCTAACCATTTCTTTCACTATTCTATTCTTCCTTTCAACTATCCCATTTTGTTGAGGAGTTCTAGGAGCAAACAGGCATCTCCTAATACCATGGTCTTCACAAAACTTTTCGAATTCAGAGGAAGTAAATTCACTTTCACTATTTGACCTTAAAAATTTGATCCTAGAATCCATTTCATTCTCAAAAATTTCTGTAAAAATCTTAAACTTATCAAAGGATTTTTATTTCTCTCTTAAGAATGTAACCCAAGTCATTCTAGTGTAATTATCTATAAGTGATATAAAGTACCTTTCACCTTGTTGACTCCTTATCCTTGCAGGTCCATGTAGATTAGTGTGAATCAACTCCAATGTCATTGAAAAAAATGACTCCTTGCTTTTGAAGTTAGTCTTTGTTTGCTTTCCCATTTGAAATTATTTGCACAAAGTGTTTTCAAGATTGGTTATCCTAGGAATATCTCTCACTGCATGAGAGGAACTGATATTTGCCATGTTGTCAAAGTTTATGTGCCCCATTATTTTGTGCCACAACCAAAATTCTCCAGACTTAGCCAATAATCATATTCTTCCATTAGCGTCCTTTAGATGATAGACATTACCATTTGTCCTTTTTCCTTCAGCAACAAGCCTTCCAAAAGCTTCCTTTCTAATCTCACATCCATAAGCATGAAAAGTGAGATTGTATCCTTTGTTGCACATTTGACTGACACTCAGGAGATTATGTTTTAGGACTTTGACATAAAGGACATCTTCAGTTCTATTCTTTCCATCAATTGTTATATCACCTTTTCCATAGATTTTTATGGACAATACTTTTCTTTTAGAAGAATACAAAACATTTGTTACAAGTATGATACAAGTATTGTCATTGATGTCAACAATATGAATATGGCTGGATAAGGAGATTAGCAGAAGCTTTTGTATGCTACAAATGTTGTCATTGATGTCTAGTGTGAAGAGATAGTTGAGCAGGGAGATTGATGAAGATTTATAAGCATAGTAATATATGGTGTTTTCGTTGATAATAACCTATTGAATAAATGTAGAAGCATTGTTCCGGTGAAGATCAAATGATTGGATAATTGCCTAAATTTAAAATGTAGTTCTAGTGTTTAGAGAACCAGTCTTTTGGTCCACAATTCTCTCCCATGAAGAATTTGGTTATAACATTTTGAGGAAATGATGGTGTTTATTGGGAGACTCTAAATAAAAAATTTCATGACATGATGTCTTCCATAGCTGAGGATAATAGTGATAGAGTATCGGTTTGGATATACCAGTATAACCATGACAAAGTGTATGATTGAATGCTTTTCATTCCACCATAGATGAACATTTTGGTATGTGGATTTGTAAAAGTGTTTGAGGATTCCTGTAGTATGTTTTCTCCAAGTGGAAAGTGTTTTGGTTGCTTGCATGTCAAGTTGTGAGTGAATAGATGGTTCATTTTATTGATTGCTTCAGCAGTAGTGCCAACCTAAGTATTTTGGGTTGTGTGGAGATGAGTAGAGGTTGGATTGGAATTATAGGAATAGTTATAGGTCATGCCAACCTATATTAATGTGCTATATGCTTTGTTTCCCTTTGTAAAGTGTGTATGATTAAGTTTTGATTCGAGAGGATGAAGTGTTGCACAATACATGTTTTGGGCCAACCTAATTGATGTATTGGTTGGTTGTGGTATATATACAAGGTTAATTCCTTATGTGATGATGGAATTAAGATGTGAGATAGTTAAGTGTGTGTACAAGATTCAAAGCAGAGGTGTGTGAATTATTGAGGTGAATAATGAAGTGTGTTAAGTCAGTATTTTGAGCTTCAGTGGAATTATATATTTTATATAGGTTAGATGCATTTTTAGTAGTTCACATTTGGTAGTGAGCCACCCTTTCTTCTATCTCTTTCTATTCTAGGTAGTGATCCATCAGTAGTGAGATTTTCCTCTTTTGGATAGTGAGTCCTTGGATAGTGAGTCCACCAATTGTATCAAAATTTGTAATTGGTTATAATATCTATATTGTGAGCCAATCCTTGACATGGTTTTGCCTTATTTTGTTTTACATGTAAATCATGTGTTCATGTGTTATTTGATGTGATACATGCCTTCTATGTTCCTTTCCATTACTACAAGTTTAATGTGATGTAATGAATAAATGTTCAAGTTAATAATAATACTAATTCATCCCATTCTCAAGATTGTGGGTGTTCAACAACTGCTATCTGAGCTTGGTTCATTCAATTGAATTGACCGTTGAGGTAGATCTTGGAGTTGAACACATGGATGCAAGGAAGTATGCTATTCCTTTAGAAGAGATTATCCCTGAAGGATTTACTAAAGAAGATTGCATAGTGGACATGGAAGGAGAACTTAAATCAACTCTTGATGATTTGGATAAAGCAGAAGTTGAGAGTAGAGATCTAAAAAGGATCTTGGTGATGTATATGAGTGAATTAAGAAGCTAAGAGAGAAACTCAAGAAAAACACAAAAAGAGTAAAAAAAAAGAACAACTCCAGAAATCAAATGAGACTATCACCAATTTGAAAGTGCAAGTTGAAGAAAGTAAAAGAGTTGAAGATTGCCTCAATATTAAATTGAAAGAAAAATCTAAAGAATATTCAAATATTGAAAAAGAGATTGTTACTTTGAGATTAGATTTGGAGAAAGAAAGGATTCAAGAAGATCTCCTCATTTCTTGATGAGATGATTGTTGGATAGAAGGGTTCTAAGGACAAAGAAGGATTAGGGTTTTAGAAAGGTGAAAGTTCAAGGGTAGATCAAACTCCAAACAATGTTGAAAATAAAGATGACAAGAAGGGAAATGTCAGATAGATCTAGAACTAGAAGAAAGACATCATGATACCTCCTATTAGAAAACTAAATGCACAAAGGTACCAATATTTTAATGGTTATTATTATTGCTACAATAAGTTTCAACATAAAGCTATAGAATGTAGAAGAAGAATGAATTATAATGTTCAATAATTTCTTAGTTAGTGTTATACATGCAATAGATTTGGTCATAGGGCTAATGAATGCATAAATCACATGATGAATGGTTACAATAAAGGCACGATGTCTCAATCTTTGAATGTCTATTGTTAAGAATGTAATGGATTTGGAAACAAGGCTAATAAATGTAGATCTAGAATGGGTGGAAGTAATCTTGTTCAAAAAGGTTTCATATGTCATAAATGCAATAAACCATGACACGTAACAAAGTTTTGTAGAAGCAAAAATGTGAAACCCTTTTTCTCATAAAAGAAGGTTGATCCGACAAAGAATGTGGATCTAGTGGAGATGAAGAAGGAAATGAAAAAGATTTGGAAAAAGAAAGAAGAAATTAAAGTGAAGGATGAGTCCCCGGTGTAGATGTTTTCTTTGAAAACTAATTGAAGAGCTTTGGTCCAAGGGGAGTTTTAGCAAAAGATCCTTAATCGCCCACTAGTTATGGTGTTGATGTTCTTAGCACATTGGTACAGGTGTAGATCAATATGATAGATCTACTAATGGCATTTCTAGTCTTTCAAAAAGGAGTTTTATATGTGTTTTTTAATATGAAAAGTTCATTTGTAATCAAGAATTTGAAGAGTGAAGAGCAGAGCAAAGGTGATTTGAAGTTGTGCAAAACCCTACCGACAAAACAATTTGAAGGTATTTATCATTTCCTACTAAAACCCTAGTTTTAGAAGTGGTTCACAATGTTTACCCCTCAAGTAATTGATGTCTTGGAATGTTCGAGAAACATCCCTTTAAATCCATAAAAAATGAATTTGAAAGGTGCATTTTCGAGAGTTCCCTATGGTGTATTGCATACTGAGGATGTGTGAATGTAAATTCATGTGAAAATGGAAGAATATGATCACTCAAATTTGGGAGAATTTTGGGTTAATGAGCACGGTAGAGATGTTTTTGAGTTGAAACCAGAATTTGAGAGCCTGGAAACAAAGAAGCTGGATGTATGAAACATTTTTCTAAACTTCAGTTATGAGAATGCATGGGTTAAGTATGCATTGATCATAATTAATGATAGATTTATATGGTTGGATATGCCAAATTTAATCAAAAATCAATCCATCAAGGAAATTATAGGCTTATGCTATGAAGAACTCATTTTGATGGTAAAGGCTGTGAAGAATGAGTTGGTTATAAAGCTCACCGTAGTGAATTTTGACAAGTGTTCCCTCAAAATGAAAGATATAGATGATATGACAGTTAAATATGAATCCATGATGATAGGATACAAGATTTACTACACCAATAGAGAAAATTTAGTGTCGAAAATAGCTATACATACTGCTCACTAGATGGTGAAATAAGGTTTGAACATAGATCTACGCGAGCTCCTGAGATAGAAATTGATGGAAAATATTTAGAAGAAAAAATTGTCTCAATACTCATTCCAGTATGGTACCCTTATCATATGTTTATTGTTTTACTTTCTCAGAGAACTACCGGGTGCCAATAATTTTGTATGGTTGGATAGTATTCCTATTGCAATTTAGATTAGGGATCACTTAAGAAGGTTTAGAAGCATACAAAATCACGATAGCATGCTATGGGGTTTTTTAAGACCTTTCAAGAGAAGATGCAAGAAAGAGAAAGGATTCCTAGGAGTGTTGTTAAAAAGTACAAGAAGGATATAACCTTTATGGTCACTAAGGATGAATGCATTATGGAACCAATGAAACCCAAAATAGTTTGGATTCCACAAATAGGTTATGAAGTGGTAGAAGTTGTAAGCATAGGTCTTGTAGATATTATGTTGAGAAAACTGAGAGACCCTATTGTAGATAGGTTTGGAACCTATGAAGAGATATCTAGTGAAGTGCATCTAAAGCATAAAGAAAAGGAAATAAATAAAAATGTAGAGAAAATGAGGGTAGACTTGGAAGAGATTATTGGTTCTTCCAAGAGGTTTGAAAAGAAAATCAAAGCCCCAACTATGAATCCATTGGGTAAACCAAGAAAAAGGTCCATTAGGACTTCTACTCCCTCCCCAGTTGTTTCAAAATCCTTTGAAACTATGTCTATAGTTAATGTGAAGAAGAAAGCTACACCTAGTACATGTACACCACAACAAAAGCCTCCATAGAGGAAAAGAAAATAAAGAGACACAAGGGAAAGGTATATTAGTTTTGAGGGTGAAGAGGAAATTGAAGAGGAAAAACCTTAACTAGTTTGAAAGAAGAGAATGCCACAATCCCCTAGAGAAGATACTAGTACAAAGAAAGCTAAGATTGATATTGTGGACACAAAGAGCAAAGAAGTAGAGAAGCAGAAGGAATTTTTCATTCAATAGAGAGAAAAGAGATCTGGGGAAGGAGAAAAGTCTCCTATGATCAAGGGAAAGAACAAGAAGAAGGACAAATCCCCTCTAGTAAGGGAGAACAACCCTCTAAAACTAAATTCCTTGTTTAATAGTATTAATTTTTTTGGTCTGCTAGAAGAAACTACATAGTTGTATCCAAATGAAAATAATGAGAGTACGACCACAATTGAAGATTCCATCATAAAATACATGGTTACATTCAATATCAGTCTAAGTGAAATTTAAATTCAGCTTCCAGATCACTTATAAGGAGTTTTGAGCACAAGAAGACGAAAGATATTTGATGAGGATGAAAAGATAAGGAATTTTTATTTGGAGAAGATTGGATATTCTCTCACTAATGAGGACAGGGCAATATTATCTCAGGTTTACAATAGGGAATTCAAGAAAAAGAAAAGAGTCAACCCTTTGATGGGCAAGGATAAAGAAGACATAAAATGGTTGAAGGATGAAACACTACAAAAGGTTGCAGATCTGGCGAAGGAGTTAGACATGTCTCCGAATGATGAGACTAAAATGGAGCATGATATATTTTCCCCAAAGATCAATGAACATGAATTCTAAACAAGAATGTGTCTATACCTGAGGGTGATTAGGAAGCCATGATAATAGATAATACCCCTTCAGTTGTAAAGAGTATTATTGAGGAAGCTAAGAATAAAGTTTCCCTAGATAAGGAAGAAGCTCAAAAAAAACAAGAACTACCTATCCCGAATGCACAAAACAATGATGAGAAAAAGGAAGAAGAAAAATAGGAGAACTCAAATAACCCTAAGGTGTAGAAGAATAAAAAATTATCTCCTTCGAATGGTGAGGAAATTATAGAGGAAGAGAAGAGTGCATAAGACTGCTTCGGTAGTGGAGAGAAGGAGAAGGAGAAACATTAAAAGGAAAAGAGAAGAACTCAAATGGTTGATGAATCCTTTGGAGATTTTGGGGATTCCTTGAAGAGTTTACTAGATATGCAACTTTAGTTCCAATTGGTGGTGTCGGCATAGTTGCTACAAATTCCTATGTAGCAAGGATAGGTTGACATGGATAAAATATCTCACTTGCATAAGCTACAACTTCATGATGCATTTAATGCCTTCACAAGAAAGGATATTTTAAAAAATCACTAGAAGAGTATTGAGATGATAGATAAGGTGGTAAAAGTGTTGCAATATAGCTTTCGTGGTGTAAATGTTGACAAATCTTTATCTGATGTGCAATAACTAAGGTTAATCTTTGATTCCTTTAAGGAATATTCTACTAATTTAGAGGAGAATTTAGAAAAGGAACTGAATATGAAGATACATAATAAGAGATTAGAAGAATCTTCCAAAAAATGTGCTACTTCACATGGTAAGTTGAAGAGAAACTTGAAGGATATTCAAAATTGTGTAGAGGAAACAAATTTTTTGTTAATTTTGCTTGAAATGGCTTGTTTCCACCAAGAGCATAAAAGATCAGATGGACTAAATTAAGTCTTGGATTTCTAAGGCCTCTAGATTTATTGATCCAATGAAATATGTAGATGGAACACCAAGGATAGCAATTGAAAATTTGTATGGATAGTTTTTCTAGCTATAGGAGCAGAAAGAAAAGATAATAATACAATACTATCAGCTTAGAGACTTAGAAAGTGCAAGGCTTACTTCTCTAACTAGAATTTTGGTTGATGTGGAGAAGATGCTACAACAAAATTCAATACCCACTCTCTAGAAGAAGGTGAAGAGATCCACTTGGAGTTTGAAATTAGTGTGGAATAATTGTCTTTTCTAAGAAGGAATGAGAGACAACAAAGATGGATCTAGAGCCACACCTTGCGAAATTGAAGGTTTCCAATTAGGGAAATTTTTCCTCCACAAGCTAAGTTGTACATTTTTGTTTTGTATAGATATATTTTTAGATTGTAATGCACAAATGTAGATGTATTAGAGATTTTTTCAATGTACCTTTTAGTTTTTTTGGAGAAGAGATGAGTATAAGAGTGAAGCAGAAGGGGTGAGTTATTCCCATACAGATATATATCTTCAAAGGGGGAGAATAGTAGAAAGTTGAACAGTTTGATATTAAGGGTCCCTTTTCCCTTGATGTCAATGGGGGAAAAGATTGGAGAAATTTTATTAGTGTTGCCATCAATTAAAAGGGGGAGATTGTTGCAAGTATGCTACAAGTGTTGTTATTGATGTCAATAATATGGAGATGGTTTGATATGGAGATTGATGGAAGCTTGTGTATGCTATAGATGTTTGATTAGGGAGATTGATGAAGATTGATAAGCATAGTAGTATATGGTGTTGTCACTGATGATAACCTATTGAATAGATGCATACGTATTGGTCTGGTGAATATCAAATGATTGGATAATTGCCTAAATCTAAAATGCAATTCTAGTGTTTAGAGAACTAGTCTTTTGGTCCACAATGCTTTGCAATGAAGAATATGGTTATGTAATTTTGAGGTAATGATGGTGTTTGTTGGAAGACTCTAAATCCAAAGTTTTATGATCTGATGTCTTCTGTACTTGGAGATAATAGTGACATAGTATCGGTTTGGATATGCCAATGTAACTGTGACAAAGTGTATGGTTGGAATGCTTCACATTCTTGGAATTCTCTACACTCGCAAAATTCTCCACACTCTCGTAATGCTCTTCACTCTTAGAATTTTCCGCACTCTCAGATTGCTATGCACTCTCGGAATGCTCCACATTCTTCGAATGCTCTGCACTCTTAGAATGCATCGCATTCTTGGAATGATTTGCATTCTCGAAAGCTTTGCATTCCACCATGGTCAAAAATTTTGATATGAAGATTTGTAGAAGTGTTTGAGGATGCCTACAGTATGTTTTCTCCAAGTGGCAAGTGTTTTGGTTGTTCACATTTCAAGTTGTGAGTGAAAAAATGGTTCATTCTATTGATTACTTTATCATTGGTGCCGACCTAATTATTTTGGGTTGTGTGGAGATGAGTAGAGGATAGAGCAGAATTATGGGAATAATTATAGGTCATGTTGACCTATCTTAATGTGTTATATGATTTGTCTCCCTTCACAAGGTGTGTATGATTGAGTTTTGAGCCATGAGGATGAAGTGTTGCATGATACATGTTTTGGGTTGACCTATTTGATGTTTTGGTTTGTTATGATATATATGCAAGGTTAATTCATTTGTGCGATGATGAAATTGAGATGCAATATAGTTAAGGGTGTGTGAGATTTAGAGTAGAGGTGTGCAAATTTTTGAGGTAAAGAATGAAGTGTGTTAAGTCAGTATTTTGAGCTTTGTGGAATTGAATCTTTTGTATAGGTCAGATGCATTGTTAGTAGTTCATACTTGGTAGTGAGCCAACCTTTCTTCTATCCCTTTCTATTTTGATTAGTGAGCCCTTTGGCAGTGAGCCACTAATAGTGAGCCTTTCCTCTTTTGGAAAATGAGTCCACCAATTGTATGAAACTTTGTAACTAGTTACAATATCTATATTGTGAACTAATCCTCACCATGGTTTTTCCCTTTTTGGGTTTTCCACATAAATTTGGTGTTCTTGTGCTCTTTGATGTGATGCATATTTTCTATATTCCTTTCCATTATTTCAAGTTTAATGTGACATATTCAATGAATGCTCAAGTTAATAAGAATACCGATTCACCCCCCTCCAGTATTTTGGGTGTTCAACAAAATTCCAATAACCCTTCAACATTTCTTCATTATGCCAGTTTGGAACTCTATCACTAATATCTTTCACTTTAGAGGGTATAAAGAATTTAAGTCTTGGATATAATTCCTTCACACCTTGATTAACTTAAATTCTGGACCATAAGACAAAACCCTTTTCTATGGAGAAGAGCGGACCAAAATACCTTGACTTTGCCAAAGAGAATGCACCGTCAATGCCTTATTATTTTGAGACTTTATCTTTATGTGCGGTACACCAAATTAGAATGAAATCAATCAAAAAAAGTATACCAACCTTCACACACCATCTACCTTCACTAGGATCTTCAATAAAGGTCCATTTATTCATAGCAGATTTGCACACTGACTTATTTGATCCAAATCTTCTTTCATTCTCAAATCTTCAACACCTTTTTCTTTTTAGGGGGAAAAAATATTCTGCAAGTGAAATCTCCCCCTGAGATAATGCTCTTAGTCTGTCTTAGAATATTGTGCAAAGTGCACAAGTGTAGTATCATCCATCTTCTCATGGTCTTCTTTCCAGACCTTTTCATTTGCCTTCTTTTTCTGATTATGAGATTTAAACCTTTTCTAAATTGGTGGCTTAGCAAAGCCACTTCTATAGTATTTTACCTTATGTCCCATATTATTACATTTGTAGCACAAAATATTGTGCTCTGGAACAGGGTTGCTTCTCTTCACCTTGGATCTGCACTCATTATCCTTATGACCATAGTTGTTACAAGCATAGCAATATCCATGAAATAAAAAAATATTATTTCTTTGAGGCATAAATGATATTCTACCCATGTTGTCAGTCCTTCTTTTAACTCTACAATCAACAACCTTATGTCCAAAACTATTGCAAGAAAAAAAGTAACCTTGAGAGGATTGATTGAACCTAGAAGGAATGTGTTGTTTTGCAGATGGAGAAATTTTAAATCCTTTTTTCTTTCTATTAGGATTGGATCCACTTCCTTTCTTACCATTCTGAATAGTCTTTACGTCTCTCGAGCCATTATTTTTAGAGTATTCTTTGTAATATTTTTCTTCCTTTGTTATAGGCCTTTCAAATGTTTTGGAGCTATGCACAAGACCAAACTTTTCTCCTTTTTCACTATGTTCTTTTTCCCTTTTCAAGGTATTCCTCATAGTGACAATTTCCTCCTCGATATTTAAACATTCAACAGTTTTTTCATTAAGCATGAAATTCAAGCAATCTTCAATCCTCTTACCTTCTTCAATCCTCATTTTAAAATCAAAGATCATACATTATACCTCTTTTAGTTTGATTTCACATTCTTTTCCATTTTCAATTTGTATTTTCAATTTTTCATTTTCTTCCTTTGATTTTGCAAGAAAGATTTCATATTTCTAATTTAGTCCCTTGCTTCATTCAAGTCTTCCAGAGAAGATCAAAGTTTTCCTTCAAATTCTATTCCCCAATCATCTGAATTGAAGTCCCAACCTTCAAGTTCCATAGATTCTAGATCCAGATAAGAGGAAAACATATCTTCATCACTTAAGGAGCCGAACTCCTTGCATTTCTCAATATTACGCTTTCTATCAGTAGTATTGAAACCATAAATAGTTTCATCATTTGAATCATTCTCCTCATCTTCAAAGGAGCCACTACTTTCTTTGGAATAAAGACCCTTTTAAACCTTATCTTTTTTATTGCTATATGTAGACATGTAAAATTGACTTGAAACCTATCACACACCTCAAACAACACTGAACAACATCAAATGATATGAAAAATCATCTCCGATCATCTCGTAACATCTCAAAATAATGCAGAATCATCCTGTAACATCCTAGGATGACTTGGAATTGTCTCGTAACATCTCAAAATGACTTGAAATTGTCCCGTAACATCTCGAAATGACTTAGAATTGTCCCATAACATCTCAAAATGACTCAGAATCATCTTGTAATATCTCAAAATGACTCAAAATTATCTTGTAACATCTTGAGTGACTCAAAATTATCTTGTAACATCTCAGAGTGACTCATAATCATCTTGTAACATCTTAGAATGACTCAAAATTGTCCTGTAACATCTTAGAATGACTCAAAATCATCTCGTAACATATCAGAATGACTTGGAATCATCCCATAACATCTAGGAATGACTTGAAATAATCCCTTAACATCTCATAATAGCTTGGAATCATCTCATAACATCTCATAATAGCTCAGAATCATACCGTAATGTCTTAGAACATCTCGAAATCACCCTAAAATAGCTCAAAATCATCCCATAACGTCTCAAAACATCTCAAAATCATCCTGTAGTGTCTCATACCATCTCAGATCATCTCAAATCATCTCAAAATCATCTCATGACATCCCCACATCGCACCACATCAAAACGACATCAAAAACCCTAATTCCTCTATTAATTGAATAATACAATATTATTTAATTAATTCACTTTTTCATCATTTTAGATAAATTAAATAATTTTAGTTTATTTAATAAAGTCCTAAAAAACTTAATTCATTTATTAATTGAATAATACAACATTATTTAATCAATTCACTTTTCATCATTTCAGACGAATTAAATAAAATTTATTTATTTAATAAAGTCCTAAAAACCTTAATTCCTCTATTGATTAAATAAAACAATAATATTTGATTAATTCACATTTCATCATTTCAACTAATTAAATAAATCACATTTATTTAATAAACTCCTAATCCCACTTTATTTCGTCCTAATTGATTAAATAATGTCAATTATTTAATTACGTCACTAAATCACCTTATTCCTCTAAGTTGATTAAATTATTAAATAATAATTTAATTGTGACACTTTTCCTCCAAAATTTGAATAATTAAATCAAAATATTCAAATCAATTATCAAAAATCAAATCAAACTAATGCAAATTTGTTTGCAAAAATCAAACTTGATTTGTACATTCAACTCCAAAAAGGAATTAATTAATTAAATCAATTAACTCATTCCTCACCCACTTTATGATTGAGAAAATTATGATTGTTGAATGAGCAATCTAATTTATTAACTAATCAATCCAAATTGTTAACTGAACAATATATTTTGTTAACTGATCAATCAAAATTCCTAACTAAGCCATCACAATCTTGACTGATCAATCTAAATCTGTTAGGTGATCAATTGCATCCCTAACTAGCCAATATATTTCTCAATCACCCAAATTGTGCAATCAACTTTGCACAATTTTCTCATGTCTAAATCCTCTCAACACACTCTGACCATTGATCTAGATATTCTTCAAAACAATCTTGATCATCCATTTCAAATCCTATTTTCTATATAACAAACCCCTTTCGTCACAAATAAGGATCGAAGAATCAACATACATTGAGCAACGAAGTGCTATCAAGATCATCCTTGAGAGAGATTAATTCCTTCCTTTGATCAACCAAACATTCATCCATACTTTACACACGAACTTTGGAGGCTTCACTGTGATAAGAGAAATCCAACATTAAGGGAATACATTCTACTACAAGATGGTGAAACTATCTCTTACTTTCATTTCATTTGGTAATTTGTAGGTTCCTTATTATGTTTGCAATAATATAGCTTAATCTTATATGTGTAAGAGTTTTAGATTTTAGATTTATGCATTTGACTGTAGATTAGATTCTTTTGTCAAATTTCATTCATGTTCATCTTGAATCTAAATCTAACATCTTTTTTCCCCCTCACACATTCTAGCACACATGATGGGACCCTTGTGCCCTCCTCTAACATTTGTTTGAGTCACTTTTGAAGTTGTAGGTCCTGTAAATGCATTCGACAAAGTTTTCATGCGCCTATCCAGAAAACCTAAGTGCTTGTCTGGAAAACTTGAGCACTTGTTTGTCAACAAAACTACACTATTGTCCAAAGAACTATGTAGTTGTCATGGGAATGGTGTTTTTGTCTAAAACCTACACACTTGTGTTTTCATAGAGTTAGCTGTTGTTGTCTAGTTTTAGCAATTGTTTCTAGAAACGAGCAGTTGTCTATTTTTTGCACATTTATATTTCTTTTTCTGAGCAGTTTCTTTGAAAGACAAGTGCATAGATCTTGCACTTTTTTAATAAGGTTTTTCACTATCCATTGTTCATTTTTGGATGTTTAAGTAGGAATTGACAAATCTGATGTAGGATTTCAATAAATTTAACATCTTTGTTAAAGGGAATATGATCGGTCTAAGATTTTTTGATCCACAAATGTTTTTTTATTAACTTAGGAAAAGCTTTCATTTGGTGCACTAAAATGATCAACAACAAACTCACATTTTATTTTGGTGCTATTCAAAATTGAACAAAATTTTAAGTTTTTCTAAGTTAGGAACTTTCATTTGGTGCATTAAAAATGAACAACAACAAACTCACATTTGATTTTGATGGTGTTAAAATGAACATATTTTAAGCTTTCTAAGTTAGGAAATTTTGTTTGGTGCTCATAAAAAGAAGAAAAAAAAACACTTCAATTTTGGGCTCTAAAAAATGAACACATTTCATGTTTTTCATAATTAGGAACGTTTAAATTTTGGTGCATAAAAATGAGTGAAAAACATTTTCCATTTTGTTGATGCACACACTTTTTACATTTGTTGACCAAGATAGGACTAGGATTGCTTTTCTTAGAAACACTTCTATTGGAGCTCATAAAAATGAACAAATGTTTCTTTATGATTTTTCACCATTGCTATCTTAACTGTTTGATGTCCTGAACACTTCGTATTGGTGCAAGTTAAAAATAAATTTGTTTTTCTTTACTCACATTTTGTTTTGGGGATATCGCTCGAGGTGTTTAAAATGAATCAATTTGCTATAGATTGTTCACTGTGAATTCATTGATTGGAAAAGCTAAAGCGTTTTATCTTCTCCCCTCACACCTTTTGGTGATCTTGGGTGAGCAAAAGAACATTTTTGAGAATTGCACTTTATTTTTAAGTTTACCTTAAAGAGGGGCCTTGCCTTGAGATACATCCTGTGCTAGAGAACTCATTGCAAGGTATCAAAGAACATTTACTAGCGGGCTATATTAAAGGTTGTGGAATCGTAAGAAAGTAGCTTCAAGCCATGTTGACAAAAAATACACCTAATCCAATACCTTAAGTGGAACAGGAACAGCTAAAGAGCCTTAAGTGGCCAACAGGTGAATGCCATATTTCCGCGTTCATAATTACCACTAAGAACCAAATTATTTCAGAGGCCACCCTATTATCCAAAAACATTCTCTAAAAGTGGTGCATTAGAATTTACTTTTGAGAAGTTTCCATGTCTGACTATAGGCCTACACCATAATTTGTATGTAAAAACATCTCTTTGGAGCATGAGGTAGGCCTACCTAAGAGAATGGTGTCTATCCCCTAGGGTTGTAATTACTGGTTTATGTTAAACTTGGCCCATTACATTTAAAAAAATTGACATCAAATTTTGTGATTGATTCAAAGTAAAAGAACACATTCAAAACAAACATTGAACAAGATGCTTGGACCACAAACCCTTTGATTTAGTGCATAATTGTGAGAGAAGCCTTATGTTTGCACCCATTTGAAAGGATCATTCCATAAAGGTTTCCAAACATTCTGGCTTTGATTTCAAGGTACATTAATCAAAGTAAACATTTGGGAATTATAGCTTGAGTGTTGTGATTTCACAACCTAAATTATAGAAATAAAGGTCACATAAGTCCATGCTTGTTGAGTCAATCCAAGTGTTGTATTATCACTTGCCATACTTCAAAACATGGAGAGAAAGTTGAGAGAGAGTTGTTTATAGGATCATTGTTCAAACCAAAACAATTGGAAAGACAAAAGGTCAGATAGTCCCACATCCATTATTTCTATCCTACCTATTTGGAATCAAAATCAAATAAACCATTAAGGTCATTCCTTCACTTAGAAGTCCATGATATCAACAGTTACTTGGCACTCATAGATAGTACAAGTAAACTTTCTTGCAACATATCCTCTAGACAAGTGGAATATAGACCTTAGTTCTTCAACATTTTGATTTCCAAGAAGTAGTATCATTCCAAAACAACACTCAAACCCTAGGGTCTTGAGCTTCATAGCCACCATCCCATAACACCACCAAAATTTATGACCATCTGGTGACCAACTGCACCAGCTCAACAACCAGATCTTGTAGCACCGATCCTTCAACCTAGTCTCACATATATCGAAGGTAAGCAAAATGACATCATAAGAAACTTGAGAACCTTCATTTTTTAGAAGAACAAAACACTTAAAGATATCAAGTTTCCACAATCCATAATGTTCTTTGCAATGATTTCTAGCTTTGATTGTGTGAGAATTTTTGCATCATACCGCCAATTTCTCACCACATCAATTATCCTAGATGAAGAGGAAGAGAAAGCAAACATAATAGTAGAGAGACCCATATTACCACCACCCACATGGCAATAATTCTTTAAATGCGCAAGACAACTGAGAGGGGGGGTGAATCAGTTGTATCAAATCAATTTACTTCTAAACTTAATCTTTTCACTTTAACTTAAATTTATTATTAAGTGTAAACATGAAATGCAAATAACATAAATCAAACACCAGAGACACTAGATTTACGTGGAAAACCCAATGGGGGAAAAACCACAGTGATGATTAACTCACAATATAGTAGTAATGTAATACCAGATACAAAGGCTCATTGCCAAAGGGCTCACTTCCCAGATACAAAGGCTCACTGCCCAAATACAAAGGATCATTGCCAACAAAGGACTTACTATCCAAAAGGAGGATCACTACCTATAGAAAAATAAAGTATAAATGAAGATCCTCACACAAAGATTCCACCAATTCGCAACTTGATCAGAAGATTGTAGACATCATCAAATCACTACTTTCAGGAATCTAACACCTTAAAGTATTGTTGCCTCAATTCTATCTTCCAAAATCTTATTTTTTCACTTGTTCACACACTTCACTTACTTTCTCGAATCATGGATCAATAGATATCAAATTTTCTATAGCTTGATTTTATTTTATACCATCTTCAACCCTAGAAACATTCTCCAAGGTTGGCTATACAATTTCATTTACAAATTCAGACTCAGTCGGCTACTCAACATTCCCACGGTGGATAAGAATGAGAGAGGACCAATTAAATATTTAATTTAAGACCCAAACAACATCTTGGATCAATCACATGCTACCTCAAATTGATGCAAAAACTTAATGTAACATGTAGACACCAAGCCGGTCAAACCTAATGAAAACACCAATGATCTTTGAAGTACACACATCTCCAGCATGCTTTACCAAAAAATTTCCATCTTTGAGAATACCTCAGGTACTTCCACAAAAAATACAACAAGCTTCATTCACAAAAATCTCTTCAACAATCCAATCAAACTAACCAACAAAACACAGGAGCTCTAGAGCAGGTCTTCTAGAGTGCCAAATCAAAAGCAAGTTTTTCAGAACACAGAAATCATCAGAAAGAATCATCTCCCAGATCCATAAGATCTGAAACCAAATATCAAAAGAAAATGGAGCCAAAACATTTCTCCCAGTCCACAAATAGATAGTTCTGCCAAACCAGTTCACACACTGGTGAACATATCTTTTACTCTCCATCAAACCAAAAGCTAAAACTCGGGATATATTATCCATTGAAGCTCATGAGCACACTTATAGATATTCATAGGCATAGGATCAACATAGAATAAATGCAAATCATAATATCATAGCACACTCAAAACACACATTTCAGCACTACCTTCATTATTTCTCAAATTTTCTCAAAAGCACTTGGCAAAAACAAAACTACAACTTCATAAATATAGCTCCATGTAATCTAAGCACTTATATAGTATCTTAACTATATAAGTACCATCTGTAACCAACCTGAACTATGTTGACATCAATGAAAACATTAATGACAACACCATCAAACATATCCATACTTGCAACAATATCCCCTTTGCCATTGATAACAACACATGATGTGAAAAACCATCAAAGATAGCATACATGATTTTTAGAAGCGACAACCTACACAAGCATAAAATTTTCACATGATTCTCTCTCCCCCTTTGACATCAATGGTAAAGGAAATTATTTCCATATAAAGCTCCGTTCACTCCCCCTTAGGAGTACACCCACATCACATACTACAATAATGCACTTCTCTACTCCCCTTGAGGAGTATACCTCAATCATCAATCAAGATCAAAAGAGTTTGTGAATCCACTGGACTAATGTAACTCCATGTGCACTTAGTTCAAAGAAGGAAGGGCATTAAATCCTAAATTCCCTCTGAGATACTCAAAGGTATCCTTCAGAAGGGCCTTAGTGAATGTGTCAACAATTTGTTCCTTGGTAGGTACATATTCAAGTCTAACTTCATTTTGCAATATCTTCTCCCTCAAGAAGTGATACTTGATAGATATATGCTTTGTTATAGAATGCATCATTAGATTCTTTGAAATGTTTATAACACTTGTATTGTCATGAAATATAGAGATAGGTTCATCACTCACAACACCTATGTCCATCAAGGTTTGCTTCATCCAAAGTACTTGTTTACAATATGATGCTCCTACAATATACTCTACTTCTGTAGTGGATAAAGAAACTAAATCTTGTTTCTTACTCAACCATGAAACTAATCTTCCTCCAAGGAATAATGCACTGCCACTTGTACTCTTTCGGTCATCTACATAAGTGTAGGAATTCAATGTGAAATCATTGTCCTTCAGATACCATAACCCATAATCTAGAGTTCCTTTAAGATATTTGCATATCCTCTTCATAGCTGTAACATGTGCTTCCTTAGGTTCTACTTGAAATATTACAACTAAACATACTACATGCATGATATCTAGTCTAGTAGCAGTAAGATACAATAGTCCACAAATCATGGATCTGTACATTCTCTTATCAACTTTACCAGATTCATCATTCTTACTCAACTTACATTCGGTTACCATAGGGGTATAGACTGGTTTGGAGTCATCCATTCCAAACTTCTTTAACAATTCCTTAGGATACTTGGATTGTGAAATGAATATCCCTTTGCCAGTTTTATTTACTTGAAGTCCAAGGAAGAAATTCAATTCACCAATCATAGACATTTCAAATTCTTTTTGAATCTCTTCAGCAAATTTCTTACACATACCCTCACCAAAGATGATGTCATCAAGATATACCACAATTATCAACATTTTGTTTTTCTCAACCTTGAAGTAAAGATTGTTGTCTACAGATCCTTTTTTGAATCCTTTCTTTGTCAAATATCTATCCAATCTAGCATGCCAAGCTTTGGGAGCTTGTTTAAGTCAAAATAATTCATTCTTTAACTAACAAACCATGTTTGGTTTGTCTAACAACTGAAATCCTTTTGGTTGCTCCATATATACTTCTTCTTCTAGTTCTCCATTGAAAAATGTAGACTTGACATCCATCTAATATACTTTGAAGTCTTTATGAGCTGAAAATTCCAAGAACATTTGAATGGCCTCCATTCTTGCTACAAGTGCAAAATTTTATTCAAAATCTATTCCTTCAACCTATGAATATCCTTTACATACTAGTCTTGCTTTATTCCTTACCACTTCAACATGTTCATTCAACTTATTTATGAATACCCATTTTGAACTAATTACATTCTTATTTTTAGGTCTAGGGACTAGCTCCCATGTTTCATTCTTCTCTATCTACTGTAGTTCCTCTTTCATTTCTCTAACCCAAATTTCATCATTACATGCTTCACTCACAGTCTTAGGTTCTATCTTAGAAAGTAAACACAATTTTATCTCAACCACTTTGCTTCTTGTCTTCACTCCTTCACTTATGTCTCCAATTATTTGATTCTATGAATGATTTCTCTATACATATTTAGGAGTCTTAGGTGCACGTTCTTAAATTTCTTCTTCATCACTTTGTTCTTTCTCTTCCTTTTCTTCTTCTTTTATTTTCACATAGATAGGATCATCAGGTTCAACTTCATTTATTTCCACTGGTCTATACATAGCTTCATCAACCTTTATATGAGAACTTTCAATTATTTTCCTCAATCTCTTATTAAAGAGTCTATATACTTTGTTGTTATTTGAATATCCAAGAAAACATTCTTCATCACATCTAGCATCAAAATTTCCAAGATTTTCATCATCTCTTCTAGTGTAACATCTACTTCCAAATAATTTAAATTATTTAATAGTAGGAGTCTTACCAGTCCATAACTCATAAGGAGTCTTAGTGCAGTTACCTCTGATCTGAACTCTGTTAAGAATGTAGACAACAATGTCGATTGCTTCTCTTCAATACACGTCAAGATAATTTTCTTCTTTCATCATAGTTTTGCCAGCCTCCTGAATAGTTTGGTTCTTTCTTTCCACAACTCCATTCTGCTGAGGGGTTCTAGGAGCAGAATAATGTCTATTTACTTCCTTAAACACCTTGAATCTATAAATAGATTGAGCCTTTTCTCTAAGAAATGTAACCCATGTCATCCTAGAGTAATCATCAATCAAGAGCATAAAGTACTTGTCACCATTTAGGCTTCCTGTTCTTGTAGGACCACAGAGGTCTATATGGATTAATTCCAACATTCTGGTAGATGATTTTTCCTTTCCTTTAAATCCATTTCTTGTTTGT
The DNA here is from genome assembly GCA_007115665.2 of Sequoiadendron giganteum. Taxonomy (NCBI): domain Eukaryota; kingdom Viridiplantae; phylum Streptophyta; class Pinopsida; order Cupressales; family Cupressaceae; genus Sequoiadendron; species Sequoiadendron giganteum. The sequence goes on along the minus strand of CM021101.1, from coordinate 436,256,497 downwards.
TTTCCCAACTGGAAACTTCTACAAATTGAATTTGAAGGCTTCGTGATTCTAGGAAGATCTTTGAAAGCATCCCTAGAACTGATCCTGATCAGATTATCAAAATTCATATGTCCCATCCTCCAGTTGTAGAGACAACCCTCATTAATTTGAGAAAAACAACACTAACCATCACCGCCCTTAAGTTGATATATGTTTCCATGAGTTCTTCTTCCATCCACTACCATAGTTCCAAATCCTTTTTTGATCTCACAAGTGTTATCCTAAAACACAAGCTTAAAACCTTTGCTGCACATTTGTCCAACACTTAAGAGATTATTCCTTAAACCCTTTACATAATAAGCATCATCAATATTATGTTTTGCATCAAAACTAATTGTTCCTTTACGAAAAATCTTAGCAATAGATTCATCTTCAAAGATAACTATTCCTCCATCATACTTCTCAAGTTTAGTGAGGTTACTCTTATCTCCAATCCTATGATTTGAGCATCTGTTGTCAATTAGCCAAAAGTCTTCATCTTGTCTAGCATGAAAATCAATTACTAGAGTACCCTCTGTTTCATCCTTCTTGCTCTCTAGACTAGATTCCTCTGCATATCTTCCATGGCTAGTGGATACAACTTTATTTTCTAGGGCTAGAAACAAACATTCATCTTTATCCTCCTCAAAGTCAAATTCATCATTAGAAATTCTTGCATCTTCTTTGACATAATACAATTTGTTGAACTTCTTATCCTTTTTATCTTTGTGAATATTATTATTATCCTTGTTCTTCTTGTGTGTAGCTCTATTAGGAAATCTTGATGCATAATGACTAATATTTCCATAACTGAAACACTTAAAGGGAAAATTACCTTTGTATTTACAAGTACCTTTCTTCAATCTCCTTGTGAAATTTTCTTCCAAATCTTCTGAATCATTGTCATCCAAGTCATCTCCTATCTTCATTGCTTTAAAATCTATTTCAGTCTTCTCCTTCTCTCTTGCAAATTTTCTTATCTACAATGCAATCAAGACACTGAATAGATGCTCCTTAGTAAATGTTCTTGGATCATATGATTCTTCAAGAGTAGATACTTTGTCACTATAATTTTTTAGTAGGGTCATCAAGATCTTCTCAATTATATCTTCATCTAACATGGTACCACCTTGATTCTTGATTTTAGTTGTTATAAGTTCAACTCTCTGATAATAGCTTGTAGTGTCTTCTCCGTCCTCCATTCTCAAGTTCTCAAATTTTTTCTTAGTAGTTAGTTTCCTTGAAAATTTTAGTCTATTATTCCCTTCATAAATGTCTTTCAATTTTTCCCACACTTCATGAGTAGTAGCTAGAGAAATAAATTTTGTTCTTTCAGTTTTAGATAGAGCACTAAAGATAGCATACCTTGCCTTTTCATTCTCTTCATAAGCTACAATCTCATCAACAAAGGAAGGACCACCGATTGGTATAACATACTTTGTCTTCATAGCCTTCCAAGTCTTGAAACCAAGTGAAATTAAATAATCTCTCATCTTTTCTTTCTAGTCACTATAATCAGCTCCATCAAAAATAGGAATCTATAACTTGTGTGCCATCTAATCTACCTCAAGTAGTTAACCTTTTCACTGAGGAACCAGAGCTTTGATACCAATTGTTGAAATGCACAAGACAACTGAGAGGGGGGTTGAATCAGTTGTATCAAATCACTTTACTTCTAAAATTAATCTTTTCACTTTAACTCCAATCTATTGCTAAGTGTAAACATGAAATGCAAATAATATAAAGAAAATACTAGAGACACCATATTTATGCGGAAAACCCAATGAGGGAAAAACCATAGTGAGGATTAACTCACAATATAGCAGTAATGCAATACCAAATACAAAGGCTCACTGCCAGAGGGCTCACTACCCAGATACAAAGGCTCACAACCCAAATACAAAGGCTCACTATCAACAAATGAATTATTGTCTAGAAGGAGGTTCACTGCTTACAGAAAGAAAAAGTATAAATGAAGATCCATCACAAAGATTCCACACATTCACAACTTGATCATAAGATTGTAGACACCAATAGCTCACTACTTTCAAAAATATAACACCTTAAAGTATTGTTGCCTCAATTCAATCTTCCACACTCTTCTTTTCACACTTTTTCATACACTTCACTTACTTTCTCTAATCATGGATCGATGGATATCAAATTCACTATAACTTGATTTTCTTTTATACCATCTTCAACCCTAGAATCATTCTCCAAGGTTGGCTATACAATTTCATTTACAATTTCAAACTAGGTAGGCTACTCAACATTATTGGAGTGGATAAGAATGAGAGAAGACTAATTACATATTTAATTTAGGACCCAAAAAACATCTTGGATCAATTACATGCTTCCTCAAATTGATGCAAAAACTTAATGTAACATGTAGACTCTAGGTTGACCAAACCTAATGAAAACACAAATGATGTTTGAAGTACACACATCTCTAGCATGCTTCACTAGAAATTTTCCATCTCTGAGAATACCTCAAGTACATTCCTAGCAATTACAATAAGCTTCATTCATAGAAAAATATTCAACAGTCCAACTGGACCAATCAACAAAACACAAGAGCTATGGAGCAAGTCTTTAGGAGCGCCAAATCACAAGCAAGTTTGTCAGAACATAGAAACCATAAAAAATAATTATCTCCCAGATCCATAGGATCTGAAACCAAAAATCAGAGGACTGTGGAGCCAAAAAATTTCTCCCTATCCACAAACAGATAGTTTTGCCAAACCAGTTCACACACCGGTGAACATATCTTTTTTGGTCAAAACCTAGGTCTTTTTCATGATACTGAACTTCTCTAGAGGAAAGGCCTAGATTTACATACCCACATCCATCCTCTCATTTAGGAAAACATTGGGTATTTAGGATTCAATTCAACTAGAGAGTATACCACTCTCCCATAAGAGACCCAAGTTGTTTATGATAGCCATGAGATCACAACATAGGAAGAAAATGGAAGCAAGCAAGAACAACACTAGTATCCCACCAACAAAACACGATGAATGATGAAAGTGACCCATGAAGATATAAACCAAGTGACCCTATGATAGGGTATTGAGTTTAAAAACATCCCCAAGACATGTCAATCTATTACCTAAATCATTCTTATCAAGGGTCACAATATCAAATAGGGAAACAACATCAATGGTTTGAAAACCCCCATCAAAGAATAAGTCCAGAACATAAAATCACCCTAGATAAAATGGAGAGGGATCTTGAGGAACTTAAACAAAATCAAAATCTAATGTATTGTCGATGCCATGTGAAAATTCAAAACATTACCTATCCACAATAAACAAACATCATTCCATGAACACCTCAATATCCACATCAACAACACTTCCAATATCAATAGTATCAAGAAGTTCCACAACACCAAGGTGTACCTCAAGTACAATATCAAAATGTACCTCAATCGTAATATCAAGAAGTTTTGCAACACCAAGTTATACCTCATGGTAAATATCAAAATGTACCTCAAACAAAGTATCAAGGAGTTTTACAAAATCAAGAGCAAAACAATTGAGAAAAGCCACAAAGGAAATATTACCAACCAATAAGGAAATTCACCCCTTTGGGAGAAAATTTAGAGGTAATCATGCATGAACTAGTACAAAAATAATTTATCAAGATCAACGATAGTCCAACTTATGGTGAACCAAGTTTTAATCTCCCTTGGTATAACCCATACGAACGATGCGAGTTCCACAAAATCAAGGGTCACCCAACGAACAAATGTGCTACACTTAAAAATATCATCCAAGACCTTATTGATCAAGGATAAATAGATATGAAAAATGAAATTCAAGGGCCATATACCAATGAAAACAATTATAATATCTCAACCTCAAAAGTTGAAAGTAATGATCAAGAGCTATCTATCAACAATCACATTGACAATGTTTCTACTTCATCCAGTGAGCAAGAGTACATACATCAAGACTTTAATCCCAAACATGATCAAAATCAATTAACCAAGTCTAGAAATGATTTAGTCCAAGATATATTGACATTATCCAACCTCACAGTAGTACATATTGATGATCAAGAGACTCTTGATCCAACACTTATACCAAATGTAGAAAATCTAGACAAAGAGCTATCACCCATATGTCCACATTTGGAGGAAATCCAAGTATCCTTTACAAGAAATCCCTTCTTTGAAATTGATCCATGTCAAGAATGTGATCTAAATAATGTCAAAGATAATACCATAAAAATTCAAGATCAAGAATCCTTACCATCAAAATACCATATAATTTGATAACTATCTTCCAAGACGTCCCATGTTTTCCAAAAGAAGAACAAATCCATATACCAAGAACACATACATCTACCCATGAGATGCTTAGCCCTAATTGAAATTTAGATGATCTTCACCTAAGACAAGAATCTCATACTCTTGATTTTATTATCAAGGAACAAGAGCCTCCTACTCTTAACATCTCTACAAAAGATCAAGAAATAATAGAAGCTAAAGACATATCAGAAAGGGGTCATGAAGAAGACTTATACATAAGTTGTGAATTAGAAACATCTTGTGGAGACATATGAAAAATGGATCATAAATAAGACCCATACATAAGTTGTGAATCAGAAACATCCTATGAATATATATCAAAAATGAATCAAGAGGAATACTTTTATGCATATAGTAAATTAAAAAACACCTCTAGAAGAAGCATTAATATCTGATATTTTACAAGATCAGGCTAAAGATATCAATCAAGAAGGTATCCCATATCTAAAGGAGCCTATTAGTGAGAAAGATACCACATTTAAAGATCCACAACAGAGAAAAGAAGGATTATCACCTTGTTTCCAAGTTGAGACATATCTTATTGCAAATAAAATCTTTTAACAAATGCATTATCAAGGTAGAGGATTAGGCCTATGTGAACAGGGTATCCTAGAATTAGTGTAGATTATTGGCAATCCTAAGCATCAAGGTCTTGGTTATTTAAAGGAATTTAAACATATCAGTCATACCTCCATAATACTGGGGGCAACTTTATCTAATGCAAGCATCAACATAAAGAGCATGAAGGGTCCTTATGATGAAACTGCTACCAATGCTACAACTAGCCATGTCATGAATTATCATCCACATATATTTCCACCCTTTGATTGTTGGAAAAACAAGAACAAACAACTGAGAGGGGGGTGGTGAATTAGTTGTCATAGAAATTAACACTTATTTATCCTTATTAACCTTTAATCTCAGATTTGATAATTAACAGTGAAAGCATGAATCAATAACACTTTAGAAACATAAGAACACTAAGATTTTATACGTGGAAACCCTGTTAGGGGAAAAACCACAGTGGATGTTAGTCCACAAGATTCTACCCTATTAGAAGTATAATGAAAATAAATAAGGAATGCACATGCATTCAGGTACACTACCTAGAGCTCACTACTCAAATGGGAAGGCTCACTCCCTTACATAAACATTCAGATTAAATCCATCTAAAGAGGTTGAACTAAGAAATTAGCTTCTTCAAAAGCTTGATGAAAATTTCGGTTAGGCTCAGAAATACTTCTTCACACTTTGCTCAATATTCTTCACACTTTGCTCTACAATAAAATGATTTGATCCCTATTCACACATTTTTCATACACACTTCATGTTTGCATATCTCAAATGAAGAAAAAAATTGCTCTTATATATCCGCTACATGGAATTACATCAACTATGTCGGCCAAAAATAAAAGAATAAATTACAAACTGTCGGCCCAATTCATGAAAAAATATCAATGTGCACCAACTGAAGTTGGTCACAACATAATGAAGACCTAAAAAAAATTCCTCGAATGTTCCAAAAATTATAAGATTAATCCACAAGGATCCACAACATGCTACAACCACCATGTCTACTAAGAACCTGAAAACTCTAACACACAACGAAAAAATCTCTGATCACAATCACAACAATCAATATAGATGTGCAACAAGGATAAAGAACAATCTAGAAACATCAATGAATAATGCATGAGCATATACAAAAACTAAAATTTCTAGAATCACGTTCTCTTCTTCCAGAAATATCAAGTACAATAATAGAATAACTGTAGAAACACAGAAACATAAAACTAGCACAAATATTGATGTGCACCTCTAAAACTTCCAGAGTATAAACTAGATAGGCTCAACAACAAAACCTTTAAATACCAACACCTAAATAACAACATACTAAATTTATCACCACGTTGAACTTCACAACACTTCATAGCTTCACATACATCCTTCAACATATTTATTATAATTTTCTCAATATCCTCGACATATATAGCCTTCAAAATCACCAATACTAATAGTGTTGACATCAATGACAACCGCATATCAAAAACATAACCACAACATCCAATAATCTCCCCCTTTAGCATTGATGACAACACATGATGTGAAAAATACCATCAACACAACTAACTCTTTTCAAACTGTTCTTCTCCTCCTTACATTAGGATTTTCCATCTTCTCCCCCTTTCTTCTACAAAAGGTTTTTCACATTACTCTTCTCCCCCTTTGATATCAATGGAAAATGTACACATGCTCTTAACCACATGTCTAAATCATCTGACTACTCCCCCTGAGTAGCAGCCACCACAACATCAATCTAGAAAAAAAAAATGACTATGAGTGCACGAATTGATGCAAAGACTTGCATCTTAGTTCAAATTAGGAGGGGAAATCACACCTAACATTCCTCTGAGATACTCAAAAGTATCCTTAGGAAATAGCTTAGTAAATATGTCTACAATCTATTTTTTTATAGGTACATACTCTAGTTTGACTTCTTTATCACTCACTTTGTCTCTCAAAAAGTGATATTTGATAGATATGTGTTTTTTCTTTGAATAAAACACTGTATTCTTAGAAATGTTTATGGCACTTGAATTATCACAAAATATAGCAACAGGCTCACTATAGTCAATTCTGATATCTCTCAGTATCTGCTTCATCCATATTACTTGAGTACAATTGTTTGCAACAACAATATATTCTGCCTCAGCAATAGATAAGGAAATGAAATTCTTCTTTTTACTTAACCAAGATATAGACTTCTTCCCCAACAAGAATGCATCACCACTAGTACTCTTTTTTTAATCCACATATCTTTCCCAATCAACATCATTAAAGGTGCTCAAAGTAAGATCATCATCTTTAGGATACCAAAGACCAAAGTCAATTGTCCCTTTCAAGTATCTGAAAATTCTCTTCACATCAGTTACATGGGATTCCTTTGGATTATCTTGATATATAGCAACCATACATACAACATTCATGATGTCTAGTTTGGTTTGAGTTAAATAATGTAATCCATTGATCATTTATCTGTATCTTGTTTGATTTTCTTTAGGAGAGTCATGATTCTATGTTAATTTGCATCTAGTTACCATGGGTGTACCAACTATTTTTGAGTCTTCTATGCCAAGTTTTTTTGAGTAACTCTCTTACATATTTGGACTGGGATATAAAGATTCCATCCTCTAACTGAGTAATTTGCAATCCTAAAAATAATTTCAGCTCCCTAATTATTGACATTTCAAACTCACTTTTCATTTCATTAGCAAACTTCATACATAAGTCATCATCACCTTCAAAAATGATGTCATCAATAAATACTTCAATAATCAACTCTTTATCCCAATCCATCTTGAAATACATATTACTATCAGCAGTACCTTTATTGAATCCAAGCTTCAACAAGTATTTATCCAATCTAGCATACCAGGCTCTAGAGGCTTGTTTGAGTCCATACAGTATTTATCCATTTCAATTGAAAAACCATATCTTCTTCATCAGTCAGTTGAAATCCATCTAGTTTCTCAACGTATACTTCTTCTTCTAGCTCACCATTTAGAAATGCTGAATTTACATCCATTTTATAGACTTTGTAGTTCTTGAAAGCAACATAAGCAAGAAATAATCTTACATCTTTAATTCTAGCAACAGGGGAAAAGGTTTTGTTCAGAATCAATACTTTCCATCTGTGAGTACCCTTTACATACAAGTCTTGCTTTATTTCTGACCACTTCACCCTGTTCATTCAGCTTATTCTGAAAGACCCATTTGGTTCCAATCACATTTTTATCTTGAGGTCTAGGAACAAGAATGCATGTATCATTTTTCTATATCTGCATCAATTCTTCCTTCATTGCTTCCATCCAATATTCATCTTTATATGCTTCATTGACATTCTTGGGCTCAGTCTTGGAAATCGGGCAATACTCTTATGCAATTCTTCTTCTAGTCTGCACACCTTTTTTCTTATCTCCTATAATCTAATTTTCAAAATGATTTAGCCTTACATACCTTGAAACTTTAGGATTCTCTCAAACTTTTGGTTCTTCTGTTCTTTCTTTTGTGCTTTCACTAACTTCTCCTTCTTGATTTTCTTGAGTCACCAAAACAATTTGAACTTGATTTCATGTCTATGTATTCTTTCCATTATTAGTACTATCTGTTGGATATTGAGGTTATGTTTCTAATATGTGGTTGCCATTAATAATAACACTATTAGAATTAATGGATTGAAGGTTGTATATGTCAAGGATATTGAGAAAATTATAATAAATATATTGCAGGTAGTCTGTGAAGCTGAGAAGGTTAGAGTAATGGAAATTTCTATATGTTGGTGATCAAAAGGCGCATATTAAAGGGCTTTTTGTTGAGCCTATCTAGTATGTTGTCCAGAAGTTTCATAGGTGTGCATCAAGATTGAAGAAATTTATGAAATTTTATGTTCCTACAATTATTTTGTTACTATAGCAGGTGTTTTTGGAACATGAGATTGCAATTTTGATGAATTGAGTTGTTGCATACATTCCTGAGATGTTCAATGATGTTTTTAGATCATGCTCTATCATTGTGGTATGTCCGCATTGATTGGTGTGTTCGTGATCAAAGAATTTTTCCCTTGTGTGTTCGAGTTTTCATGTTCTTGGCCGACATGATGATGGTAGCATGTTGTAGATACTTATGGATTAATCTTGTATTTTTTGGAATGTTCGAGGATGTTGATTTAGGTCCTCACTATTTTTTGACTGACTTAGGTTGGTGTGTATTAAGATTTGTTCATGTATTGAGGCCGACAAGTTGTAATTCATTTATTCTTTATTTGTGGTCAATAGAGTTGTTGATGTAAATTCATGTAGCGGATATATAAGAGTGATTGAAGTGTGTGTGTGGTGTATGTGAAATGCATGAATAAAGATCAGATCATTTGATTTCAGAGAAGAGTGTGAAGAAGTGTTTCTATGCCTAACCGAAATTGTCATCAAACTTTTGTAGAAGCTAATTTATCAGTTCAGCCTCATCAGATGGATTTAATCTAATTATTTATGTAAGGTAGTGAGCCTCCTCTTTCACTAGTGATCTCTAGGCAGTGTGCTTGAATGCAAGTGCATTCCCCATTCATTTCTTTCATTATACTTCTAACAAGGTATAATCTTGCAGACTAACATCCACTATGGTTTTTCCCCTAACATGTTTTTCGCGTATAAAAATCTTGGTGTTCATGTGTTTTTGATGTGTTGTTGATTTATGTTTTCAATTTTAATAATCAAATTTGAGATTAAAGGTTGATTAAAGTAAGACAAGTTTAATTTATGTAACAACTGATTCACATCCCCCCTCTCAGTTGTCTATCCTTGTTTTCCAACAATTGGTATCGGAGCTAGTTACTCTGAAGAAGTTTAATAGCTTGAGGTGATCTGAGATGGCATCATACAAGAAGGATAGTCCTAGATTTGATGGTACAAACTACTGTCAATGGAAATTCAGAATGGAGTGTCATTTGAAGTGTATTGGTGAGCCTTTCTGGAAGATTACAAATAATGGATATACGATTCCTTAGAATGGTTCCTCTACTGCTGATGAGATCAAAGAAGCGGAAACTAATACCAGGGCTTTAGAAGCATTGCTAAGTTCTTTGACATATTTAGAGAGGACAAATGTGATAGGTATGAAGACTACACATGAGATCTGGAAAAAGTTGGAAAAATTATATGAAGGAGATAAACTAGTGAAAGATGTTAAGCTACAAATTTTGAAAGGAAAGTGGGAGAACATGAAGATGAGTTAAGATGAAAACATTTTTTCTTTCACGCAAAAGGTAAATAAACTAGTGATGGGCATTAGATGTGGTGGTGGAATCTTGGAATAAGATGAGATTGTGGCTAAAATACTTAGATCTATGCCTACTTCTTACAAAACAAAAGCTTATGCTATTGAAGAACTCGAGACAGTAACAAATGTGACAAGAGACATGCTGATTAGAAAACTTGTTGCCTTTGAGCTGAGTGAATTTGGTGAATCTTCTCCTAAGACATAGTTTGCATTCAAATCTACTATATTCAGAAAAATCCAATAAAGATATGATCTAGGAGAGATTTCTAGGAAGACTTTCAAGTATGAAGATGACATGAAACTGATTGAAGATGAAGAAAGAGAGCTAGAAGAACTGGAAGCACGGATTGTGAAAAGAGAATCCAAAGGACCAGTACAAAGGAAAGTTGCCTATTAAATGTTTCTCTTGCAGTAAGATAGGTCATTTTGCATCAAGGTGTCCTGAAAGAGTTTCTAAGTATAAGCCTGATAAGCCTAGATTTCAAAATAAATGTTATTATGCTGAAAAAGGTGTTACTGATGATGAATTTGATAAATAAACTAGAAATGAAGATGAATGGGTATTCGTTGCTATCAATAAAAATGGTCCGATGTCCACTGAATCAGCTAGTAATTAGAACATTGAGAAAGATCTTGCAATTGGGATTAATGAGAAGGATGTGTGGGTGATTGATAGCGAATACTCACATCATATGATTGGTGACAAAAGAAAGTTTCTAAGCTTGGAAAAATATGATGGTGATGTTGTAAGATTTGGGGATAACAATGCTGGTGTGATTTGTGGCAGAGGCACTATTTCTCTTAGTGGTAAATGTAATACTGATGATGTACTATATGTTGAAGGTTTCAAGCACAATTTGTTGAGTGTTGGAAAAATGGTTGACAAAGGTTACAATATTGAATTCAAAGATGATAAGTACAGGATATTGGGAAGCTCTAGAAATGTGATTGCTTCAGGTACAAAGACAAGGGGTAATATTTTTCACTTAAATGCTTCTAGTGAATTTTTTTTGATTGCTCAAGTTGATGTAAGCTAGTTATGACATAGAAGGTTGTGTCAATGGAATTTTGATAACATTGTCAAAATAAGCTCCACACAAGCAGTCAAAGATCTACCTAAGTTAGTGAAGCCTACTAACACTATATGCAAGGAATGTTAGATGGGAAAGCAAACAAGAATTTCATTCAGAGAAAACAACATTATTCTAATGGAGTATTGGATTTGGTACATATTGATTTATGTGGTCCATCCAGAATTAGAATTCTACAAGGAGAAAGGTACTTATGTTGCTTATGGATAATTATTCTAGAATGGCATGGGTTGCTTTCTTAAGAGAAAAACATGAGGCATTAGAGAAATTCAAAAGATTCAAAGCTATGGCAGAGAATGAGACAGGTTTGAAGATAAAATGTTTGAGATCAGACAGAGGTGGTGAATTCACTTCCCAGGAGTTCAATTCGTTTTGTGAAGAGAATAGAGTAAAAAGACAGTTATCTACTCCCTAGACCCCACAACAGAACGAAGTTGTTGAGAGAAAGAACAAAAAAAAATTAGATGTTTCTAGAACTATGATGTTGGAAGGTAATGTTCCTCATGTCTATTGGAGAGAAGTTGTAAGAACTGTTGTGTATACTATCAACCGGGTGAATGTCAATGGTAATTTTGGTAAGGCTCCTTTTGAGCTATGGTTTGGTTATAAGCCTACTGTTAAATATTTCAAAATCTTTGGAAGTAAATGTTATATCAAAAGAGATGAAGATATAGGAAAGTTTGAAGCTAGAAGTGATGAAGGAATCTTTTTGGGTTACTCTACTAAGAGAAAATCCTACCAGTGCTACGATAAAATATTGAAGAAAATAGTTGAAAGTGCAAATGTTAGAGTTGATGAGGACATTGACATATCATCCAGGTATTGTGGATATGATTCAATTGACCAACTAGCTAATACTAAGAATGAAAAGAATGTGCAGAGACAAAATCAAGTTCAAATTGTTTCGGTGAATCAAGAAAATCATGAAGGAGAAGAAAATGAAAATGCAGAAAAAATAAAAGAAGAACCCAAAATTCCAAGGTATGTAAAGCGAAGTCATTCTAAAAGTCAGATCATAGGAGACAAGAACAAAGGTGTGCAGACTAGAAGAAGGATTGCAAAAGAATATTTTCTGATATCCAAGATTGAGCTTAGAAATGTCAATGAGGCATGTAAAGATGAATATTGGATGGAAGAAATGAAGGAAGAATTGACGCAGATAGAGAAAAATGATACATGGATTCTTGTTCCTAGACCTCAAGACAAAAATGTGATTTGAAAAAAATGGGTCTTTCAGAATAAGCTGAATGAACAAGGTGAAGTGATCAAGAATAAAGTAATATTGGTTGCAAAGGGTATTCACAGATGGAAGGTATTGATTTTGAAGAAACATTTTCCCGTGTTGCTAGAATTGAAGTTGTAAGTTTGTTTCTTGCTTATGCTAATTTCAAGAATTACAAAGTCTAAAAAAATGGATGTGAAGTCAACATTTTTGAATGGTGAATTAGAAGAAGAGGTATATATTGAACAACCAGATGGATTTCAACTGATTGATGAAAAAGATATGGTTTTGTGATTGAAGAAAGCTCTATATGGACTCAAGCAAGCACCTAGAGCCTGGTATGCTAGACTAGATAAATACTTGTTGAAGCTTGGATTTAATAAAGGTACTACTAATAGAAATTTGTATTTCAAGCTGGATCAAGATAAATAATTGATAATTGAAGTCTTTGTTGATGACATTATTTTTGAAGGTGATGATGACCTATTTATGAAGTTTTCTATGAAATGTCAATGATGGGAGAACTGAAATTATTTTTAGGATTGTAAATTACTCAGGTAGATGATGGAATCTTTATTTCTCAGTCCAAATATGTAAGAGAGCTACTATAAAAGTTTGGCATGGAAGACTCAAAGCCAATTGGTACACCCATGGTAATCGAATGCAAGCTAACATAGAATGATGATTCTCTTAAGGCTAATCAAACAAGATATAGGTCAATGATTGGTGGATTTCTTTATCTGGCTCAAACCAGACTAGACATCATGAATGTTGTGTGCATGGTTGCTAGATATCAAGCTGATCTGAAGGAATCACATGTGACTATAGTAAAAATATTTTTTAGATACTTAAAAGGGACAATTGATTTTGGTCTTTGGTATCCTAAGGATGATTATATTACTCTAAATGCCTTTACAGATGTAGATTGGGTAGGAGATGTGGATGAAAGGAAAAGTACAAGTGGTGGTGCATTCTTCTTGGGGAAGAAGTTGGTGTCTTGGCTAAGTAAAAAGAAGAACTCCATTTCCTTATCTACTGTTGAGGCAAAATATATTGCTGCTACAAAAAATTGTACTCAAGTGTTGTGGATGAAGCAGATGCTAAGAGATATTAGAGTTGATTATGATGAGCCTATTACTATATTTTGTGACAATTCGGGTGCCATAAACATTTGAATCTGGTGCTATAATCAAAGACAAAACATATATCTATCAAATATCACTTTTTGAGAGACAAGGTGAGTGATAAAGAGGCCAGATTGGAAGATGTGCCCACTAAGGAACAAATTACAGATATCTTTACTAAACTGTTGCTTGAGGATACTTTTGAGTATCTCAGAGGCAAGTTAGGGGTGATTTCCAATCCTTATATGAACTACGATGCAAGTGTTTGCATCAATCCATGGACTTACAGTCAAATCTTTTTTTGGATTGATTTTGTGGTGGGTGCTACTCAAGGGGAGTAGTCAGATGATTCATATGATATGTGGTTCAAAGATTGTATACCTTTTCCATTGATGTCAAAGGGGGAGAAGTGTAATGTGAAAAACCGTGTACTGTAAGGAGGAGAAGTGTAAGGGGGAGAAGTCTAGAACAAAAGAGGAGAAGAGTATTGTGAGAAGAGTTAGTTGTGTTGATGGTATTTTTTTCACATCATGTGTTGCCATCAATGCCAAAGGGGGAGATTTTTGGATACTAAGGTTATGTTGCTGATATGTGGTTTTCATTGATGTCAACACTATTATAATTAATAGATTGAAGGTTGTATATGTTGTGGATATTGAGAAAATTGTAATAAATATATTGCAGGCAGTTTGTGAAGCCGAGAAGGTCATAGTGATGGAAATTTTCTTGTGTTGATGATCAGAAGGTACGTATTAAAGGGTTTGTTGCTGAGCCTATCTAGTATTTTTTTTGAAAGTTTTAGAAGTGCGCATCAAGATTGAAGAAAGTTATGAAGTTCTATATTCCTACAGTTATTTTGTTATTGTAGCAGGTGTGTTTGGAACATGAGATTGCAATTATGATGAATTGAGTTTTTGCATACATTCCTGAGATGTTCAATTATGTTTCTATATTGTGCTCTATCATTATGGTATGTCCATGTTGATTGGTGTGTTCGTGATTGAATATTTTTCCCTTGTGTGTTTGAGTTTTTCAGGTTCTTGGCCGACATGATGATGGTAGTGTGTTGCGGATCCTTATGGATTAATCTTGTATTATTTGGAATGTTCAAGGATGTTGATTTAAGTCCTCACTATATTGTGACCAACTTAGGTTGGTGCACATTAAGATTTGTTCTTGTATTGAGGCCGACAAGTTGTAATTCATTTATTCTTTATTTGTGGTCGACAGAGTTGTTGATGTAAATTCATGTAGTGGATATATAAGAGTGATTGAAGTGTGTGTGTGGTGTATTATCGGTGAATGTATGCAAAATGTGTGAATAAAGATCAGATCATTTGATTTCAAAGTAGAGTGTGAAGAATATTGAGTGAAGTGTGAAGAAGTGTTTTTGTGCCTAACCAGAGCTGTCATCAAGCTTTTGTAGAAGCTAATTTATCAGTTCAACCTCATCAAATGGATTTAATTTGATTATTTGTGTAAGGCAGTGAACTCTAGGCAGTGTGCCTGAATGCAAGTGCATTCCCCATTCATTTCTTTCATTATACTTCTAGCAAGGTATAATCTTGTGGACTAACATCCACCATGGTTTTTCCCCTAAAAAGGTTTCCACGTATAAAAATATTGGTGTTCATGTGTTTCTAATGTATTTTTGATTTATGTTTTCATTGTTAATCATCAGATCTAAGATTAAAGGTTGATTAAAGTAAGATAATTTTAATTTCTGTAACAACTAATTCACCCCCCATCTCAGTTTTCTATCCTTTTTTTTCCAACACTATCATGGTGGTCATCTGAATCATATCCATAATATCTAGATGATCTAGCAGTGTCTTCATCAAATTTGACATTTGCACTTTCTACCATTTTCTTCAATCTTCTATTATAGCACCGGTAGGCCTTTCTGTTAGTAGAGAAACCTAGAAAGATTCCTTCATCACTCCTAGCATCAAACTTGCCAACATATTCATCTCTCTTAATATAACATCTACTTCCAAATATTTTGAAATATTTAACAGTAGGCTTATAACCAAACCATAGCTCAAAAGGAGTCTTACCAGAATTACCATTAACATTTAGCCAATTAATAGTATATAAAATAGGTCTTACAACTTCTCTCCAATAGATATGAGGAACATTACCTTCCAACATCATAGTTCTAGAAACATCTATAATTGTTTTGTTCTTTCTCTCAACAACTATGTTCTGTTGAGGGGTCCAAGGAGCATATAACTTTATTTTCATTCCATGTTCTTTACAAAAAGAATTGAACTCCTGAGAAGTGAATTCACCACCTTTGTCTGACCTAAGGAATTTAATCTTCAAACCTGTCTCATTCTTGGCCATAGCTTTGAAACTTTTGAAATTTTCCAATGATTCATGTTTTTCTCTCAAGAAGGAAACCCATATCATCCTAGAGTAATCACCAATAACCAACATAAAGTACCATTCTCCTTGTAGACTTTTGATTCTGGAGGGACCACACAGACCAGTATGCACCATCTCTAGTACTCCATTAGAATGATGGTGTTTGCTCTGAAAATAAATTCTGGTATGGTTTCCCATTTGACATTCCTTACATATAGTGTTAGCAGGCTTCACTAACTTAGGAAGATCTCTAACTTCTTGAGTGGAGCTTAATTTGACAATGTTATCAAAATTCACATGACATAGCCTCCTATGCCATAACTAGCTTACATTAACTTAAGAAATTAAACAACTTGCACTAGCAGCACTCAGGTGAAAAATATTTCCTCTTTCTCTTTGTACCTAAAGCAATTACATTTCCAGAACTTCCCAATATCCCACACTTACCATCTTTGAATTGAAGATTGTATACCTTATCTACCATCTATCCAACACTCAACAAGCTCTTTTTCAATCCTTCAACATAAAGGATATCATCAGTATTATATTTACCACCAAGAGAAATAGTGCCTCTTCCACAAATCACACCAGCATTGTTATCTCCAAATCTTACAACACCACCATCATATTTCTGCAAGCTTAGAAACTTTATTTTGTCACCAGTCATATGATGTGAGCATCCATTGTCAATCACCCACTCATCCTTTTCATCAATTCTGGCTGCAAGAGCTTTCACAATATTCTATTTACTAGTAGATTTAGTGGACACCAAACTATTTTCCTTGATAGCAATGAAAACCCATCCATCTTTATTTCCATTTTATTTATCAGATTCATCATCAATAACACCTTCACATAATAACATTTCTTTTGAAATCTAGACTTATCAGGTTTGAACTTAGGAACTCTTTCAAGACACCTTGATGTAAAATGACCTATCTTACTGCAAGAGAAACATTTAATAGGAAACTTTCCTTTATACTTACCTTGTCCTCTAGCTTCTCTTTTCACAATCAATGCTTCCAACTCTTCTAGCTCTCTTTCTTCATCTTCAATTTGTTTTATCTCATCTTCATACTTGAATTTATTTTTGGAACTTTCTCCTGGATCATATCTCTATTGGTTTCTTCTAGATATAGTAGCCTTGAATGCATATTCTATCTTAGGAGTAGATTCACCAAATTCACTCAATTCAAAGGAAACAAGTTTTCCAATCAACATATCTCTTGTTATAATTGTTACTATCCTGAGCTCTTCAAGAACATGAGCTTTCATTTTGTAAGAGGTAGGCAATGATCTGATTATTTTAGCCACAATCTCATCTTCTTCCAAGGTTCCATTGACACATCTAATAACCAACACTAGTTCATTTACTTTTTGCATGAAATTAATAATGTTTTCATCTTCACTCATCTTCAGGTTTTCCCATTTGCCTTTCACACTTTATAGATTAGAAAATTTCACTTGTGTATCTCCTTCATACAATGTTTCCAACTTCTTCCAGATCTCATGTATTGTTTGTAGACCCATTACATTTGTCATCTTTGAATCAATCAAATCACTCAATAATGATTTTATAGCCGTGATATTTATTTCACCTTCTTTGATCTCATCAGGAGTAGAGGGACCATTTTGAGGAATAGTATATGAGTTCTTTGTAATCTTCTAGAAGGGTTCACCAATGCACTTCAAATGACACTCCATTCTAACCTTCCACAGAGAGTAGTTTGTACCATCAAATCTAGGACTATCCTTCTTGAATGATGCCATCTCAGATCACCTTAAGCTATTGAAATTCTTAAGAGGAACCTGCTCTGATACCAATTATTGACAAAACAAGAACATACAACTAAGAGGGGGGGTGAATTAGTTGTCACAAAAATTAGCACTTATTTTTCCTTATTAACCTTTAATCTCAGATTTGATAATTAATAGTGAAAGAATGAATCAATAACACATCAAAAGCATAAGAACATCAATATTTTATACGTGGAAACCCTATTAGGGGGAAAACCATGATGGATGTTAGTCCACAAGGTTATACCCTATTAGAAGTATAATGAAAATAAATAAGGAATGCACATGCATTCGAGCACACTGCCTAGAGCTCACTACTCAAATGGGAAGTCTCACTACCTTACATAAACATTAAGATTAAATCCATCTGAAGAGGCTGAACTAAGAAAATAGCTTCTTCAAAAGCCTAATGATAGTTCCGGTTAGGCTCAGAAATAATTCTTCACACTCTACTTTGTAATTGAATGATCTGATCTTCATTCACACATTTTGCATACACACTTCATGTTCGCATATCTCAAATGAAGAAAATAATCGCTCTTATATATCTGCTACATGGAATTGCATCAACAACTATGTCGGCCAAAAATAAAAGAATAAATTACAAACTATCGGCCCAATTCATGAAAAAATCTCAATGCACACCAACCAAAGTCGGTCACAACATAATGAAGGCCTAAAAACTTCCTGGAATGTTCCAAACATTAAAAGATTAATCCACAAGGATTTGCAACACGCTACAACCACCATGTCAACTAAGAACATGAAAACCCAAACACACAACATAAAATATCTAATCACGATCACACCAATCAACACTGACAAGCAACAAGGATAGATCACGATCTAGAAACATCAACGAACAACGCACGAGCATACACAATAACTAAAATTTCTAGAAGCACATTCTCTTCTTCCAAAAACATCATCTACAGTAATAGAATAAATGTAGAAACACAAAAACATAAAACTTACACAAATCTTGATGTGCACCTCTAAAATTTTTGGAGTATAAACTAGATAGGCTCAGCAAAAAAACCCTTTAAAGCCCAACACCTAAATAGAAACATACTGAATTTATCACCACATTGAACTTCACAACACTTCACAGTTTCACTAACAACCTTCAACATATTTATTATAATTTTCTCAATATCCTCGACATATACAACCTTCAAAATCACTAATGCTAATAGTGTTGACATTAATGACAACCACATATCAGAAACACAACCACAACATCCAAAAATTGGGACCAATAAAAAAGGAAAAAGATATATCAAATAACAAAACAAGTCCTTGAAGCAAAAGAATCAACAAAACAAAATGGACAAGAAAAATTCAAATGGATACAAAAGTAAAAGAAATAAAATCATCCCTATCAAACTCCATTAGACAAAGAAACTATGGGGAAAAATAAAAAAGGGAAGTTCATCCATCAAAGATTTCCAACAATGCAAAAGAAAGCTTCAAGAGTGACTTACAAAGTATATCAAGATTTTGGTCCCAATCGAATCTCCATATCCACCCATCATTGGTCATCATCCCAAGTTTGGAGAGTCAAAGGTTCCAAACTGTCAACTAATCCATCTAAATATCATATCCCTTAATGTATTTTTCCATTCATGATATCCAAATCTCACATTAACCATGTGTTGGCAAAAAATCTTTATCATAAGGACTCTAAGGGAACTCTATCATGATGTGCACATCAAGGTAAGGTTAACTCTAGTATTGACAAAGAAGATCAGAATTACCAAGGGTTACATTCAAGCGCCTGTATCTTAGAAAAAGACTCCTCCAAGAAGGATATTGTTGGCACATCATGACAACAACAACGACCATATCAACACAAGAAACATCTACATCAACACCACCAGGTGGTCCAACATGAGCATAAAATGGTCACCATGATGAAAACCTGGTAAAAAAGTGTCTTGTGTGACTTCAAAAATCAAGAAAATAAAGAAAAAAATCAAGAATAATAGTCAAGAGAAAAATCGTCCTCCAATGAAAACCACTATGGTGGCGCTTTTGACAAGTACCATGGTGAAAACTTGGAAAACATGCATCTTGTAAGAATCAAGCATCTACATGCACCATTTCAAGTGAAAGAATCTCAACTTATCCATAACGAACCCAAGCCATTATTTCCAAAATCCAACATATCTTGATCTTGACAAATGTTTGATATACATTTTATACTTTCTTATGGAAAACATCTTGACATGGTTGATTATCATTGATCCTATTCTATCCAACATTATCTGAGTAAT
Source organism: Sequoiadendron giganteum (assembly GCA_007115665.2). Classification (NCBI taxonomy): domain Eukaryota; kingdom Viridiplantae; phylum Streptophyta; class Pinopsida; order Cupressales; family Cupressaceae; genus Sequoiadendron; species Sequoiadendron giganteum. The sequence goes on along the minus strand of CM021101.1, from coordinate 436,236,455 downwards.
AGAGGAATCTTCCAAAAGGGCATACTCTATCCAAAAATATTATCTTATCACAAGATAATCTATCATTGCTAGACACTAGGGGAAAGTCCTTACATCTTCCTTTAGAATAAATCTTGATCTATGTCTTCTAGCTCACGTTGTGATCTAGGCATTGTCCAAACAACAAGGTGTGCCACATGGTACCCTTCCCAATTTTTTCCAAAAATAAGGTGTACCACCAATGCACTACCAAGGTAGCCTTCAAAGATGATGACAACATGGATTATTTCTTTGCTAAAAAATTTTAAGATATCAAGAGTTGCTTGAAACCCACAACTAGTTCAAGTAATCTTTTCCACAACATATCCTATAGAAAAAAAGAAGTGAAGTATCAATCCAAGTTTTCAACATCTTACACCCTAGGAAAGAGGGTAAAAATCCACCAACAACAAGGTATACCCACCAACGCACCACTAGGGTAACCTTCAAAACAATTCATCCCAACAACAAGGTGTGCCACCAACGTAATACCAAGGTAACCTTCAAAGATGACAACAACATGGATAATTCCTTCACTTAACAATTCTAAGATATCAACAGTTGCTTGAACCCCACAACTAGTTCAAGCAAGCTTTTTCGCAACATATCCTCTAGAAAAACAAGGTGAAGTATCAATCCAAGTTGTCAACATCTTACACCCCAGGCAAAAGGATAAAAATCCAGAAAAATAGAAAAAAGAGACAAAAGAAAATACAAAAAAATCAAAAAGAAAGAAAAATAGTAAAGAGAAATAAAACATTCTTTGAGTGAAAAACACTTTGTGGCACTCCTAGAACAAGTACCATAGTGAAAAATTGGTAAAAAGGCACTATGTATGAATAGAACATGCATTATTATCTATCAACACTTTTTCATAGCATCCACCCATCCATTTCATGAATCATTTGTCCAACCATGGCTTGTCGCTGATTAAGATAAGTCATTTTATTGGGGGGAAATTCTTGAATCTATTCATGGATTACATCTTGTGGCATTTAATCATGGTCAGAAAACAATAAAATTCAAAAACACCAAAAAATAACAAAAGTACAAAAAACTAGAAAACAAGAAAAATAAAAAACATATGGAAAACATAGAAAAAAACAATCATTGGATTATTCCTTCACTCAAATAGTCTAAGAGATCAAAATTTTCTTGAACCTCACAACTAGTTCAAGTGAATTTCCCACAATATATCCTCTAGACATAGAAACATGATATCAATCCATGCTATTGATGTTGTTTACCCAAAAAAAAATCATGCTTTGAGTCAAATGGTCAAAATAAGTGGTCTCTACATGTATAGCGTAGGAAAGTATTTTTAGCCCCTGAGACCCCAGATCAGTCCCCTTAGGTTTCCTACATGCTTTATTTCAACTTAGTCAAAAAAGAAAAATCCCAAAAATATTCACAAAATAGAAAAGGTCAAACCAAGTGAACTACAAGCCTCTACGTGTACAATGTAGGCAAGGATTATCTTTGATGAGCCCCCGAAGCCCTAGGTTAGTCCCCTAAAAACAAAAAAAAAGCATCATAAAACTTAGAAAAATGAAAAAAAGAGCTCATCCCATCATCAACATCCACAATAAACATTTCAACCATGATAAGCAAACCATCCCAATCACCCTTTGACAAAAAAAAAAAAACAAACAAAGAAAATATAAACAACTAGAACTTTCAACCAAAAACAATCATGTAAGAGTTGACTAAAAACAAACGAAAAAAATGCCAAAGTATCATCCACCTATTTTTTGAAACAAGTCCCAACAAAATCTTGAGATATGACTTAACATATCTATTCCTACGATAGACATGATCAACAATGGATAATAGCCCCACCCTAAAAAGATATGACAAGTGATACTGCAACTTTTTTTTTAATCTTTCTGTGGTCTTACTTCTTGTAATTTATTGACTCATTCCCAGGATCTCTCAAAGATTTCCATAAGGATTTAGAGAAGAGGGGGCAATCGAGCACCATTTCGATTTGTTGTTTGTAATATATTTTGTAATATTACCATGGTGAATACTTGCTTTATTGAGTATGGAAGTTGTATTAAAATAGTTCGTGAAGTAGTTACATGTTAGGTGTTCTATACTTCTCTGTGTGAACCATCTGAAACATTTTTCATGCAACCCCCCTATACTTTAAACAAATTTTCTATATGTATGGTATGAACAAATATACTCTTTGTTTGTAGAGTCAAAGTCCATGCAATATATACAAAGTCACCTTGGTAATCCATACCTTGGTGCATCGTATCTGTTTGCTACATCAAATAGGGTTTTTAAAACAATGAAGTCCCTAAAGCAAAGCAAAAGAAACTCATCAATTCTATCCATCATCATATTTCTTCTAATTAACATCATACCTCTACCTATCATCATATTTCTTCGAATTAACATTCATCCTACATGAACATCATCAATACCATATCCATGCTGCATCCACAAATGTTATCAATACATATCATGATGAAAATAAACCAATTAAAAATATCATGTATCATGTATAGGGAATTCATTTATCAACATTCATAACATCATAAAACAAGACAAAGTATGATTCATTCATCCACATCAAATTCATGTATCATAAAAACACAAAAATATATAGAAATGTACATCATCATATATCACCATCACATAAACATAAAATGAGGCTGAATTGAAGAAGGTATATCTCATATATATCATCATCAAAAAGAGAATATGTGATAAATACATCATCCACAATGACAGAAGTGTGATAGGAAAATACAAAATCATAACATATATATGAGGTCTTGACTAGACCAATGAATATATATAACACACATGTCTACAAAATGCCTCTGCACCATGAAACAACATGAAGATCAAGAACCAAAAATAGTAATACCCCAACAAGATGGCCAAAACACTACTAGAAACCAAAATGATCTAGCTATCTCACAAAATGATCACCTACACCAACACTTCCATTTCCATCACTCACAACACTTGACTCCCGAAACCGTGGACACTGAGAGGCCATAAGAACTATAGCATCATATAAGGTCTAATAATAGGTAGATGCCTATAGTTACTTATCTCACTCAACTTGAATACTATCATTCTCTGCCCAAAGAGTATCTCTCTATGTTGTCAGTAAAATCACTTGAGCCTCTACAACATGTCGTCTACTAATATTGCTCTCTCAATCTTCCGGAAGAATATTTCTCTATGTTGTTAGTAATCCTACTTGAGCCTCTACAACATGCAATCTACCAATTGCACTATCTCATTCAACCCTCAGTGTTTCTACCAAAGAATCTACAGCCTATCACCACACAATCTTTCCATCTTTGTCCAAAGTCATCTGAGCTAGCAATAAATCAACATTCCTAGCTCGTGGAGGAGGATATGGAACCTGTCTCTAAACCTGTGTGGGAGGAACTTGCTCATCTTGAATATCCTGTGCCTCATCACCTAGATCTTGATCCAACTACTGTGTGAGAACCTCAGTGCACTGTCACTCCCCACAATGACTTGTAATGTCTTATTTGACTAGAATGGTATCACCTCTAGGATTAGTAAGCCTTAAATTCCTACATGGCTCCCAACATGCCTCATAATCATGAGTAGTACCTGGATTTGTCACTCCAACTGACCAACCTCGACCAACATTGGTAAGTGCTCCAAACTTAGCAATAACAGTATCTGCATCAACCTATGCTCCCAACTCAACAATAACAGTATTTGCATCAACCTAGATACCCCATACATGGACCTCCTAACAATTCTAACCAAATCGAGCCTCATACGCATAAGGAACCTGCCCCTGTCTTTCTCCAAAATGGTGACAGACTCGATCTAGTAGATAATGCCCTATCATAGATGAGGAATGGCCAAGCAACCAATAGTTTTGTCAGCAATGCACTAGTTGATCCACATCCTCTGGCCAAGCTTCACATCTCATATAAGGTCTCCATACAAAACCAAGCATCTCATCAAAACACGGTGCCAATAATGCAGGTCTTGAGGCAATGTGTAGTGCATAAAGTCCCCATAATGAAGAGTATGGATCATCCAGAGAATGATCTTGAATCTTGTCTAGATGAGTCACTGCAATATTCTCCCACACCCAAATATGTAAAAGTGATACACCTGTAGAAAATGACCTCCTACCCTGATACACCACCTCATGCATATCTTAGTAAATATGTGCAAGCAAATAGGCACCCCAAGCATATATCGTACCATGCTCTAGCATACTCTCAATACATGTACCCCAACCCACTACAAACTATTGACCTCGTCTATCAAGAACAACTAATCCTAATACTAGGCCACAAAGGACAAGAACAATAGGATTTGCACTGTTAGAATAATTAGATAAATCAATCCTCATATCATGAACATCCACATGTGCCACACCTAACAAACACTACATAGTGCGGGCGCCTTGTCAAACTTGGTATGTAACAAGGTCACCATGAATAGGAAGACGAAGAATCCTCTACACATCCTCGATAGTAATAGTTGCCTCCCCTATAGGCAAATGAAAATAGAAGTCTCAGAGTGCCACCTCTCCACAAGAGCGGTCAACATCATTGTATGGTTTCTTATCAAAGGCATGTAACAAATATAATTTAATCCCATGACATCAAAAAAGTCCTGCTCCAACACATCGAAATGGGCAATCAGATTGAACAAGTGACGAGGACATCTCTCTCTCTTGTCATAAGTGGCTAGAGACTTGCCTGCAATCGTTATAAACCAGAATGTTAGGGTTTCACTCTAAACATGCAAAGCAACACAAAAAGACATAAGCATGATGACAAATGACATTTATTATGATAAATGGACACATGCTAGGGTTTAAAACAATGCTAAAAGGTAAACAAAAAGAGAGTCAATTGCTAGGTTCTAGGACAAATGCTCAAAAAAAGCCAAATAAAAGTACAGTTTTAGAACAATAGCATAGTTTTAGGTAAAAAGTAGCGAACAAGGGCACAGTTTCCAAAAAAAGTGTAGTTTTAGGATAATTGCACAAAAAAATTTCACAAGTTCAAAATAAAAGTGTAGTTTTTAAACAGTAGAGAAGTTTTCAAACAACTACACAGTTTCAAGATAACTGCATGAAACAATAGCACAAGTTTATGACAATAGTGCAAATTTTAGACAAGAATAATTTTCACAAGTACAAAAGCACCAAAACTGATGCAACTGTGTAGGAATCTCAAAAATAGCACTATTTTCTACCAGGGCTTTGCACATGCAAAACGAGAACAAAAACATGATGAAAGTGAAAGGCAAGAAGGTAAATATTGGTCCACCGATGCCTAAAGGCCATCTATACTCCTGAATGAGCTCAGAATGATGTGAGGCAACCTAGAATCTTGACATTCTCCCTCAACAAATAATAGAATGTGGAATCCAGAGACAAGAATTAGTAAGAGGAACAAAACACAAATGACCCAATTTGAAGACAAATTGCCTATATAACACCTCAAGAAATCCCTAATTTCATCTAAGAAACCTTAATTACACTTAGGGAATCTTCCTACTTTCAAATTAGAAGCTCTCAAAAACATCAAAATAAGAAATGATGCACATATTCATATAACATTTCATCAAAAAAACATCAAAATGACAATACAATAGTGTCAAGAGCCTGACTTGAAATCTTGAAATTTTTTGTCAACCTCTCGAGGGGGCAACATAGAGTCCTACCATCATTCCATTGAACATTAGGGCATATTGGGGCATAATTTTTTTTCAAAAACTTGATCTTAAAAATAAAATCTTTGAAACAAATCAACTAGTACTTTGTATCAAAGAGGGGCAAAATGTAGAAATGTAAAATTGACTTGAAACCTATCACACACCTCAAACAACATTGAATAATATTGAACAACATTGAACAACATCAAACAGCCTCAAACAACATCAAATGATATGGAACATCGTCTTTGATCATCCCATAACATCTCATAATGACTCAAAATCATCTCGTAACATCTCCGAATGACTTAGAATTGTCCCATAACATCTCAAAATGACTCAAAATTATCCAGTAACATCTTAGAATGACTCAAAATCATCCCGTAACATCTCAGAATGACTCAAAATCATCCTATAACCTCTCAGAATGACTCAAAATCGTCTTGTAACATCTCAAAATGAATTGGAATTGTCTCGTAACATCTCAGAATGACTCAAAATCATCTTGTAACATCTCAAGATGACTTAGAATCATCCTGTGACATCTCAAAATGACTTAGAATCATTTTGTATTATCTCATAATAACTTGAAATCATCTCCTAATTTCTCAAAACATCTCAAAATCACCTCGAAGTAGCTCAGAATCATCCTGTAAAGTCTCAGAACATCTTGGAATCACCCTGAAATGACTTAGAATCACCCCGTAATGTCTTAGATCATCTCAGATCATCTCGAAATCATCTCACGACATCCCCACATCGCACCACATCAAAATGAAATAAAAGCCCTAATTCCTCTATTAATTGAATAATACAACATTATTTAATTAATTCACTTTTTCATCATTTCAGACGAATTAAATAAATTTGATTTATTTAAAAAAGTCCTAAAAACCTTAATTGCTCTATTAATTGAATAATACAACATTATTTAATTAATTCACTTTTCATCATTTTTGAGGAATTAAATAAAATTCATTTATGTAATAAAGTACTGAAAACCTTAATTCCTCTATTGATTAAATAAAACAACATTATTTGATTAATTCACATTTCATCATTTCGACCAATTAAATAAATCACATTTATTTAATAAAGTCTTAATCCCACTTTATTTCATCTTGATTGATTAAGTAATGCCAATTATTTAATTACATCACTAAATCACCTTATTCCTCTAAGTTGATTAAATTATTAAATAATAATTTAATTGTGACACTTTCCCTCCAAAAATTGAATAATTAAATTAAACTATTCAAATCAATTATCAAAAATCAAATGAAATTAATGCAACTTTGTTTGCAAAATTCAAACTTGATTTGCACGTTCAAGTCCAAAAAGGAATTAATTAATTAAATCAATTAACTCATATTCCTCACCCACTTTCTGATTGAGAAAATTATGATTACTGACTGATAGATCTAATTTTTTAACTAATCAATCCAAATTGTTAACTGAACGATCTATTCTACTAATTGATCAATCACAATTCCTAACTAGGCCATCACATTCCTAACTAAGCCATCAAATTCCTAACTAAGCCATCACAATCTTGACTAATCAATCTAAATATGTTAGCTGATCAATCACATCCCTGACTAGCCAATATATTTCTCAATCACCCAAATTGTGCAATCAACTTTGCACAATTTTCTCATGTCTAAACCCTCTCAACACACTTTGACTGTTGATCTAGGTATTCTTCAAAATGATCTTGATCGTCCATTTCAAATCTCATTTTTTATATAATAAGGGTCGAAGAATCAACATATATTGAGCAACAAAGTGTTGTCAAGATTATCCTTGAGAGAGCTTCATTCCTTCCTTCGATTAACCAATCATTCATCCACACTTTGCACATGAACTTTGGAGGGTTCACTGTGATAAGAGCAATCCAACATCAAGTGAATACACTCTGCTATGGGATGGTGAAATTATCTTTTTCTTTCATTTTATTTGGTAATCAATAGGTTCCTTCTTATGTTTACAATAGTATAGATTAATCTCGTATGTGTAGGATTTTTAGATTTTAGATTTGTGCATTTGACTATAGATTAGATTCCTTTGTCAAATTTCATTCATGTTCATCTTGAATCTGAATCTAACATCTTTTTTTGCCCTCACACACTATCAAGTTATTCTTTATAAGGGAATTTAGATGCAAAATGACCTATTCTTCCACAATTGAAATACTTGAATGGTAACTTACCTTTGTAATTTCCAATGCCTTTCTTCAATCTTCTCACAAAGTTTTCTTCAACCTCATCAAGGTCATCATTTTGATCAGTAGCTTCATCTTCAATATTTTTTTAGCTTTGAAAGCATCTTCCTTCTTTGGAACATCTTGCAAAAACTCTCCCATCTCAAAGGTAGTAAGAGTACCAAATATTTCATCAACTAAATACTGATCTAAATCCTTTGAATCTTTAGTGGTAGACACTTTGTGACTATAAGACTTCGGTAGAGATCTCAAAACCTTTTTTACAATTTCACTTTCTTTTACTTCTCCACTAAGGTTGGAGGTACCAAAGATAACTTCTTGTACCTAGAGCATAGAACTTGCAATGTCATCATCTTCAATCATCTTTAGAGTCTCAAATATACGTTTATAGATATGTGTCTTAGCTTGCTTCACTTTAGTGTCTTCTTCATAGATTCCACTAATATTTTTCCAAGCATCTTTAGTAGAACTGCAATTCATCACCTTCAAAAGTTTTGAATTATCTAGCCCACACAAGATAATATTCTTGGCTTTGGCATTACACTCATATAGTCTAGTTTTAGCTAGATCTATAAGAGGAGTGATAGGATTAGTATAACCATTTTTGAATGATTGCCACACACCAAACCCAAGACAGTTTATGTGTCCTTCTATTCTCATTTTCTAGGAGTAATTAGTCCCATCAAACCTAGGACCCTTGTATGAACCATCATCTGCGATCCCAAATCTTTTCCTCAAGATATTAAGCTTCTACAAAGGAACTTGGCTCTGATACAAATTGTTGAACACTTTCAGAGATTGAAAGGGGGTGAATCAGTCTTAGAAAAACTTAATCCCTTCCAAAACTTAACTCTTTTAGCACAAGAAAACCTTCTTTACCAGATCAAGAAACCTTTAAGAAAAATAGTAACAAAGAATGATATAACAGTTTGAATCCTTAGCAACTTCAAAAATTCTTGAACAATGAAAGATATATCAATTCTACTTCTAACCAGATCAATAGTAATAAGAAATAGAGAACACACACATGCACAAGGAGAACACCAAATTTACATGGAAAACCTAATGAGGGAAAAACCACAGTGAGTGTTAACTCACAATATAAGGCTCATTGCCAAAAAGGATTGAAAGAAGGCTCACCACCTTAGAGAAAGATACATAGGACTTGTTGAACTAAAGAAAACATGACTTTAGGAGAAAGATACAGGGACCTAATGAGATTCACTATCTTAGAGTAGTATACAATATGATTTAGAGATAATTACAATAATTTCCAACATAAAACCCTATTGACTGAGGCATTATAGCACACTTGATCTTTCCTTTCACACACTTTACCACTATCACTACTGGATATTCAATACAATTTTCATACACACTTCTTCACACTTGTACGCTTCTCCACCCTATTACATCCAAAATGATCTTGCATTTATATCCACTTCAACACTTCAAAAATTCAATTAGGTTAGCCAAGAAAAGGATAAATAATGAAATTAATTGGTTTTCCACCAAAACATAATGTGGTCCTATCCAAAAGATAAAGAGGACCAAAAAAAATCTTATCTCTTCTTTAAATGTGATCCAAAATGATTTACATGTAGATGCACATCAACCTAAGCCGATATCAACGAGATGTGTGGATGAAATGTTGAAGTACATAACCAATTGGCCCATAAAAATACTTCTCATTAAATTAACATGGTGTGGTCCCAAGTATGGTAATTCAAAACCCAAATCTATCTCAACACATCTTCCATTGCCAATGTAGCACCCCAATCACACGACACAAGCAAAGTAACAAGCCTTATCGGCCAGATATCCACAAATATCCCAGAAAGCCAACTCAAGACACAATGCAGAACCAAAGTGAAAAATATCACATGGGGATGTTCTTGAACATCCAAAAACACTTTCATACACTTCTTCCATATTTTCATGTAATCAACAACTATCACAAATCAAACATGTAAAAAATACTTCATTCAGGAAGCACATAATACATAACTAGATGATGTAGCATTAGTAGAACAACTTGTGGACCACTTCAACACATGATATTGGAACGAAGAAACTACACATATGTTGAGATAATATTTACCAATCCATAGGAGTAGAGACATCACTACAAAGAAATATAGAGTATTTCCTGGACCAGTCTAGACAACCAACAACACTACCAATCTTCTACAATACACAGAGATATCCTCAGAAACATAGATGACCCAAAAAGATAGGAGTGAAGCATCCATAGAACACTAAAATTGAATACCAAAATGTAAGACCAAAGCATCAACAATGGAGAAATGCAGAGCATTCTCTCAGATAGACTTTAATGTAGCTTCCCGAATCAGAAACACTTAAGCAATTTATGAAGGCCAAAACTTTTTTTCAACAACACATACTTCATAAATGGAGGACCACTCCAAGGGTTAACAAGGATCTAAATCTACATCAAAACACCTTTTAAAGCTTCCACAAACAACACACCACTTCTACAATTAGTACTAACAAGCCAGGTTTGCCAAACCTGTATTAATACCCTTAAAAATTAAGTTCATGCTTAACCAAGTCCAAAAAAACTTTGTGGACCACATAAAAACACTCCAAAATATCCATAAAACATCTTAGAATATTCCAACATTATTAGAGTATTTTGTAACACTGCTAAAACCTCTTGAAACTGAGAACACCATCATTTTGTGCAACCAAACACACTAACACAAACATCCAACACACCAAACAACCTTGTGGAACATTGTAGCACTTGAAACTTCAAGTAAAGGTAGATATAGACAATATAAGCATGTTCCCAGATCCATAAGACAAGAACCTTCACTATGGAGAAATGTAGAGAAATCTCATTTCTTTGAGACACCTTATTTCATCAGATGGATGTACTATCAAGCACAAATTTTACTGTAGAACAATCCAAAACCTAAAAATCTAGATATAGAACCTCTGAACATCTCTAATCATCACATCCAAACCATGCAGGCCTATCTTTAACCATGAAGAAATACATAAAAGAACACTGAACACCACTCTATCACAGTAAACTCTCTTTTATTTAAATTTTCTTAAAAGCACTTGGAAACCAAGTGAACCAACTACGTCAACAATACTAAAAACATCTCTATAACACATCTAAAGCATCTACAACACCTCTCATAAACCATAGAAAATCCAATTATCTCTCCAAACACAACTTCTGCAACTATATTAAAGTAAGACATCAATGATAATACCAACAACATTATGTTGACATTAATACCGACAATTCCAAGCTTCTAACAACTCCAATGCTAGGGGTTGACATTATCAACACCAACAACATTCCAACACTCTCTTCATACAAGGGTGTAGACATGTAAAATTGACCTAACACTTATCACACATCCTAAATGATATTTTCTCATCATCAACATCATTATCACCTAATATCACTGCATTTCATCATTTTTGACTAATTAAATAAATTTCATTTATTTAATAAATTCCTAATCTAACTTTATTCTTCCTAGTTAATTAAATAGCGTCAAATATTTAATTATTTCACTAATTCAATTTATTCCCCTAAATTAATTAAATTATTAAAACATAATAATTTAATTAAATCATTTTCCCCTAAATTTGAATAAGTAAATAAATTATTTAAAACATCTTCCAAAAGGTCAAATCAAATAAATACAACTTTGTATACAAAAGTAAAACTTAATTTGCATATTCAAGTCAAAAAAATAAATTAATTAATTATCCTCACCCATTTTCATGATTGAGAAAATTACAATCCCCCGATTTCTCGATTGATCCATCTATTTCCTAACAGATCTATATAGGAGCGAAATTTTCACCTCTTATGCAAGTTCCCCTTTTACCCTTCTCCACTTTAGAAAATTGAATTTGGAGGCTTAATTCCACATAAGCTCGTTGTCCTCACTCCACTTGGAACCTATTTTTATTGTTGGTAGGGGAGTTATTGTTGGGGATGCTCGCATGACGTGTAGACGTCTATGCGATGCACTTACGTCCTTGACAAATTCCTACGATTGGAGTCTATAGAGGCATTACAATTCCTATTGAAAGTCTAATTATAATGCCTCTCTTCAGCTAGCCGACTTGAATATGGTCGTTTCTTCATCTCCCTTCTTCATATTCACCTCTCATTCATTCATTTGAGGGCTGGTTGATCTCTACTTGATCTTTGGTTGATCTCTAGTTGATCTTTAGTTGATCTCTAGATGATCTCTACACACTCATCCACAAGATCTTAGAATTCACTCCAAGCATTATAGCAACATTTTTCACTCCATAGTAGCAAGTCCATCACTCTATCACTTCAATAGAGCAAGCGTAGGACAACACCATTGTAACAGAGGCTTGAGTTCCTCTTATTTTCTCCCTCACTAGCCTTGAGCGCTTTGGGAGGAGGTGGTAAGATCCTCACTCATCTTCTCTATTATTTGGTTGAGTTAGCACATTACTGTTTGGTAGTGTTTTAGTGTTCTATTGCTTTCATTTCCCTCTTTATCATATTATTTCTACATCATTTCAAACTTGGTTGTTCATGGAGGTGGAAATACCAAAATGGGGGCCTGACTGAGGCAGAACCCTAAACAATCCCCCAACATTTTCCCTCTTTTATGTGTGTAGGTGGAGATATCTTGGAGTGAGCTGGTGAACAAGTTATTATGTGAGATCATCTTCATCACCCTTGCAGTAATATGCTTGTTTTATCACATCTGTTTGTATGTTTCATATTTCATAGTATTATTTTGCTCCCTTATAAACTAGTAACTAGGTTGTTAGTCTTTTTTTTAGTGGTCAAACCTTGTCTTGTTGGTTCTTTGGTTGTATGAATGCTAGTACACCTGAGAGACACCAGCAAGTCACGTTGTCATCCTAGAACCATGCTTATATCCTTTGATAGAGAGCTATTCGAGACACAGAGTTGACCGTGAAAATTGACTCACCTAGTCTCCTTTAGAATATCGAGTTTGCAAGGTGATCAAAGGACAAAGTCCTAATCATTCTCATCCCACCTTTCCTAACATTTCCCTTAAACCGAGGTAAGTTAGGGCAGCCTATTTATCTCAACCCTTTGTGATCTAGGGCCTTGCAGTGGTTGGTCCCCCTCTCTTACATTTTTGGTGAACCCAATGTAAACCAACGTCTACTCATTTGTTGATGTTCTAATCTTTTCCTCTTATACCCTTTAATTGTTGTACTCCTATGTTGTGAAAGTTTATGAGCATCACAAACAAGTATATGACCTCTACATATATTCTCAAGAGAAGTTTGCGATACCTTGCGATGGAGAAGACGAGGGTCTCTTCTAGTTTCACTACTAGTATTTTCTCTAGTTCTTCGGTTGGTGTTCCTACACAGAAGTAGTTGTCACAGGGCAAGTCTAGATTTGTAGACACTAAAAAATGTCCTAAGTCTGCGAGCAACATATATCCTTAGTCGTCATCCTCTAATAATTAAATAATTTTAATTATTCCTGATTATATTCCTTTATTAATTAAATAATTATTTAATTAATTCAGTTTCTAATCTCTATTCTATTCTGATCAATTAAAATAAATTAATTGCATTACTAATACCCTTTTCTTCAATAATTAAATAAATCATTATTTATTTATTTATTTATCTTTCATCACCTGTCTATAGTCAGATAATAATTATTATTTGGCCTTTTATTCTTCTATAATTAAATAATTGACGAAATTATTTAATTATGTGTCATTCTTCTCTTTTAAATAATTGATCCAAATCAATTATCCATATTTAATTTCTATCTCCTCCTTTAATTAAATTTATGAATTTAATCAAATCTCTTTTTTCATTTCCTCCAAATAAATAATTTATTTGCCACTTGTCCTTCTCTTTTTTCAAATAAATAATTTTTTTTTTTTAATTTATCCTTCCATTTTGGTCAAAGATCCCCTATCATTATTTTGTGTCATAGCTTGCATGTCCTGCATGTTTCATAGTCATTGGGCATCATAGCCATTGACATCATATCTTTTCCATGCATGGAATATTCTGGTTGCATCAATTTTCAACCATAGATCTTGGCATATTTCTAGAAACTCAATCTTGGCCATCTATTTCGTAACCTCCCTCTCATGAATCCTCATCCATTGATCTTAGAATCTTTTTAGAAGATCAATATCATTCGTCCATTCAAATGGTTGGTTATAAAAACAACCTTTCTCCTCCATTTTTGATTTAAAAACCATTATCTCCAACTTTCTTTCTTACTATTTGCAAGTATTTGCACAACTTCATCAACAAATTTGAGGGAAATATTGGCATAAGAAGAAATAGGAGAGACAAGAGAAGTGAAGCAAATTCAAAGGGGAGTATTTGATTTGAATGCTTTTAGCTTATTATTCTCCATTTGTTTGTATTCTCTTGTTTGAATGAAGTTAATAACTTAGATTTGTGTTGGTTGTCATTTTATCTATGCTATTTGATTTTACCCCATCTTACACTGGTGAACCAGATGTGAATCTTACAATTTTCCAGAGAAATCTATTTGTTTTCTTGTTTGTTTTTGTTGTTTTGTAGGTTACAGGCAATAATTCGTACAAAATTATTTCATCTTATTTTTAGCACAAAAAAATGGGCATATAAAATATTAAAAAAATGATTATCTAGGTTTTGTAGGCCTCGCTCTTACCTTTCTGAAACTTCAAACGGTTTAAAATTTCGTTAAGATTTGAGAAAGTTATGATCGTTTTAGTATTTGTTGTTTTTTAAATTTAACTATTAAAACCCGCGTTTTCTTTTGCCTATAACAATTTTTTCATGCAAAATATTGAAAAAATACTTTATTTTTTTTGAAGGCTTGATTTTCAGCTTTCTATGGATTCAAATGATTTAAAATTTCGTTAAGTTTTGAGAAAGTTATCGCTGTTTTAATTTGCTATTATCATTAAAGTTTTTTTTGGGGGGGTTGCTAATCTTTTGTTTTTAGCATGTGGCACAACTTGGAGGGAGTTCTAAAAAACTATTTCTTTTGAAACATAATCATTTGTTTCCCTATCATTTCATTTACTTAGCTTTGTTTTTTCATTATCTCATTTTGTTTTGCAAATAACAACAAATTACATATTTCATTCGTGGGCTTAAAATGAACAACAAATTGTATTTTTCATTCATGGGTTTAAAATGAAAAACAAATTTCATATTCCATTCATGTGTTTTAAAATTAACATGCATTGTCACTCATGAAGGCTAAAATTTACTACAAACTTGCATCAAAATTCATAAGGTTTAAAATGAGCATTCATTTCATTCATGAAGGCTTTAAAATGAACAACAAAATGTATTCTTACACTTATGGATATTAAAATGAACTTGCATCAAACACATAAAATGAATACAAGTGTCTTCAAATCATAAGAAAGGTTTAAAATTTACAACTATCTTTCTCACATAGATTAAATTATAGGGTAAATGAACACCATGTCTTAGTGTTTGAGGGTGGTAGGTATTATGCTCTCGTCTTGTGCAAATTTGGTGATCAAAAAGCCAGACCCATCCATTTTTGTGTTCACCCATTAAAAGGGCCTGCCTTGGTGGGAAAAAGTACTCACCCCAAGGAATGACCCTAAGTGGTAACAGGCTAAAGCCAAGTCCTTTTGAATCGCTATAGAAATTTGTGATTGCAAGGAAAGTTTGCAATCAACGTGATGCGGTACATGATAACTCTCCCCCAATATATTTATGATATGTAACCCCTTGTTCCAAGGGTAGGGAGACCTTCTGAGGAAGTTTATCATAGTACCGCCTGAACCAGATGCCCTTACTAGACAACTCTTGTTTGTAGCAGCCAAAATCCTTCTATTTGTTGGTGCAGGAGGTTGGACCTCCGAAGCCATCCCACATACTCGTGATTCTTAGTAGAGATGAAGAGTTCGTCATGGGAGATTCATGAGAACTCAAAGCTTAGTTGACTCAAGAAGTGAGTATCATATTGGGGGAGCCAATGTGGCCAAACTTCTAAGTCATCCACTAAGAATAAACACAACTGGTTAATCCAAATGGGAATTCAATGAATATTGCCCTTGCCAATCTTAGGATTGTACTTGTCTTCTTTAAAAAATCAAACATTTTTACATCAAACTAGTCCTCAAACAAAGTGTTTGATATTTTCTGTTGTGTTTTCCAGTCATATTCCATCAAAAACAATCAAAAATCAAATAAAAAACCATTGAAAACATCAAAACTATGAAAACTATCATTCTGGAACCACAACTATTAGTCACAGACCCACAAGTTTTACCAACCCATTCTAAGCATCCCCATTAGGAAAAAAATTGCATCATAGATTGCATCCCTTCATTCCTTGCATTATACAATTTGGAATTTCACCCTTAGGTTTCATTTAGGCCTTCAAATTTTGAACATAGGGAGACCTTTGAGCTTTTGGAAATTTTGGGTTACACATTCTATTTTTCATTAACCATTGTCATTGTCATTGTCTTATCATTTTTCACTTTGTCAAATTTGATCTTGATCTTGTGTCCTAGTCTTGGTTGTTCTCTTATGGTCAATAACATTTGGAATTCGTTGCCTTGGGTTCACATTAACTTGATTGCCACCCTTAGTTTAAAATTCTTTCACATTACTCTCATATTGCCTAGATTGCACTTTGCATCCTTATATCCCAAAAATCACAAAAAACATAGCTTAGTCCCATACCATTTTGCATCATTTATTATTTAGCTTCATTTCCATGTCATATCATTTGGTCATAAGGTCATTATTATCCTTGCATTATCACTCCACATCCCTATATTATCCCCAAAATCCCAAAAACATATCCTTTGGTCATCATCATCATTGTATATCATATCCTTTGGTCATAGGGTCATTATCATTCCACCATTTCTTAATCTTGGTCTTAGGTGAATTGGCACTTTGCATCCTTATATCCTTGAAAATAACAAAAAAGAAGAAGCATAATTTCATATCCATTTTGCATTGGAACCTTGCATTTTCATCCAAAGGTCACAAGTTTTGTATGGTCCTCACTAAGTTTTCCTTATCCATCCTAATCCAAATTCATGACCATGTCTTCACTTTACCTTGATCTTCGTAGTAAAGTTGAATACCAATCAATCCTCAATTGTCAATACCAACCACTCACATACCCTTCTTAACAACAATTCATAAGCTCAAATCCTTCATCCATCTACCCTCACTATCAAGAGTCACTTGACACAATCCATACCATTAATCCCCAACAAATGTCCATTAGTCATCCCTATCCTAACTTTGACAAGGGAAACCAACCTTCCACTAGTCCATTCCAATCCTCCACATCCTATCACAATCCATCATCACTAGTCCATTCCAATGATCCACATCTTATCCTAATCCATGATCCACTAACCCATTGCCATCCACTCCATCCCAAACTACAATACCATCCAATAAAATCACATTAGTTAATGCTCTCCAAGGACAACTAGAAAGGAACTTGTTCGACTCCTGAATGAAAACAAACTTAGGAAATACAATCACATTGTTTATCCTACACCATCCAACCATTTGTCACCATCATGTCCTCCATTTCCTACCAGTACCGAAAAAAGATCTTTTTGTTGAAGCTCCATTATTTGTATGTCAAAATCCTCAGTCTATCAAAGAAAATCATATCCTTATCCAAAATAAAATTTCATTGCCTATACTTGAGGATACAGGTCAAAACGAAAGTCCAAAACATGACATCATAAATTCACCTTCATATCAAGATCGAAGCAGTCTATCCTATGACCCCATCTTTAAGTCCATCCAATAATTCCTAGATAATCATGGCAACCAAAATATACCTATCATTGTTCAAGAGTCTATTCACAACCATGTTTTCCAAGATACACCTATTTTTGACCAAGATCCTACCATTGAACAAGAAATCCAAAATGATCCTCTCATCAACCTTTATACCATCCATGATCAAACATTTGAAGTTGGTCCTATCCAAACTCCAAACACCTCCATTTCCCAAAATGAGACACTTGCCTCCTTTGGACACATAGATAAGAAAATGAATGATATGGATAACATCAAAGAAGAGCATAAAGAAGCTAATATTGATAAAGTCAAAGAACATAAAAAAGCTACTATGGATCAAAGAGAGCATAGAGAAGCTACCATTGATCATGTTAAAGAAGAAGATACAAAATATACCACATATCAAATTGACATCCCAAATGATCAATAAGAAACAAGCATGACGAATGATAAATCCAAAACATCCTATCAACTAGGAGCATCCACCTTTGGCAAATAAGACATTCCTGCAGATGAGGAGATTCGAAGCAACAACTTCCACATACAAAATGATGGGTTTGCATCTTTCTTTCAAAATAAAAAATACCCCATTACAAACAAAATTTGTCAGAGCATGCAGTATCAAGGAAAAGGACTAGGCCTACATGAGCAAGGAATTATAGAACTAGTACAATTTTATACAAATCCTAGGCATCAAGGTCTTGGTTATTCTTCAATCAGAGAACAAATGATGTTATTGGTACCTCAATATTGGGGGAAAATTTATCTGATACAAACATCAAAATGGGGCGCCATGAGTAGTCATTGTCATAATTTTGTTACCAAAACTCCTTAAATCCACGCCATAAACCGTCATTCCAACATGAATAAACCTTTCATTTGGAACCAATAAAAAGAAAATTATTACAAATCCAAAGTTCAAAATCAAATGTCAAAGGCCATTGAATCAAACAAAAATACAAGTGGACATATGAAGTTAAAATGGATCCAAAAGAAAAATGGATATGGATAAAGAAAATATTCCAAAAGTAAATAAAAATATGGATCCACAAGAAAAGAGGACTCCCACATATAGTAAATATCCACCTCCTTCAAAATGGTCATCAAGAAATACATAAAAATGTTGGTTCCGAATGCTATCCCAATCAAAATTCCAAACTCCACCATCCAACATCCCAAGTTTGGAAAATAAAAATTGATTCATCTAAGCATTCATATAATCCTTCCACATCTACCATCATCCATCATAATCCTACATCATGCCTAAAGTCCAAAAATAATACCTCATGAATCTGTCAAATCTTGGCAACAACTCTTTATCACAGGGACTCCCATGGTACTCTATCACGATGTGCGTATTCTGATAAGGCCAACATTAGTATCAGAGAGGATCATAATGACATCGATCAATTGTATGCAAGTGCTATGATCCTGACAAGACAATTACTCCATAAAGGTCACTATTGGCATATAATGACACCATTATCTACATCAACACCGTCAAAGTATTCATAACAATCAACAATCATATAGAACATCAAGTCGATATAAAAAAACAAAAAAATGTCACCTTGATGAAAACCTAGTTAACAAGCATCTTGTGTGACATTATCAAAAGTAAAAAACAAAAGAAAAGAACAAGAAAAATGAAAAAAGAAAATAGGAAAAAAAAGTAAAGAGAAAATTTTCATCCAATAGTGAAAACCATTTTTATGGTGCTTTGCATAAGTACCATGATGAAAACATGGAAAACATGCATCATGTGTAAGAGCAATTATCTATGTGGACCATTACACTTGGGGGCAAGTTGTCTCATCTTTCATGCCTTTCTCATGAAATTTCCATCTATCCATCCAATCCATATTGTTTCCATCTATTTTCCCACCTACCTTGATCTTGATAAGAAATGGGGCACAAACATAAATCATGCTTTGGAAAAATTATTTTCATGTCTATCCTTTGGTCATACACTATCCATGAAATATTATGTCATTGCCTTCATAGAATTTATCCAAACCCATATCTTGGAGAAAATAAATTATTCCTATGCGAAATAGTCCTTGGAGATCATATCCTAATTGTTCCATCCAATAATCCTCATGTCTCTCATCCTTTTCCAAAATCAATCCATTATCCTTCCATACCTATTGCTGAACTTGGTTTTACCTTGTCATTGGTCTAAGGGTTATAATTCACTTATCCAAGTTCTCTCCATAATCCAATCTAGTCCTAAGGTTAGTCATTTCAAATGCAACAAGCCTAATCCATACAATATTGCTATGCATCCTAGCGCATCATCCAAAACATTCATTGGCTTTGTTCCCAACCTTGCTGCAAATATTGATCCTTTAGTTACATTATCATCCATGGGATATGTCTTTCCCAATCCTCATGCTATTTCAGGATGTTTCCTTCCCAAATCAAACAACATTTTCATCATCACCATCACCTATCAATTGGTTTTCATCTTGACAAGGGGAAAGATCATGTTTGTCCTTGGATCCTTGTGCATTCCTGCCTGGTTGATTGTGGGTATCTTTCACATGCATTTTTCATGGTCCCTATAGATATCATCCATGATAAATTCTCATTCATCCATAATAAATTTTTGTTATCCTTCCCATGGCCTGAGAACAACCAATATCTAGTATCATTTGTCTTCATGATCATCCTTTACATTTGTCCTCTCATTCCCCTCACACATAATAAATTGGTCCTATACCTGACTGGGGGAAATTCCTTGACTTACATATTCATGGGAAATAACACTTGGTACTAGCCCTTTAAAACTTTCAAAATCCAAAAAAATCAAAACATTTCAAAATCTAAAAAAAAATCAAAACATTTCAAAATCCTCAAAATCATAAAATCCCAAAATCCAAAAACATAAGAAAAATTGAAAACTCCCAAAAAAAATCAGAGTCTAAATCTAAGTCTGAGTTTGAATCAGTTTTGTTAGAGTGGTCGAACTATGTTTCCTTTGTGAATTTTCTACATAGGCAAGGCTCATCTTAAATGATCCCCCAAGGCATTAGGTCAGTCCCTTTAGGTTGTCCAAATAAAATCATGACTTAGTATTTTGTCAAATAAGACAAATTCAAGTCATGTCGAACTACGAGGTCTTTGCACACTGCTATGTATGCAAGGCCATCTATCGATGAGACCTCGAGGACCCCTAGGTCAAGTCCTTTAGGGTTCATCGAGTCGAGTCATTTCTTTGGTTCAGAAGTAATCATCATTTAATCACAAAACAACAAACGAATGAAATATTTCATCAATTGATTATCTTATAATCCATCAACCTGGTCATTTGGCTGGAATGGGGCACTATGTCATTTTTTTCATTCGGTCTTATCTCATGTCTTTTATCAGGATGCATCCTTCCTAGGATTAGACTTTCTCAACCTTGTCATTCACCTTAAGCAAGATGTGTCCTTCTTGCAGTTAGGTGTCTTGTCAACACTCATCACTTGGTCAGCTTTATCAGACGTGTCCTCTACCTCAAATAGGATGTGTCCTTCCTATAGTTGGGTATTGTCAAATCGCTTGGTCATATTCATCAATCTTCATCAAACAAAGGATCAATCTTTGTCAACCTATCGATCGAATCAATTTGTCATCTTTTTCAATCAACTTTTTCATCAACTTGGTCAATCAATCTTTCCTTCATCAAGATGTGTCCTTCTTGAGGCTAGACATGGCCAATAAAATCACTTTATCAATCCTTATCAACCTATCAATCAACTCAGTCATCTTGGTCAACCTAATCAACCAATCAAACAATCATCATTATCACTGGAAAACACTATCTTGGCAAACACTTTGTTACTCTGGATTTTCTTATCTTTTCGATTGGTTTTGGTTTATGTTACTAGTCTCCTCGAGGATGTCCTATCAATGGATTTAGAGGGATGATGATGGATCATGGCCTCTTTTCTTTGTTTGTTGCCTATGGTTTGTCTTGGAAAAAAGACTGGGACAATTGGATCCCTAGTATTAGCTAGGGCATTCCTTGTCTTTTTTACTGCTTGTCTCTCCCAAATGGTCACCTTTCACACCTTATTTTATGTCATACCACGGTGTTTGTGGTACGTTTGTGACATTTTTGATGTCCAATGATGATAAATATGAAAATGTAAACATGACATTTGGTTTCCTTATCATTTCCTATCTATCTTCTTTCCCCTTTTCATGCTAACATCCTATCTCCCTTGTCTTTTCCATGCTAACATCCATCTCCTTCATGCTAAAATTTCTTCTATCCTTCATCCTCTAGTCTTATCTTCCATTTCAAGAGCACATTCATGTTCTTTGAACCCACCTGTCCTCTCGAGGGGCCATACCAAAACCCTCCTGGTCATCCTTCCCCTTTCTCTTTACACTAAGGCATATTTCAGAATTAATTTTTTTCTACACAATGCTATGAACTGCATTATGTCAAAGAGGGGAAAAATGTAGACACTAAAAAATGTCCTAAGTCTACGAGCAACATTTTTCCTTAGTTGTCATCCTCTAATAATTAAATAATTTTTTAATTAATTCACCTTCTAATCTCTATTCTATCATGATCAATTAAAATAAATCAATTGCATCACTAATACCCCCTTTCTTCAAGAATTAAATAAATCATTATTTATTTAATTATTTATCTTTCATCACCTATCTATAGTCAGATAATAATTATTATTTGTCCTTTTATTCTTCTATAATTAAATAATTGATGAAATTATTTAATTATGTGTCATTCTTGTCTTTTAAATAATTGATCCAAATCAACTATCCATATTTAATTTCTATCTCCTCCTTTAATTAAATTTATGAATTTAATTAAATCTCCTTTTTCATTTCCTCCAAATAAATTATTTATTTGCCACTTGTCCTTTCCTCCTTTTTTGAATAAATAATTTATCCCTCCATTTTGGTCAAAGATCCCCTATCATTATTTCATGTCATAGCCTACATGTCCTACATGTTTTTCATAGTCGTCAACGACATATCTTTTCCATGCATGACATATTCTGGTTGCATCAATTTTCAACTACAGATCTTGGCATCTTTCTAGAAACTCGACCTTGGCCATCCATTTCATAACCTCCCTCTCATGAATCCTCATCCATTGATAGTAGAATCTTTCTAAAGATAAATCTCATCCGTGCATTCAGATGGTTGTCTATAAAAGAAACCTTTCTCCTCCATTTTTGATTTAACAACCATTATCTCCAACTTTCTTGCTTACTATTTGTAGGCATTTGCACAACTTCATCAACAAATCTAAGGGCAATATTGGCATAAGAAGAAATAGGAGAGACAAGAGAAGTGAAGCAAATTCAAATGGGAGTATTTAATTTGAATTATTTTAGCTTATTATTCTCCATTTGTTTGTATTCTCTTATTTGGATGAGGTTAATAGCTTAGATTTGTGTTGGCTTTCACTTTATCTATGCTATTTGATTTTACCCCATCTTACAGAATTTTTCAATGAAACTGACCACGCCCCTACCCCTCTTGCGTCACCTATATCATCTTCCATTGACGAGCATGAAGCAATCCACATTCCCTCTGAATATGTTTCTAGTCTAAGAAAAGGGTTGGGTGCCTTGGAAAATCACCTAGAGAAAAACCCGAAGCTGACTAGGCTTACTAAAGCTATTAGCAAAATAAAGTATATGGTAGGAAAAAATTGAACATGTATAGAACTCCTGGATAGTCTCATGAGTCTGGCCAAAGTGTGTGCCAATTCAAACCATGGTAGCATGATACGAGGTGGCCCCTTTGAAGAACATGAGAGGCAGTTAGGAGTATTGATGCCTCCCACATCTGTGTACATGGTTGACACAGTCCCTTCCATCAGCATCCCTCCTGCTTATGAAAGTTTTTAAATTATCAAAGTAAACAAAAACCCTTTGAGTTTTCACCTCCCCCTTTTTTCAATCCATAGTGGTGGGGGATTTGGTGGGATGATTGGTGGAGGCTTTGGTAGCGAAGGTGGCACTGGAAGAAATGGTTTTGGTGGAGGTCATGGTGGTGACTTTGGAAGTGGTGATGGCTCCGACAGAGGTCACACTGATGGCGGTGGCATCGGTGGTGGCTTCGGTGGTAGTCACTGCAGTGGCTCTAGCGATGACTTTGGTAGCAGTTCCACTAGTCCTATGTCTTTGAATGAACCGATTCTAAATACCCTTCTTCAAAATATGGGGAAGATGTAGAACCAGCTGGTGAACCTTTCCCAAGCTTCAACGCAACCTATCTTCCAAATCTTCTTCCAACATATCCCATTGTCGGTAGCAATTCTAAACACTCCTTTCCCACAAGGGATGGAGATTCCTAAAGTCAAGAAATACAGTGGAAAAGGGTATCCATAAACACATGTGTGCACCTTTAATTCCTTGTGTACAAATTTATTCCATCATGATGCATTGATGGCCAAACTATTCCCTTGATCCCTCAAGAATACAACACTCGAGTGGTATTTTTCCTTGCTTGACAATTCCATCTTTATGTTCGATCAACTTGTGAACCAGTTCTTGCGACAGTTCCAAGCCAACATTGGGCCTAAGATGACCTTCTCTGACCTTGTTCGGTGTAAACAAGGGGATAATGAGAAGATTACTAATTTCATAGTGCACTATGAGGTGCTCTTTTCACAAATATCATACTCGTTACCAGATTTTGATGTGCATAAAGTATTCATAGGGAACTTACAAAGGCCTTGGCAAGAGAAGTTTTCCCTTATGAAATACCCTTCTTTCGCACATTTGTGTATAGCCATATGGGATTATCAACAAATGGTGGTTCAGTTTGGGGGACCTTCCTCATGCTCCCATCCCGAAGGGAAGTCCATCATATCAATCTTTGGAAAATGAAATGTTGTTGTGAATGTAGTAGCCACTCTAGATAAGAATGGCCTTAGATGCAACCAAAAATTCACAAAGTTATTAGAATCTTATTTCTCCATCTTAAAAAAGATATTGAAGGATAATATCATTGAATTACCAAGCCCTAAACCTATTAGGGAACCTTACCCTAGCTGGTATGAAGTGAACACCTAATGTTAGTACCATCAAGTCAATGAACATGATATCAAACGTTGCATGCGCTTATGTCATGAGATACAAGATCACATCGAGGACGGTACTATTCATCTTGATGGGAACAAACATAATACAAACAAATCAATGGCGAAAGCTAATAGTGAATTAAAGATATACACGAACCCGTTTTTGTCACATTCTGCTAACATGATTATTGATCCCTCTAATTCTATTACCTAGCCTGAGGCATATGTTAACATGGTTATTTTTGCCTCTTCTCCTTGTCTTGTGACTGGTTCGCTAGATATAACATTCACTTCACATGATGTTCCAACAAACAACAAACCTTCTCCACTATATATTCCCACTTGCCTCAATGGCAACATTATGATGAGGGTCTTAGTTGACCCCGTGAGTAGAGTGAATTTCGTCACAGAGCAGACCCTATTTTTGAACTCCCTATAAACGGAGTAATATGAAAAAATGAATTCCATCATCCAAATAGATGATGGCCTTGCTCTTAAACCCTATGGATCGATAAATATGTCTATCCTAGTTGGACCTAGGAATGTAGACATGGTTTTCGATGTTATTCTCAAGCTGGACCTATTCGGGGTGAAGCTAGGTATACCTTGGCTAGCTTCCATGAATGGGATTGCCTCTATAATTCATAAGTGTTGATGAGCCTAAAATATGCTCATTATTTGAATTTCATGATGTATTTTTAAATACCTTTACTCTTTCTAATGGTTGTTTTAAACTCTATGATTATAAACTTTTATCTTAAATCAGGTAGTATCCTATGACAATGCATTCCTATATTCCTACAGCTTAATATCTCCATATGTCTATATTCATGGCCCTGTTTGACCTCCCAATTGAATGATATGATACGTGTGGTTTTTGGATAAATGAGATGAATTTAATGTGTGTGATTAATGATGAGTATCGTGCTATTATATGCATGCTTTATTTTTCCTTTGTTGCCATGTGTTCCACAGGTTTTTAAAGATAGTATGAACAAGTCAATTGGTAGCAAACCTCAGTTATGAAGTGAAGACCATTTCCACCACAACACCGAGGATGTTGTTCCTGTGAAGATGCTTTGTCTGGGTCATCGGGAGGAGATATAAATGGTCATCAATCTAGGAAGAGTGGAATGCTGGATTCTCTTTGAATCAGTTGAATAGATATACTTTCATTTATGGAAATATGTTCCTTGGAATTAGGAAGCATCTATGTCCACATCTTTCTCTGTTAAGTTAGTTAGTTAGTTGTTTTTCTATAAATAAATGTTCCTCCTGCGTGAGTGAACAAGATTAAGGAGATTAGACTAGACTAGAGAGTAGAAACAAAACAGAGTATGTAAGAGTAGTGCTATAATGATGAATAGAGTTTTGTGTTAGTTTTCTTACAAGCAGAACAACCATGTATATGATTATGAGTTTATGAATAAGAAGCTGATGAAGTTTTGAGTTCAATTCTTGTATAATTGGTTGATGCTTGCTAAGGGGGCCCACTTAGTAAGTATATTTAGTTAGTAGTTTATTTCATGTTGTTTATCAGTTAGAATTTCATTCCAGGAAGTTTTAGTGCAAACTCAGTCTTGTATTGTTCCTGCAGCATAAGACCAGTTCATGGTTTGTTTCTCAAAAATAGTTTTTATGATTTCCGCTTTAACTAAGTTATGCTTAAGTTGATAAGACTTTGCTTTACATTCTTGCATCAGAAGTAGAATTCCTTTCATGCATTTATTTCTAGTAGGTTGTGGCTAGAATCGGTTCTTAGTGCACATACAGTGCTGCTCCATTTCAAGTATACGTTCCCTGGTTTGACAAAGTAAATGAATGACCATGAGAAGATGTTAGTCACCTGCTGGAATGTCCAATTCCTAGGTTAGGATTTTCCATGACTTTTATATCCTTTTGTTGCCCGACAACCATTTTTGGCACCATTGTCGGGGATGGTGTCAAGCTAAGAACCTGTCATAGTCATTTTTAGCAATAGTTAGTGTGATTATTCAAGAATTTTCAAATCATTCAATTTTCAGTTAAGTCTATTACATGCATAGAAGAAGAGATGCTCTAGGAAAATTCCTCCTAAACCCTTCATTCACTGATAACAATTTTGAACCAGCCTCTAATCTATTTGAGGAAGGAGAAAACCAAGATATAAATCCATTTACTAGAGACCCACTTGCTGAATTTCCCTTTGACCTAGCTGACGAAGAACCTCAAGAAAATCCATTTGCTTTGATACTTCATCATGCAGATATGGCACAAAATCCACCTAATTGACCTCCTGCCTTTGAATTCCCTATCATGCCCCAGCAAGATAATGATAACCTCAAAAATATTCCTTCTTCATTACTTCCCAAGTTTTATGGACTAGTTATAGAGGACCCAAGCACTTTCTTGTTTGAGTTCGAAATCCTCTGTCGAAGCTATGATTACACCACAGATGCTCACAAGTTGAAGTTGTTTTCCTGCTACTTTGAAGGAGAGAGCTCTAAGATGGTTCATGAGTTTGGGGAGGAATGTTGTCAATAGTTGGGCAGTCATGCAAACAAAGTTTCTTGAGAAATATAAGGAATATTGCAAGAGTGGTAGTAAGGGTGATGATATATTCTGAATTCAATAGAAGGAGGATGGAAGCCTGGAAGACTATATCTCAAGGTTTTTGTTTTCTTTGAAAAAGAATTCAGACCATACTATCAATGAAGAATTTTAGAAATTTTTTTTTCTAAGGGGAATCAATGATTCCTGTATTGATGGTCCGGATCTGATGGGAGGAGGAGACATAACCCAAGTGCCTTGAGATGATATTAAGTGCATATGCCGCAACTACTCTTGAGAAAATGTCAAGAAGGGAAGAGGCCATCAGGCCATAGTGGGAAAGTCTTCTACTAATGGAGTTTCACCGATGGAGATTTCAAGTTTGCTATCTGATTTCAATCAAGATATCATAAAAAATATGGCTACACAGTTGGGTAATATGCAAGCTCAGAAGAAGCATGAGGAGGCTGAAGCAATCTTGGTCGAGTTTTTTTCACATTTCTGACAAAAGAAGCATGACTGCAGATGTAAGATGGTGGCTAACATGGAGGCTAAGCAATTACCTACTGACTTTAAGGCAGTAGAAGGTGATGATGACCAAGCATTCTACGTTGCACAAAGGCGCCCATGGGCTCAAAGAAAAGGTATGCCTCAAGACCCCTTTGAATTTTGGTAATCCGTACTCTAATTATGGTAACCAATGGCAACCTACATATGGCCCATCACCACCATGGAATGCATCTCAACCACAATGGCCTAACTATCAAAGTCCACAATGGCAATCTCCTCAAGGAGGTTGGCAGCAGCAACAAGGACAATGGGCTCCACCCCAAGGTAACTGGCAGAAAAAATCCTTAATGGAGAGGTTCTCAATAATGGCAGAACCAATCCCCTGGCTTTTTGCAACTTCAACAACCACAAACTCAGGCCCTCATGCCACCTCCTGCAGCACCTACAACAAATACTAGCCCTCCAAAACAAACACCTATGCCTGCTCAACCATTTCCAAATCCTAATAATAAGCAGCAGCAACAATAGCCTATGTATTTTGCGGAAGCCAATCAGTATCCAGCCTATGCTCTGAATATTAATGATATCCATCTCAGGTCTGGAACCACCTTGCATGCTCCACAACCACTAGTAATTACTGAAATTCAAGATCCTCCCTTCGAACAACTGAATGGTCCTGCAAAATAGATACCCATATCAGATACTATCTCTAAGGAACTTGTCCTACAACATCAAGCCAAACCACCTTTTCCTCAGATATTGCAACTCAATACCCCCAAGTCTATGGAAGAGCCTACCATTGATATTTTGGATCAACTAAAAAATGTACACATTCAAATCCCTCTCTTTCAAGCCATTAAAGATGTTCCAATTTATGGGAAAGCCATTAAGGAGGCTTGTTTGAAGAAACCTGGAAGAAAGAAAAAGGATCCCCAAACTATCCATGTTCTAGGACATTTGACAAATATTATGTTAGGGAAGGTAGTCATGCCAAAATATGCTGACCTTGGGAGTCCTGTGGTACAAATCAATATTAATGGTCAGATGGTAAAGAATGTTTTGGTTGACCTTGGTGCAACCATTAATGTAATGACCAAGCATACTATAGAGTATTTGAATATCCTAACTATCAGGTCTACACCTACCATCCTACAGCTTGCTGATAGTTCCACCGTAACACTTGATGGTATGGTAAAAGATATAATTGTCAACCTTGAGTCTTGGGAATACCCAGCAGATTTCACTATATTGTCCACTAAGGAAACTTTGGGAGGATATCCTATCATCCTGGGTAGACCATGGTTAGCCATAGCTGATGCTTTTATAGGATGTCGTTCAAAAAACATGACAATTTCTAATGGCCAGTCAACAAAGAAATTGGCCTTATACCCACCTGCTCAGCCTCAGCCAAACTTGTCTTAGCCAATTTGGCCAGATTTAGGTGAGGAAACTAAAGAAGTCAGTTCATTGGCTCACTTAATGATGCTGCAAACTAATCCATTTTTCCAACTTCAGAGTGAGGATGACTTGCTTTTACAAATTTTGCAGTCCAACTCTGACATGAGTAGCCCATCTATTTTAGATAATTGTCCTCGGCAGTGCTTCCTGCAGCAACTCAATCCTGAGAGCCTTCCATTTAAAATTTTTGCAATCTATCAACATTTACTTCCACAAGAAATACAAACACCACCTTTGCTAGTAGACTCCATGAATGATCTTACCAAACAAATTGAGTTGTCTCCAGGCCACTATCTGAATATCAACAATAAGCTGCCTCAATCTCAACAAACTACCCTAGTTAAAACGTTGCAAGATCAACACAAAGATTTTGCATGGGACTATGGGGATATGAAGGGAATAGATCCTCAATTGTGTACTCATAGGATCTACATTAAAGAAGATTGTTCACCTGTTAGGCAGCCTCAACGAAGGATAAACCCAACACTCAAGGAAATAGTTAAAAATGAGCTCCAAAAGTTGCTTGATGTTGGTTTCTCCATTGGTGATTTTTCCTAAAAAAGGTGGGAAATGGAGAGTGTGTGTAGACTATAGGGAGCTGAATACTACAACTAAAAAGGATCACTTTCCACTGCCATTTGTTGATCAAGTATTGGACTCATTTTCTGGTAAATAGTATTTCTCATTTCTGGATGGATATAGTGAGTATAATCAAATTAAAATTGCCCTAGGGGATCAAGACAAAACAACTTTTACCTGTCCATGGGGGACTTTTGCTTACTCTTTCCTACCTTTTGGACTGTGTAATGCACTTGCAACATTTCAAAGGGTGGTAAGCAGTATTTTTGCTGACATTTCTCATGATTCTATGGAGATCTACATAGATGATTTCACCACTTATGGAGTTACTTATGAAGAAGCATTAGCAAACCTGGAGAAAGTGTTAAAAAGATGCCAAGAGCACAATTTGTCTTTAAATAATGATAAGTGTTTTATGATGATGCAAGAAGGGATTGTTTTAGGCCATCATATCTCTCCAACAGGAATTCAGGTTGACCCTGCAAAAATAGAAGTTATTCTAACTTTGCAAACACCTATGAAATAAAAGGATGTTAAAAGCTTCTTAGGGCATGCTGGATATTATAGAAGATTTATTAAAGATTTCAGCAAAATAGCCAGTCCCCTGTATGCCTTATTGACTAAAGATTGTGAATTTAACTGGACTGAGGCCTGTGACAAATCTTTCCTGCAGCTTAAGAACTTACTTACTAAGGCACCTATTCTTCAAGGACCAAAGTGGAGTCTGCCCTTTCATATACACACAGACGTTTCTGATTATGCCATAGGGGAAGTGTTAGGACAAAAGGAGAATTCCATAGAGCATGCTATATATTTCATTAGCAAAAACTTGCAAGGCCCAAAATTAAACTATACTGTCACAGAGAAAGAATTGCTAGCAGTTGTGTATGTTCTGAAAAAGTTTCAGCATTATGTCATTGGTTACCAAATATTTGTTTATACAGATCATGTAGCAATAAGGTACCTCATGAATAAGCCTGCCATATCTGGTAGATTAGCAAGGTGGCTACTATTGTTGCAGGAATTTGATATCACAGTTATTGACAAACCAAGCAGGGCAAATGTGGTGGCTGATTTCTTGTCAAGACTTCAAACAACTACACTTGCCACATCTGAGGTAATTGATGATAGCTTTCCTGATGAACATTTATTTTCTATTGCTGCTCAAACACCATGGTATGCAGATATTGCCAATTATTTAGCAACCAACAAAATACCAGCTCACTTCTCACTAAAGGATAAAAAGTTGTTGATTGAGAAAAGTTTTAACTTTTCATGGATCGTAGACTGTTTGTTTTGCACAGGGCCTGACCAAGTCATGTGAAGGTGTGTTAGAGAAGATGAGACATATGACATTTTGCATACTTTTCATGATAAACCATGTGGTGGGCACTTTGAATCTAAAATAACATCAATGAAAGTGCTTAATACAGGGTACTATTGGCCCACACTACACAAGGATGATGTAGCCTATACCAGAAAATATGACAGATGTCAACGAATGGGTAGACCAACAAAGTCTGATGAAATGCCCCTATATCCACAAGTGGTAGTTAGTCCCTTTGATAAGTGGGGAATGGATTTTTTTAGGCCTATTGATCCTCCATCCAATGGAAAATCCTACATTTTAGTTTGCACTAATTATTTAACCAAATGGGTAGAAGTAAAAGCAATAACACATGCCCGTGATAATAAAGTTGTTGATTTCCTCTATGAACATATTTTTACTTGATTTGGAGTCCCAAGAGAGCTTGTTACTGATCAAGGAGCTCAGTTTACTTCAAACCTGATCACTGCATTGATGAATGACTACAAGATCAGGCACAGAAAATCAAGCCCCTATCACCCTCAAGCCAATGGTCAAGTAGAAGTTACTAACAAAGAATTGGAGGCAATCCTTACAAAAATAGTCTAGTTACACAAAAAAGATTGGAGCAGTCGTCTTCCAGAAGCAGTCTAGGCCTATAGGACAACATGGAAAACAACTACATGGTTTACCCCTTTTGAGTTACTTTATGGAAAAACTGCCATGTTGCCAATAGAATTTGAGCATAAGACCTTAAGGACTGCTCTTCAGCTTCAAATTGATCTTTTAGAAGCACAAAAGGAACACCTCCTATAGTTGAATGCATTGGATGAGATGAGGAAAGCTTCCCTATAGCACACTGAAGCCATCCAACAACAAAGGAAAAAATGGCATGACCATAATATCAGAACTAAGCATTTCTCTGCCAATGACTGGGCGCTACTCTATGACTCCAGTTATAAAGAGAATCAAGGTAAGCTTACAACAAGATGGCTTGGTCTGTATGAAATTGAAAATGTATTTGATAATGGTTTAGTACAGTTGGCTACAATTGATCATGTTCACTTCAAACTACTGGTTAATGGACACCGTCTTCGGTTGTATCATCAACTCGTATCCAAAGAACAATTTATGAAGCAATTTTTTTCTGATGTAGCCACTGATCTTCATGCAGCGAAAGGCTTCGGTCTTCTTCCTACAAAATCTCTTTGAAAACTATGTTGTACATCCATAATAAAGGTTTTCTTTTTACGAAAACCACTTTCTCCATCACCATCCATCACCATCATTCATTTCATCTTTCTTTTCTACATCACCCATCTACGTCACCCATCCTACCATACCATTTCCATTTATGATTTCTTTTTCAAGCAGTCATTTTAGGCTGTGTTGTGATATCTCCCAACATTCGCGAGCATTTAATACAAGGTAGGCGATATTCTTTTTGTTTGTCACATCATTCATTTATTTTATTTATTCATTTATTACAAGTGTCTATCAATCATTACTGCTCATTCTTTGCCTATCCTTTCACACATGTGAGGACACATGTCAACTCTTAAGTAGGGGGTGGGGATTATTTGTTTCAAAACATTTTCTTTTGCCAATGCCAAGTTTGATAAAAACAATTTTTTAAAGTGTACTTCCCAAGAATGAATGCGAGTGAATGCATGCTTTTTCCCTGATTAGCAAGTTAACTGCTTAATTAAGTAGTTTCTAAAAATCATTGTATGCAATTTTTTTTTATATCATTTTTGGAGAGAAAAGAAAGGAAAACAAGCCGAAAAGAAAAGAAACAGAGCAAAGAAAAGGTGTTTTCCAAATTCTCAAAAGAGGTCAAGTTTCAGGGATTTTTAGCAGAGTCAGTTTTTGAATATGGGTGGTTAGCTAGTAAGACATGAGCCAATAGCTCATGAAGCCTTAACACAAGATCCTCAGGTGGTTCAGGCATTCAGTATTTGTGGATGGTTGAACTATTTCTTGAGGATAGATTCTTTCAATGAAGAAGTTGCAGGTGAATTTCTGAGAACTCTTTCGAAAGGAGAGGCTACAGTATGGGGTTTAACATTTGTTATAACAAAGGAATGAATTGCTGAAGTGACTGGACTTCTAGTAGTAGGAGAGAATTTCCCTTCAGGAAGGGATGCTGTCTCTTCCGGGGCATAATTCACATTGCCAACGGATGGACCCTTGGAGGTTTCAAAGCAAGGATGCAAATGGGTCCCACTACCTTATCCATATTCAGAATACGCCTCCTTCATAATAAGGCATTTGACTTGTGAAGGACGCTTTTCTTATTTGCATTCCTACCATTTTAAATTGTTAAGTCATATAAGGCATGGGTTAGCTATCAACGTCCCAAATTTCTTGTTAAATCTTTTGGAGCGTAGTGCCTGTGAAACTCAGAAGGGTAAAGATAATTCCATCACCCATCATGCTTTGATTAAATTTTTGATTGAGTGTTCTTTGAGGGATGTATCACCCCTTTCTTGGCAAGAATTTTCTGCCCAAAAAGGACTGCAACCTCTTGAACCTCCCAAAAAACTCCCTGCTCAGCCCAAGAAAAAGAAAAAGAAATTAGAGTCCACAAGTAGGGAAGCCGAGCAAGAATCATCCACTCCTGCAGCACCTAGCCCTATAGCCTCTACACCTAATCCCTCTGCTCAAATAAAAAATAGGTCTTCTACAAGAAAAGAAAAGGGGAAAACAAAACTAGGCGAACCATCCAGTGCTGAGCATACCCTAGAAGCAAACGCTGAAACTCAAAAGCAAAAACGTGCTACCTAGATTTTTCCTGCAACAACACCTATTGTCACCACAGTTTCGTCATCGTCCTCTCCGGCTGAGTTTGAATCCCCTAGGCAAGTTAGAAAGAGAAAAACTGCAAAAGAACCTCCTGCGTCTGCTACATTGCCTAGAAGAGCTTCAACAAGAAAATAAGGTAAAACTACCTCAACACCCGTCTAACCAAAAATTATAATCATTTCAAAGGATTCAGAAGGGCTTGGTTATGAGGATTCTTAGAGTGCATCTAAGAATGTCCCACACAGTCCCTCTGTTATTCCTAAGGAGTTACAAATAGAAACAGAGGAAGTTGAGGAAATACAACAGGGTTGTAGTAATGAAAAGAGGATGCCAAGCCTTAATGATTTGGAAAATGCAATTGAGATAATTTTAGGAGAAGCACAATCCCCTCCTGAGCAGTAAGAAAAAGAATCTGAACAAACTAAGATATTCAATGAAACACCATTGCCCACAAAACCTTGTCGTGCATTAGTTGTGTACAAGAGAACATTATTGATTGAGTACTTAGAATATCTCAAAATTGCTTGGAGGCCTATGACACTTCAAACATTGAGTCTCTGTCACCTGGCTAAAATAGAAATGCAACAAAGTCTGTGGGAAGAGGAGAAGAAGAAATTAAAGAAAGAAATTGAAAATCAAAGATAGGAAATCCAAGAAATAAAGGAGAAAATGAATGACATGATGAGAGTAGCTGGGAAAATCATGGAATGTAGACCACCTTCTAGGGTGTATGCAATGTGCCTGAAGGAGTAGTTTTTATGGTTTCAATTAATAAGAATTTCAAAAAATCTAGATTTTGTCATTCATTATGTTAAAGAGTTTTATGATGCCTATCAAACAACACCTAATTGGTTAAGAAATTCTTTGTGTGAATTCTATTTGCATGGTTTGTTAATACCTTTTGAAATAGAGTGGAATCCACTCCTTTACATTGGTGACATTCATTTGAGGTCACTTATGTCTTTGGTGGCTAATGAGATTAATTATGGGAAGTAATTAGAAGATTATGAGGAAGCTGAAAGAAAAGAACCAATTCCCTTGAGACCAGAAAGCTAAGATCCTCAAACAGTTCTTAGAACTTGGTTTTCTGTTACATATGGATTTTATGATCCTGCAGCAAGAATAAAAATATTTGATCTCAAAAAATAGGTATATGATGAATTTAAAGGCCAACCATACTTGTTTTGGAAACATTCATCTTCCAGAATCAAACTAGATGGGAGAAATTGACAGTTGGCCTAAGAAAGTTTGAGCCTCATAGTCCTTTGAATTTCAGAGCAGCCATCAGAAGATTAGAAAGGTACATACAACTGGGTCTCCAAGAGAGGTTTGAACTATGGTTGTCATTAACATTTCACCCCCCTGTTTTAATGTGGCCACTGTATCCTTATCTGGCCATAGATATTAATGAAACTAATGAAGCTCACAGGTATGAAAGGTGCAGAATTACAGAGGCTTCTACTACAAGTTTGGGACTTCAATGCAAGGCCATATGACTTCTACCAACTTTAGGGAAACAACCAGGAAGGTTAATGCTGGAGAACCAACATTAGCATAAGTAGGGGGAAAATTATGAGCCTAAAATATGCTCATTATTTTAATGTCACGATGTATTTTTAAATACCTTTACTCTTTCTAATGGTTGTTTTAAATTCTGTGATTATAAACTTTTATCTTAAATCGGGTAGTATCCAATGAAAATGCATTCCTATATTCCTATAGCTTAATATCTCCATATGTCTATATTCATGGCCCTATTTGACCTCCCAATTGACTGATATGATACGTGTGGTTTTTGGATAAATGAGATGAATTTAATGTGTGTGATTAATGATGAGTATCGTGCTATTATATGCATGCTTTCTTTCGCCTTTGTTGCCATGTGTTCCACAGGTTGTTAAAGATAGTATGAACAAGTCAATGCACAACAAACCTCGGTTCTAAAGTGGATACCATTTCCACCACGAGACTGAGGATGTTGCTCCTGCAAAGACGCTATGTCCGGGTCATCAGGAGGAGATCTAAATGGTCATCAGTCTAGGAAGAGTGGAATTCTAGAGTCTCTCCAAATCAGTTGAATAGATATACTTTCATTTATGGAAATCTGTTCCTCAGAATTAGGAAGCATCTATGTCCACATCTTTCTTTGTTAAGTTAGTTAGTTAGGTGTTTTTCTATAAATAAATGTTCCTTCTGCGCGAGTGAACGAGATTAAGGAGATTAGACTAGACTAGAGAGTAGAAACAGAACAGAGTATGTAAGAGCAATGCTATAATGATGAATAGAGTTTTGTGTTAGTTTTCTTACAAGCAGAACAACCATGTATATGATTATGAATTTATGAATAAGAAGCTGATGAAGTTTTGAGTTTAATTCTTGTATAATTGGTTGATGCTTACTAAGGGGGCCCACTTAGTAAGTATCTTTAGTTAGTAGTTTATTTCCTATTGTTTATCAGTTAGAATTTCATTCCAGGAAGTTTTAGCGCAAACTTAGTCTTGTATTGTTCCTGCAGCATAAGGAATCCATCCCTGTGTCTGTTCCTGCAGCATAAGACCAGTTCATGGTTTGTTTCTCATAAATAGTTGTTATGATTTCTGCTTTAACTAAGTTATGCTTAAGTTGATAAGACTTTGCTTTACG
Source organism: Sequoiadendron giganteum (assembly GCA_007115665.2). Lineage (NCBI taxonomy): Eukaryota > Viridiplantae > Streptophyta > Pinopsida > Cupressales > Cupressaceae > Sequoiadendron > Sequoiadendron giganteum. Next base: position 436,199,831 of record CM021101.1, on the reverse strand, counting down.
TTCCTGCATCAGAAGTAGAATTCCTTTCACGCATTTATGTCTAGTAGGTTGTGGCTAAAATTGGTTCTTAGTGCACATACAATGCCGCTCCATTTCAAGTATACGTTCCCTAGTTTGACAAAGTAAATGAATGACCATGAGAAGATGTTAGTCACTTGCTGGAATGTCCAATTCCCAGGTTAGGATTTGCCATGAATTTTATATCCTTTTGTGGGCGACAACCAAGTGTCTTAAGTTTTCCCATGAAGGTGTCATGCACATAGTGCATGATACTAGATACCAATCTGTGGTGTCCCGTGTGGGATATTCATTGGATCACTTTTGGCTCGCTCTAGTTGGTCCACTTCCACCAAGAACGAACCTACTTTATAAGAACTATGTGTAGTATAAGACTAGAGGCAAGGGACAACCGAACTTGACCCTTCTATAGTAGAGCAGCCAATTGTTGCCTCCTCTTGAAAGGGAAAGGAGAAGCTTACTCCTTCTTGGGTTACCTCATCCACTCCCCTTTCATGGGAAGAGTATTGGATGAGTAAGCCCGATCTCTATCCATTGACTCTGATGGTGCTTGCTTGGTATAGACCCAAGATCAAGATATTGAATCTCCCTACTAAGCCTCCTGGACCTTGGTATTATTTGTATGGTAGGAAGAAAGGCTCGTGAAGAGAATTTTCCCCACAGCCTCTTACCATTTCCACTCCTAAAGAAAAAAAGGAGGAGCCCACCACCAAGGCACTGGAGTTGATTCCTCCTACCATTTTCTAACCTATTCCTCTTGCTCCTATCCAAGAGCCTATCCCTCTATTGGGAATAACTTTTGAGGATACTCCCATGGTTGAGCTGGAGCCTTCAGTTCCTTCGCAACCTCTGGCCTCTAGTTTGGAGAGTCACAAAAACCACCTTATGCAAGAGCGCAAGTGCTGACAAAAGACTCTCCTAGCTGAGTAGGTCATCTATCAGAAGAAGGAAGAGGAGACAACCTCTCCTATATCAGGACCTCTTTTCATGTCCTCCTCTCTCGCTTATGTCCAAACTAGCTCTATATCACTCTTGGGTTCCGCTGTGAGTGCACATGCATCCGAAAAGGTGCAGGTGTTCATCGCTCCTTCATTGGAGCCACCTCTGTTGAAATTTGTTTTGAATGTCTCACCTTTCTTGAAGCCTGTAGATATTATTAACACCTCGATTGTATCTATTGTGGTTCTTTCCTCCTCTCCCTCTGCCCTTCTTGCTTCATTTGTGGGAAGTTCTCCTCATATAACAAAGTAGAAGGTAGAGAGTGGTCCTTCTAGCAATGAAGGACATAAGAGGATCCCACCTTCTCTAAAATTTGGCCTCGTGCTAACTTGTTCTGTCCTAGTAATGGAAAAAGTCCTGACTTCCCCTAAGTTCTTCACCGCTCTTGAATCAGTCAGTGAGCTTTGGGTGCAACTTCCTCCATCTGTCAAGGTGAAACATGGCACTCCTGTTAAGTGCATGTTTAACTTCATGGATGAATTTTTGACCTTGTCAACAATCTTCTCGAGGTCATTGACCTTGGACCCAAAAGAGTTGAGTGATGAAGACCTCATAGGTCCTTTTTCCTTAGCCCTTGTTGTGGGAGGGTCAGAAGCTCCTCCTCTTAACATTACACCACTGTAGGCTCATCCTCCTTCCCCTACAATGATCTATAGTGGGAGTTTGATGATCTCTTGGTTGATCAGTGTTACAGGGAGACCCCTTCTTAATCTTTAGATTAGATGTGTTTGTGTCATGATGTGTTCCCCCGTAATTGTGCTATGTGTGCCTAGATGACCCTCACCCCTACTGGTGCTTGGATATAGGTGTGGTGTTTGTGTTGTAAAAATTCCTCTATCTGTATCATCATTCTTTCATATTTGTGATTGGATTTCAAAAAATTGGGGATGATACAAAGTGTTGGGATCATTTAGGCTTCCTTCCATGTTGACCCAATTTTTTATTTTTACTTTATCTTTTGTGCATTCTTCCTAATCTGGTTGTAGATTGATTATCTTTCGCTCTTGCACCATGGTTACCTACTATTTATACAAGCAAGCATAAATCTGACCTTGTGAAACCAGATCCCCCTATGCCCTTTGTTTGTGTTCTCTCTCCTTTTTCTTTGCCTTTATCTTTCCAACTCATGTGTGACAACGCCACCTCTACATTACTTGAATCTTTATAAAAAACATTCTTTTCCAACGAAAATTTTCTCAAGATCCTTCACACCCTTCTTTGCTAGAATTGCATTCTTGACTTGAAACCTTAACGAAACATTTTTCCTTCATCATAGGTTCATAAAGAAAGGACTTGGAAACCTTCTTCCGAAGCAAGAACAACCTTGATATTCCCCTCACGTGGGGGCATATCCCTCCCTTAAAATTCCTTGATGAAGCGAACATCTTTAAAAAGGATTCCTTGATGATGAATCGATTCAAGAAAGAAGGCATTAGCTTCTGAACAATGTGTCCCTTGAGTGGACACTTTCTTTTCATGTTAGGTTCCCTCGGGACCCCTTTAAAAGCCTTTAAATCTTCACATCTAGCTTAGGGGTAGTCCGACTAGACCTCATTTCACATTTGGACATCTAGCTTGGGGGCAACCTGACTAGACTTGTTCCCTACCTTTGCATCTAGCTCTGAGGTAGCCTGACTAAACCTATTGTACATCCTCACATCTAGCTTGGGGGCAACTAGACTAGACCTCACTTTCAAATAGTGCATCCCTTGAGTGGACCCCTCTTCCTTTTTAAGGGTTCTCGAGGGACCCCTTTCAAATTCTTCCAACTTGATGGTCTATGTGACTATCTGCTTATTGGCATACATGGCCGCTTCTTGACGTGTTCTATCTATAAGCTTGGAAAACTATTATGGTGGTGTTGTGAGGTTCAAAGACAACACTTCTGGTGTGATTCATGGTAGAGGCACTATTTCTTTTGGTGGTAAGCATAATACTGATGATGTTCTTTATGTAGAAGGCTTAAAGCATAACTTGTTGAGTGTTGGACAAATGGTAGACAAAGGTTACAATTTGCAATTCAAAAATGGTAAGTGCAGAATAATGGGAATTTTAGGAACTATGATTTCTTCAGGTACAAAGACAAAAGGTAATATATTTCAATTGAGTACTGCTAGTGAAAGTTGTTTGATTTCTCAAATTGATGTAAGCTAGTTATGGTATAGGAGGTTGTGTCATGTGAACTTTGATAACATTTTAAAGATAATCTCTACTCAATTAGTTAGAGATCTACCTAAGTTAGTGAAGCCTACTAGCACTATGTGCAAGGAATATCAGATGGACAAGAAAACAAGAAATTATTTCCAGAGCAAATAATACATCTCTAATGGAGTATTGGATTTGATACAAACTGATCTATGTGGTCCCTCCAAAATCATAAGCCTACAAGGAGAAAGGCATTTTATGTTGCTCATTGATGATTATTCTAGAATGATATGGGTCGCTTTCTTAAGAGAAAAACATGAAGCATTAGAAAAGTTCAAAAGTTTTAAAGCTATGGCAGAGAATGAGATAGGTCAAAAGATCAAATGTCTAAGATTAGACAGAGGTGGTGAATCCACTTCACGAGAATTCAATTCTTTTTTTGAAGAGCATGGAATCCAAAGATAGCTATCTGCTCCCCAGACCCCTCAACAAAATGAAGTTGTTGAAAGAAAGAACAAAACCATTCTAGAAACTGCTAGATCTATGATGCTAGAAGAAAATTTTCCTTATTTATACTAGAGAGAAGCCATATGTACTACTATGTACACCATTAATAGGGTGAATGTCAACAATAATTTTGGTAAGACACCTTTTGAGCTATGGTTTGGTTATAAGCCTACTGTCAAATATTTCAAGATCTTTGGAAGAAAATGCTACATCAAGAGAGATGATAATATAGGTAAGTTTGATGCTAGAAGTGATGAAGGAATCTTTTTAGGATACTCTACTAAAAGCAAAGCTTACCGGTGCTTCAATAAAAGGTTGAAGAAAGTGGTTGAAAGTGCGAATTTTAAGGTTGATGAAGATATTGGTAAATTATTAAGATCTAGTGGTTATGATTCAGATGATCAAAATGATGATTCTAATAATAATATTCAGACACATAATCAACTTCAAATTGTTCTGGTGAACCAAGGGAATCAAGAAGAAAAATCCAGTAAAAGTGTAGAAGAAAGAACACAAGAACAAGAGGTAAGAGAAAATCTCAAAACTCCTAAGTATGTAAGACAAAATCATTCTGATAGTCAGATCATAGGAGACAAAAGAAAAGGTGTGAAAACTATTAAAATATTATCTAATTTCTAAAGTTGAACCTATAAATATAAGTGAAGCATGCAAAGATGAATATTGGATGGAAGCCATGAAAGAAGAACTGTTGCAAATACATAAAAATGATACATGGAATCTTGTTCCTAGAACTCATAACAAAAATATGATTGGAACCAAGTGGGTGTTCTAGAATAAGTTGAATGAACAAGGTGAAGTGGTCAGAAACAAAGCGAGATTGATTTGCAAAGGATACTCACAGATGGAAGGTATTGATTTTGAAGAAAATTTTGTTCCTATTGCTAGAATTGAAGTTGTTAGATTACTTCTTGCTTATGCTACTTTCAAGAATTATAAAGTTTATCAAATAGATGTGAAGTCAACATTTATGAATGGTGAACTAGAAGAAGAAGTTTATGTCGAACAACCAGATGGATTTTAGTTGACAGATGAAAAGGACATGGTATGTCGATTGAAGAAAGATCTTTATGGACTAAAGAAACTCCTAGAGCTTGGTATACTAGATTGGACAAATACTTGTTGAAACTTGGATTCAATAAAGTTACTGTTGACAACAATTTGTATTTCAAGCTAGATCAGAGAAAAGAACTTATCATTGAAGTCTTTTTTGATGATATTATTTTTGAAGGTGATGATGATTTATGTATGAAGTTTGTCGATGAAATGAAAAGTGAATTTAAAATTTCAATGATAGGAGAGCTGAAATTATTTTTAGGATTGCAAATTACTTAGTTAGATGATGGAATCTTTGTATCTTAGTCTAAGTATGTGAAAGAGTTATTGAAAAAGTTTTGCATGAAAGATTCAAAACCAGTTGGTACACCTATGGTAACTAGATGAAAACTTAAATAGAAATATGATTCTCCTAAAGCAAATCAAACAAGATACAAGTCAATTATTGGTGGATTACTCTATTTGATGAATACTAGGCTAGATATAATGAATGTTGTGTGCATGGTTGCTAGATTTTAAGTTGATCCTAAAGAGTCCCATGTGACTACTATAAAAAGAATATTCAGATATCTAAAAGGGATAGTTGATCTTGGTCTTTGGTATCCCAAGGATGATGATCTTACTCTAAGTGCTTTTACTGATGCTGATTGGGTAGGAAATGTAGATGACAGGAAGAGTACCAGTGGTAGTGCATTCTTTTTAGGAAAGAAGTTGGTATCTTGGTTAAGCAAAAAACATAACTTAGTTTCATTATCTACTGCTAAGGCAAAGTACATTACTGATGCAAAGATTTGTACCTAGGTACTATGGATGGAGAAAATGTTGAGAGATGTCATAATTGAGTATGAAAAATCCATTGCAATATTATGTGACAATTCAAGCACCATTAACATTTCTAAGAATCCAGTGTTGAATTCAAAGACAAAGCATATATCCATCAAGTATCACTTCTTGAGAGACAAAGTAAGTGAAAAAGAAGTTAGACTAGAGTACATACCTACCAAAGAGAAAATTGTAGATATCTTTACCAAGTCATTGCCTAAGGATACTTTTGAGTACCTCAAAGTCAAGTTAGGGATGATTTCCCCTCTTGATCAGAACTAAGATGTAGGTATTTGCATTAGTTCATGGATTCATTGCCATATCATATTTTAGATTGATGTTGTGGTGACTGCTACTCAGGGGCCAGTAGTCAGATGATTCAAAATTAAGATTAGAGCAAGTGTACCTTTTCCATTGATGTCAAAGGGGGAGAGAGAAGCAATGTGAAAAATGTGGGAAAGAAGAGGAAAGAAGGAAACATGAAAGAGTGCACAATCTCAGGGGGAGATTGTTGAAGAAGTGTTAGTTGGGTTGATGGTATTATTTTTCACATCATGTGTTGCCATCAATGCCAAAGGGGGAGATTTTTGGATGTTGTGGTCATGTTTTTGATATGTGGTTGTCATTGATGTCAACACTATTAGCACTCAATCTACTTAAGGTTGTATATGTCGAGGAGATTGAGAAAATTGTAAAAAATATAGTACAGGAAGCCAGTGGAGTTGAGAAGGTCAGAATGTTGTAAAGCTCTATGTGTTGAAGATCTGAAGGTTCACTTCAAAGGGTTTGTTGCTAAATATTTCTAGTATGTTGTCCAAAAGTTTCAGAGGTTCACATAAATATTTGTGGGAGTTATGAAGATCTGTGTGCCTATAGTTACTTAGAGTCTATAGATGGTGTTCTTGGTTGAAGTGGATGAAATTATGGTAATTTCATGTGTTGCACATATACCTATGATGTTCATGGATGAGTCTATATTGTGCTCTATCCTTGTTGTACGTCCATAGTGATTGAAGTGTTCATGATCAAATATTTTTACGATATGTGCCCAAGTGTTCATGTTCTTGGCCGACATTGTGGTGTTAGTGTGTTGCGGATCCATGAAGATTAATATTTTATTGTTTGGCATGATTGGAGGTGTTTTTTTGGGTCCTCACTATTTTTTGACTAACTTGTGTTGGTGCACATTGTAATTTATTCATGTATCAAGACTGATAGTTGTAATTCATTCTCTATTTGTGGCCAACTAAATAGTGGTTGTAAATACGTGTAGCGGATATATATATATGAGATTATTTTTCTCATTTAGAGGAAGGTGCTCAAGTGTACAAGTGATGTGCAAGTGCGAATAAAGGTCAAATCATTCAGAGCAGAGTGTGGAAGAGTTTGAGCAAAGGGTGGAAGAGTTTGAAGAATTTTTTGTGCACCTAACTGGAACTATAATCAGGATTTTGTAGAAGCTATTTTCTCAGTTCAAATTCATCAGATGGATTTAATTTTATTACTGTATGTAAGGCAGCAATCCTTCCCTTTGAGCAATATGCTCTAGGAAGTGCACCTGAATGCAAGTGCATTCCCCTTTTATTCCTCATTATCCTTTTAACAGGGTATAATCTTGTGGACTAACATCCACCATGGGTTTTCCCCTAACAGGGTTTCCACATATAAAATCTTGGTGTTCATAAGTCTTTGATGTTTTTTTTATTTAATGCTTGCACTATTAATTTTCAGATCTGTGATATAAGGTTGATTAATGTTGTATAAGTTTGATTTGTGTAACAACTGATTCACCCCCCTCTCAATTGTCTATCCTTGTTTTTGCAAAAATTAACACCCTAGTGCATTGTATCTATTTGTTACATCAAAAAGGATTGTTCAAAATGAAAAGCCTCCAAGCATATAAAAAGCAACTCATAAAACTACTAACAACATCAAATTTATATCCATAATCAAATATTTCTTCTAAAATCCATCCTGCATCACAATATCATTAGTAACATATCCATCTTGAATCCACAATGTTGTTAATGCATATCATGATGATAATAAATCAATGCAAACATCATGTACCATATATAAGGCATACATCCATCATATATCAAAATCCATCATATGCATCATCAAAACATCATATGAAATAAAATATGATCAATCCATCCATCAACATCATATATATACACCATAAAAGTACAAAAACATGTATAAACATACATCATACATTGTCATCCATAACTATCACATAAACATATACTGAATTTGAATCAGAGCATGCATATCTCATATATATCATCATAAAAAAATGAGAATATTAGGTACACCATCATAATCAAACATGTGTGATAGGATAATATAAAATATACATATATACAAGGCCTTAATTGGGCTAATGAATATATACAAAATCATGTTTGCAATAGAAGTCTCTAAATAATAAACATCATAAAGATGAAGTACAAATAGACTAATGCTTGGTTGGAGGAAGAGAAATATAAGGACCAAGTTGTGGATTAGATTGTCTAATGGAATGTCAACCAAACACAACCTTTGTAGTAGTACTAGGCTCTCCAAACTGCAACCGTCACTGAGCTCTAGGAACGAATGCATCATAGAGAATATGATAGTATTTTTCCCTTTGTAACAACTAATATCGGTCTACATGAAGGATATCATGATCTACTCTAAGAGTATCTCTCTCAACCATAATCAACTATACCTAAGCCTTTACATCATGATTTTTCCCACTCTCACTATCTCGCTCTATCCTCAAGCAATCCCTCTTTGCCTCTATAGCCTATCATTGCACTACCTCTGCATCCCTCATGGTTGTCATCTATACTAACTATACTGCTCCATCCCTAGGTGGTGGTGGAGGACTCAAAACCTATCATTGATCTTATTGTATCAGATCACCCTATCCACCATCTTGCCTCACCTTGGCAAGCTGCTCAACAACAATCTCGATGCATTGCCTCTCTCCTTAGCAGCCAGTAATGCCTGCCCTACCTACTATAGGAACATCAATAAGATATGTAAATCTCAATGGAATGCATCGTGCCCACCACTGATCAATTTTTTTGTAGTTCTAGGATCTGTTGAACCAACTAGCAAACCCCACCCAAATGGGGCAAGAGCTCTAAAATCTGCCAAGGTTGTATCATGATCAACATGTAGACCCCATACTCGGACCTCTCTAGTAGTCCAAACAAAATGAGCCTCATAATCATGTGGGAAACGACCTCGTCTCTCTCCAAACTGTCAAAAAACCCTATTGGGTAGATATCTCTCGAGTAAAGAGTGAACACAACCAATGAGCCATCTAGCCTATCTGCAAAATACTAACTACTCCTAGTTGTCAGGCCATGCCTCATAATCCATATACAATATCCATAAAAAACTTGGCATATCATAAAAAACATAGCACCAGTAGGGAAGTTGTCTAGGTATAGTGCATAAAATCTCCATAATGATACAAATATGGATACCCCAAAGTTCGATCCAAAATACCATCAGGGCGAGCAATTGGGATGTGCTCCCAAGCTCATACATGTAGTAGAGAGACACTAGCTTAAATAGATCTACCACCACGATAGGTGACCTTGTGCATATCTCGATATAAGTGGGCCAAAAGACACTTGCCCCATGCATATCTCATGTCATTATTGAACATTTACTCAATGCACACACCCTAACCAATAGGAAACAATCAACCTCACCTATCAGGAATGATGAGCCCCATGAAAAAACCATAGAGGACCAAGGAAATAGGATCAACACTACCCACAAAATCATACAAGTCTATCTTTTCCTCTTGAACCTAAAGATGTCTCGCACCAAGCACTTAGTGCATAGCATGGGTACCTCATTGAATGTAATATGTAACAAGTTCTCCATGAATGGGTATATGGAGGATCCTCCACACATTCTCAAGGGTGAAAATGGCCTCCCAGTAGGTAAATGATAGGATGAAGTCTCTGAATGTCTCCTCCCCACAAGAGCAATAATCATCCCTCTATGACATCTGATGGTAAGCATGTAACAAATATGCTACAACCTGAAAACATCTAAAAAATCTTGCTCTAACTCTTGAAACCCAACGATCAAATCAAACAGATCAAGTAGTAGTCGCTCCCTCGACTAGAGTAGATTAAGAACCTCTTGCAACCATTCAGCCCAAAATGTTAATGATTTACTACAAAAATGTGAGACACACCTCAAATGGGAAACAAATGGACTTAAAACTTCAAAAAATTCAAAAGAAATAATCTTTTGTCAAAAGATTTTTTTTTTTAGCAAAAGTGCTAATAATAGTCGATTGCATATAATGTTCAATCAAAAGTGCACAAAAAAGGAAAATGCAAAACTTTTAAAAGTGACAATCTATTTCAAAAGCACATTTTTACATCAAAAGCCAAAATTTCACAACATGTAGCCTTTCTAAAAACTAAGAAATTCAAAAGTGAAACTTTGAATCAAATGCGAAAAACAAAAGTGAACATTGAACTCAAGAGTGAAAATGTAAAGTAAGTGCGAGCATTAAAAACAAATGCAGCCCATTCACAAACATCGAATGTGCTAAAAATGTCTCAAAAGTGAGAAAAACATGAAATTTATGCATTCAACTACTTTGACTTTAGGCATTAATTACAGAAACACAGAAAGATGAAAATGAGAAGTGAAAGGGTACATACCGATGCACTGATGCCTGGAGGCCATCTAGACTCGCGAACCACATCTATGTGATGTGGGGCCCCTCGAATCCTCACCATAGCTCCTCAGCAATTTACAAATCATGAAATCCAGAGACAAGAATTCTCTATAGGCTCAAAGTGCAAATGAGGAGAATTAAGCCCTAATGACCTAATTTAACCCTTGAAACCCTATTTTTTTACTTAGGAAACCTTCCTAGTTTAAAATTAAGAGCTCCTAGGAACATTTTAAACATCAACAAGAGACCTATAGGCTTAATTTCTCGCTCTTTATGCATCTGAACTGAAATGAAATAGTGTCGTGAGCCCGACCTCAAAATTGATATTTTCGGCCAACCTATTGAGGAGGAAACCTAGAATCCTACCATCATTTTGCTAAACACTGAGGCACAGTGGGGCATATAAATTTTTTCCAAAATCTTTATCTTAACATTGAAATCTTTTAAACAAAGCAACCAATACTTTGTCTTAAAGAGGGGAAAAATGTAGACATGTAAAATTGACCTAACACTTATCACACATCATAAATGACATTTCCTCATCATCAACATCATTATCACCTAATATCACTGTATTTCACATCAAATACATCAAAAATCCTAATTTCCTCTATTAATTGAATAATATTAAATTATTTAATTAATTCACTTTTTCATCATTTTCGACTAATTAAATAAATTTCATTTATTTAATAAAGTCCTAATCTAACTTTATTCTTCCTATTTAATTAAATAATTTCAAATATTTAATTATGTCCCTAATTCACTTTATTCCCCTAAATCAATTATATTATTAAAACATAACAATTTAATTAAATCAATTTCCCTTAAATTTGGATAATTAAATAAATTATTCAAAACATCTTCCAAAAGGTCAAATTAAATAAATGCAACTTTCTTTACAAAAGTCAAACTTAATTTGCACGTTCAACTTGAAAAGATTAACTAATTAAATTAATTATCCTCACCCACTTTCATGATTAAGAAAATTACGATCCCCCAATTTCTCGATCTGATTGATCTTTCTATTTCCTAATACATCAATCTATTCTTCAATCCCACTGATTATTCAATCTATCTCCTCAATCCCATTGAACACTCAAAATGATTTCTTCAATCAGGCCGATTACGTAATCAATTTGCATTGATTATTCCCATCTATTTCCTCTCAACATCTTTCAACCATTTGTCAGGATATTCTACTACATGATCTTGAACATTCATTTTGAAACACAAATTATATATAACAATCATTTTCTTCCTCAAAAATGATTTGAGAATCAACATATTTTACACAATGAGGTAATGCCGCAATCTTAATCGATATTTTGATAAAGCTTTTTGCATATCTTTGATCAACACACATGCGTTCTTCAAGATTTTACACACACAATGGATGTTTTACATTGATACGAACAACCCAACATCTTCATGAACACACTCCAACATGGGATGGTAAAGCTATGCTTATGAATTCATGTTATGTTTTTGTAATGAAGGATTTCTGCAAAATAGATTGTTAGTCTAATAATGCATACATATATTAAATCAAATCCAACAAACAATGAAATACATTAGAGATAAAAGGAAAACGAATGAAACTAGAACAGTCTCACCCAATCTTCTCTCCTCCATGATTAATTTCCATTGTACCTCCTTAAGCTTGCTATAATAATGGATGCCCTCAGATTTGTGAGCAAACTCTATATGCCTAGTCCTCAACAAAGCCTTTGAAGGATTTCTCAATAAACTCTATGCAAATAGAAAATGAATTCTAAATGCAAGTATTCAAAAAATTAGTTGCTAGAATGCAAGAGAATAATAAATGAAACAAGGAATCTAAAAATATTAAGAAATTCAAAAATCCTTGAAATAAGAACAAAACTGTCATTTTATAGAAAATGCAATTTTGAATGGACAGATGAGATGAGAGATTGAGAAATGCCCTAGAATCAATGGTTAAGATTCAAAATGACAAATCTCAATTAGGGTTAGGGTAAAAATCCCCAAATGTGTGGACAAGATTTAATTTAAGAAATTAAATCAATGGTAGAGAATAAATGTGACATTGAGATGAATTTAGTAAAAATCAGGAAGATAAAGATTGAACAAGAAGAAGATATTTAGAAAATCAAGTTATTTTAGAAATAACTTACTTTGTGGAGAGAAATGCTATTTTGAAATTAATATTTTAAATTAATTCCAAAATGATGAATTCATGTGACAGTAAATAACAATAATTTAAAATTATTTACTTGGAAAGAGGGAAGTTGCCAATTTAAATAAAATGCTTTTATTTAAATTTAGAAAGAAAATCAATAAGACAATTTAATAATTAAAATTAGAAAGTGGGTAATTTTAAATAAATGATTTTATTTAAAATTAGAAAGAAAGTTGGAGAGGATAATAATTAAATAAATAATAAGAATTTATTTAATTATGAGAAGACATAAATAATTAATGACGTATTAAATAAATAAATAAGATCTCTTTATTTAATAATCATGAGGAAGTAATAATTAAATAAATTTAGGAATTTATTTAATTATAGAGTGACATAAGCAATTAGTGACGTATTTAAATAATGAATGTAATTTATTTATTTAAATAGCCATGAGGAATAAAAGACATGAATTAATCAAATAATTAAGAATTATTTAATTAATAATTGACATTGGACTATAGGACATAACTAAATATTTTAATTATGTTGAGACAAAGCATGATATAGAAGAATGTGGTTTGCAGGTCTAGGCCATTTTTATGTGTCTACAGTTTTCTCTTTTGATTTCATTTTTTGAGTTTTTTCTTCGTAGTTACATTTCATGAGTAATGGGCATGAATCTTGATTTTTATTTTGAGTTAGATTAGTTTCAATTCAATTCATTTATCTCATTTGATACCATTTATTTCCCCCTTACACAAAGGGGTTGAAATCAATGACAACACCCAAACAAATCATAAACACCTCAAGCTTCTAACATGAATTTCTTAGATTGATCGGTGCCTATTTAGTTAAAAAAGAGTCATCAAATGCTTCTATCATTTTTTCTTGAAAATAACTTTTCTAGTGGTTTAGAAAATAACGCATTGTCTTGTAGTGAATTTTATTGCCTTACAATAACATAAACTAAAAATTTAATTTGAATACAAAGTTATACTTATAATCACTTTCCTAATTCTATAAATCCCACTTTCTTTTTGGAAAGGTTTCTCTCTCCTTAAATGTGTGCTAACCAAAACCAAAAATCTTGTATAAAATGTATAGGCAAAGTTTTTCAACCCGCATTAAAAGTGTAGCTCTCTTCATGAATAAATAATAGAACAAAGGAGACAACAATTCAATTAGACCATCCTTCATATAAATTACATAAATAATATTGAATCTATTGTATTTTTCTAAAAAAATATTGGTATACAATGCATAATTTTTCCCCTCCTTTCCAACCTTTACAAATTCAAAAATTCATCCCTTATATAGGAAATATTATAAAGACATTCCTCCATGGATGGGTGCACTTATCATGAGATTAACTAGAGGAAAAGCCTAAAAATATCCAAGAATATACAAGTGAAACCCTCATAGGGAAAACATGAATATGTTTCAGCCATTACAACTTTCTATTAAAATAAATAAGATTTTGTCTTCTCATGTCAATAACCACTAGATATTATCATACAAGCCAAGGAAAATCCCATGAAATTTATTGGAATAGAGTTTGTGATGATAATTAAGAAGTAAAAATCCATTGCTATGTTGATTGGAATTCTCAAAATGAATAATAATTTATGGGTAGGAAAAATCCATTCAAGAAATTATACAATCAAATTATATTATTAAAGCACTTACACATCATGATAGCATGGTGCAACATAATAAATGCTCCAATTTATATAATTTTGACCCATCTAGTACTCTGGATTCTAGGTCCGCTAGGGACAAAGAAACTAGGAAAAAGAAGACTCAAGTTGGAGATTTTGGATCCTCTTGAACCATGTTGAGGTTTTGGTGACTTGAGGAACCATTGAAAACCAATTATTCTTAGTATTTTATTTTCATGTTAGAACTTTCTTTGATTTTGAACTATGTCAGTAAGCTCAACAATATTCCAACTCATTAAAAAAACACAAACACTTTTTATGTTCACTTGTTGGACCATTTTATTGATTTTCAACTTGTAAAAGATTTGATGAGCTCATGAACTTGTGAACTTATCGACACCACCTTTTTTTTTTTCTTCTTCATTCATTTATATCATGTTGGAACTTTAAACACTTTTTGAACTAGGTTAGAGGTTCAAGAGGTTCTTGAATCTATGAAAACTCTTACACAATACTTGGTAAATTTTATTTCCATTTCTATGTCATAATTTTGAGGAATTATGGAACTATTGAACACCTAACAAATCAAGCCTTCAAAAATTATCTTAAATTTAGCTCAATAATGATGTCAACAAACAAAGAAGAGGACAAGGGAAATATAAGAAATCGAGGATTGGGGCTCTCTTGAAACTCATAACATTGTCAAGGGTTGGGGTTTGAAGATACTCAAGAAGTACTTGGGTAAGGGAATGAGAAAAATTCCAATTCTGAAAAGGTATGTGAATAAAACAAAAAAGTTCAAGCTTCAAGAATGACATAGAGTAGATACTTAAGTAGAGGTAAAGTTGAAAGTTCAACTTTGATAAAGTAACTTGGTGAAAATATTGAGCCATGATTTGGGGGTTTGGATGACCCCTATGAGGTACTCAAATAAAGTAAATTCCAAACCTTTGGTTTGATGGAAGACTTAGTGAAAATAATCAAGGATTAGGGTTTGATTTGAACATAGGAATGATACTCCAATAATAAAATGTCCAAAACTCCAATGCATAGAGTAACTTAAGTGAAAATTGCAAAGCTTCAATTTTTTAGACTTTAGATTTTTGGGGTTCCAATCAAACAATACTCAAGTATGAAAAATCATGAAAGTTTGACAACCAACCTAAACTTAGATAAATGACCAAAAACATCACTGTTAGGAAAAATTTGATTGCGGAACAAATTTTCCTAATGCCAAAACTCAAAGGAGAAAAGATATATGCATTTAAATTTCACAATTAGAGCTCATTAAGACACACATGAAAGAATTAACATAAATGAGAAATAAAATCAAACACAATTAGATACTAGATTTATGTGGGAAAACCCTTATGGGAGACAAACCCACCACACTAGGAAAGATCACTTTTATTACAGTAAAAGGATTTACATACAAGTTACAAACTCCCTTTCTAATGACAATATTACAACAACACTACTTTCCTGATCAACCATATATTATAATTATAGTATTACAATGCTATCAAAACAACATACAATGAAACTCTCAGAATTTTGATCACACATGACCGAACATCCAATCTATCTCACACGTTATTGTCCCTGTACATTACCATGTACAGTAATTGTCAAGATCGAATCATTCTCTATCCAACCGGTTCAGTTCAACTGCCCCTGCAGACCAACCATCCAACTTCTCAGGAATCCAAACAACATCTGTCCAAGTCAGCAATCAGCCACTGAACAACATACACATCAGTAGTCAACAAGTCCATGTTATTCCTCTTCATACCGCACTACTGCTAGCCAGTCAACTAGTCCTCACGGTATGGTGGTTTACCTCACTACCGTTGGATAGGCCAAAGACACTCGTGGTGTAGCGATAACCACACTACCGCCAGACCATTTGTACACCTTCATAGTATAGCGGTGACCATCCCGCACTACCGCTCTATTGTTCAAAGCTTCCTGTGGTATGGCAGTGAACTTCCAAATAGACTGCCAAGGCTCATCGCACAACCGCTCCTTAATCGATGATCACCTGTATTATGGCAGTAACCATGCCACCACAATGACTAATGAGAGGCTCCGCAGTATGATGGTAACCACGCTACTACGCCTCAATGAAAGGATACCCGCAATATGGTAGTAACCGCTCTACCGTGAGATTGCCTTATGGAACCCGCGGTATGGTAGTAACTGTGCCACTGTGGCTTCTCTAATAAGTACCTGCGGTATGGCAGTGAAGGCTGGAGACATAACACTCAAGTATCTTCTCTGCTCGGTAATAGAACCAAGGTCTTTTCCAGTGAGTTTGAGGCATGTATTCTCAAAAATATCCCACTTGACGAAGAACTCACTAAACCCTTTTCAATACTTGAAGTCATTGAAAATTTTGGACCCCAAGGCCCATCGAACTCGCACACCATCTAAACTTGTCTGTGCTTACTAGCTTTTTCAAAGTATCAACCTTATCTAAACTGACCTTTCCATCCTCCACCACATCTTGAACAAAGTGATACTACAAATTGATATGTTTCGTCCTGGCATGAAAAGTTGGATTTTTTGCCAGACAAATGGCACTCTGACTGTCACAACAAATAATAATCTACCCTACATCAAAACCAATATCATAACACAATATTCTAAGCCAAATGGCTTCCTTATAGGCATGAGTTGTTGCCATGTACTCAACCTATGTAGTAGATAAAGTGACTACAACCTGTCATTTGCTCATCCAACTAATTGCACCACCATTCATCATGAAACAATATCCACTGGTGGATCTTCTATTGTCAATGTCCCCTGCCCAATCAAAATCCACATATCCATGAATGTTGAGATTCCTCTATGATCCAACTAAATTTCTATGGTAAAGAGCATATCTTGAAGTCCCCCTCAGATATCTAAACACTCTTTTCACAACATCCCAATGTGTCCTTCCTGGACTCACCATAAACCTACTAAGAACTCCCACTACTTGGGAAATGTCTAGCCTTGTACAGAAGATTGCATAAATTATAATGCCAACTGCACTAGCATAAGGCACTCTAGTCATGTCCTCCATCTTAGTAGGAGATTTTGGACAATCTTCAACATATAGCTTTGTTCCCTGCAAAACTGGAACAACTAGCTGCTTGCAATCATTCATACCAAATCTCTCCAGAATAGTGTTAATATACTTACTCTAGCTAAGCCAAAGTTTTCTACTCTCTCTATCCCTAGAATATACCTAGCTGCACCAAGATCTTTCATTTCAAATTTTACAAGCAACTGATATTTTAGATCAGAAATCATTAACTTACTATTTCCGGTGAACAACATATCATCAACATAAAGGGCAATAATAAGAACCCGATCATTTTCAGTCTTATATTACACACAATGATCTAATTTTGATCTTACAAATCCCAATGACAAAACAAATGTGTCAAATTTTTGGTGCCACATTCTAGGTGATTGTTTCAAACCATACAAATATTTTTTCAGCTTGCACACTAGATTCTCTTTACCTTTTCTCACAAAGTGCTCAAGTTGGGAAATATAAATTTCTTCTTCAAGATCACCATGAAGAAACGTTGTCTTGACATCCATATGCTCAATCTCCAAATCATATGCTTATGCAAGTGACAGAATAAATCTGATAGATGTCAGCTTTGCTATAGGAGAAAAATTTTCCCATAATCAATTCCCTCTACCTGGGAATAACCTTTTGCAACCAACCTCGCTTTATACTTTTCAACAAAACCATCCAGACCAATTTTCTTTTTAAACAACCATTTGCAGCCCATAGGCTTTCTACCTTTAGGCAATGGAACCGGATCCCAAATATCATTTTTCCTTAATGGTTCCATTTCTTCATTCATGGCTTCCAACTAGGAATCTGAATTAGACATTTGAGTTGCCTCTTTTACAATCCTAGGCTCATCCATGTTAGTAATCAAAGAATAGGCACAACTAGAATCTAACATAGAGAATCCATACCTATTTGGTTGTTTCTTCTCACGTGTAGACCTCCTCATAGGCTGAGGCTAAGGTTGAGGTTCTTATTATTGTTCAGAACTCTTAGATTTTATCAAACTTTCCTTAGATTTAGGTACACTTTCAATGCGTTGTTCCTCTTTTTCTGGAGTTAGAGGTATCTCAACAACATCATTCTTTTCTTCTTTTTCTTTCATCTTTGGATGCAAATCCACTAAAGAAGGTTTCAATTCCTGAAAGATTACACTTCTACTATACAATACCTTCTTAGTTACAGGATTCCAAAGCTTGTATCCTTTCACACCAAGGTCATACCCAATGAAGATACATTTTTCAGCTTTGTTGTCCAATTTAGATCTCTTCACATCCGACACATAAACATATGCTTCGCAACCAAAGACACGAATATATCTCAGAGAGGGATTCTTACCAGACCAGGCTTCCATAGGTGTTTTATTAACAAGTGTTGAAGAAGGTGATCAATTCAACAAGTAACATGCTATAGTCACAACCTCAGCCTAGAAATTTTTCTCCAGACCAACATTGCTCAACATACTTCTTACCTTCTCCATCAATGTCCCGTTCAACCTTTCAGCAACTCCATTTTTCTACGGAGTGTAAGGTGTTGCTGTATGCCTCTTAATCCCATGGTCTTTGCAATACCTTTTGAACTCGTTGAAAAAAAAACTCACCACCATTTTCAGTCCTTAGACACTTTATCTTTCTTCCAGTCTGATTTTCCACAAGGTTTTTAAATTCCTTAAAATGACTGAACACTTCTGATTTACTTTTTAAAAAGTACACAAATGCCCTTCTCAAATGATCATCAATAAAAGAAATATAATACTTAGACTTCGATAACAAAGGAACATCCACTGGACCACACATGTCAGAATGAATATAATCCAAAACACCAGAAGATTTGTGAGGACTAGAGTAAAATGAAATACAGTGTTGTTTTCCATATATACAATGTTCACGTTATTCAAATTCAAGGTTACAATCATCAAGCCCCTCAACCAAGATTTTATTTTTAAAGGATTTTAAACCTTTTTCACCAATGTGACCGAGCCTTTGATGCCAGAGCATAGTCTTTTCTGCTGGAAGTTTAACTTCCAAGGAATTTTCCCCAATAGGAACATTGTCATTCTCCTCTTTATGAACAACCTTTTGTGACTTTGCAGAGACACTATTGCATTGAGCAACCAATGCATCCAACTTGAACAGAGTACCAATCCGGGCACCCCTAGCCAGAACCAATGAGCTTCTAGTCATTTAACAACCATTACTAGAGAACAAGACTTGCACTCCAACATCATTCAACTTGCTTACAAAAAGTAAATTTCAAGTCAAACCTGGTATATGCATTACACCATCAATTCCCTTAATTATTCCATCAGGAAACTGAATTATGACTCTTCCACGACCAACTATATCCAGAGATGAATCACTTGTGAGATACACCTTTCCACCATCACATTCTTCATACTTTGTAAACTAGTCTCTATAAGATGTCATATGGAAAGATGCTCCAGAATCAATCATCCAGACATCATCGTATGCCTGAGTTTCCAAGGCTACAATAAAGGCACCTGCATCGCTCTGAGAAGAATCATTATCAGAATTCTTCTTCTTCCACTTCTTTTTCTCCTCTTTGCAATCCTTTCAGACATGACCAAGCTGCCCACAATTCCGTCACTTCACCTTGGACTTCTTGCCAGGAGACTTTGATCTCCCTTTTGATTTTGATTTGGACTTCTTGTCCTTCTTCTTACCTTTTTCTTTCAATCTTCCTTTAAAATCTCCTTCGCCATTTGAAAATATTTCCTCCTCATCTCTTCTAATAACAAAGAATCAACCACATCCTCCATCTTGAAAGTGGTTGTTGTGCTCCTAATCACCATCACCAAGTGATCCCAAGAATTTGGCAAAGAACATAACAAAAACATACAATGATCTTCATCATCAATCTTCACACCCACATATGTTAACTAAGAAATCATCATGTTAAACATATTTAGATGATCAGCCATAGATGCCCCCTCCTGCATTTTCAAAGAGTATATAACTTCTTCCTTAATAACAATTTATTTACCAAGGATTTACCCTAATAGATATCTCCAATCTTCTTCCACAACGAAGATGCAATCTTCTCTTCATGAATGTTTAGGAGAACTGAGTCTGCCAAACAGAGTCTTATCAACCCTTTTGCTTTTATGTCTGTGAGATCCCAATATTATTGCTTCATTCCAAAAGGTTTTATTCCAGACACAACAAGCCAAAGATCATGATCCACCAACAGGTCTTCCATTTTAATTTTCCACAACTGAAAATTGTTGCCATTGAATTTCTCAATTTCAATCCTTCCAGACGTACTTGTCGATGCCATCTCAATCTATAATTATACAAAAACAAGACTTCTACAAAACTCCCACTAAATAAAAATTGACACAAAAAACCCGACCTACCCACAAGGATAACACAACTGGCCAAGCTTTGATACCACTTGTTAGGAAAAATTCGATTGTGGAAAAAATTTTCCTAATGCCAAAACTTAGAGGAGAAAAGAGATATGCATTTAAATTTCACAATTACAGTTCATTAAGACACACATGAAAGAATTAACAAAAATGAGAAATAAACTCAAACATAGTTAGACACCAGATTTACATGGGAAAACCCTTACGGGAGAAAAACCCACCACACCAAGAAAGATCACTTGTATTACAGTAAAAGGATTTACATACAAGTTACAAACTCCCTTTTTGATGACAATAATACAACAACACTACTTTCTTGATCAACCATATATCAAAATTACACTATTACAATGCTATCAAAACAACATACAATGGAACTCTTAGAATTCTAATCACACATGACCGAACATCCAATCTATCTCACACGTTACTATCCCTATGTGTTACCATGTACAGTAATTATCAAGATCAAATCATTCTCTGTCGAGTCGGTTCGGTTCAACTGCTCCTACAGACCAACTGTCCAACTTCTCAGGAATCCAAACAACCTCTGTCCAAGTCAGTAATCAACCACTGAATGACGTACACATCAGTAGTCAACAAGTCCACGTTCTTCCTCTTCATATCGCGCTACCGCTAGTCAACCAGTCCCTGCGATATGACAGTTTATCTCTCTACCACTGGATAGGATGAAGACACCTACGGTGTAGCAATAACCGCACTACCACCATACCATTTGTACACCTCCACGGTATAGCGGTGACCATCCCACACTACCGCTCTGTTGTTCAAAGCTTCCCATGGTATGGTGGTGAACTGCCAAACAGACTGCCAAGGCTCACCGCACGAGCGCTCCTTAACCGATGATCACCTACAATATGGTGGTAACTGCACCACCAAAATGACTGACAAGAGGCTCTGTGGTATGATGGTAACCACGCTACCACACCTCAATGAAAGGATACTTGTAGTATGGCGGTAACCACTATACCGTGAGACAATCCGATGGAACATACGGTATTGCGGTAACCGCGCCACTGCGGCTTCTCTGATAAGCACATGCAGTATGGCAGTAAACGCTAGAGATAGAACACTCAAGTATCTTCTCTGCTCAGTGATAGAACTAGGGTCTTTTCCAGTGAGTTTGAGGCATGTATTCTCAACAATCACAACCTTAAATTTTCCTATATTTTTTGCAAATTTTGACACATGACAGGCATAGGGGGATGGTAAAAGATAACACTTAAGAATTTTTTTGATAAAGGTAAAATCCACTTGGGTAAAAGTACAAAGCTATGCCACATTTTATAAAGGAAATGACCAACATTGATCCAACTTTTAAGCTTGAATCACTAAAAAGTGACATATATGCTTTGAATTTTGAAATGATGTAAACTAATAAAATATTTATTTTTTAGTATATTTTGTGATTGTATTTTTTTTGAAAAAATTAAAAATTATTTGAATATAGTTGTTTATAAATTGACACTATAATTTAGTTCTTGATAAGATGCTAAAAAATGAAGTTACATGATACGTCAATCTTTAGATAGTAATTTTTTTCCTTTAATTTTTTTGTGTGTATTTATAACTTGAAACTTTAGTGTATGGATATATTTTCTTTCAATTTTGATAAATATACATTTTTATATTAATATTAAAATGTGCATGTATTAATACATAGTTATTTTCATTTGATGCCAACTTTCATATTGATTATTTATATAAAATAGAAAAAAAATTACCATCTTGATATAGATTCTTTTATATAGTGCATCATATTTTTTTCAATTTTTTTTAATAAGTTTTACTATTTTTCCTGATGTAGGAGCATCCCTACTTGTAAAGCAATCCTATATCAACCAAAAAAAAATATTTTCTTTCATTTTGATCTATAGCTGCCTCAACAGTATGTTCTAAAATTTACCACATTGTCATTTCTTAGCTCGTGAATCAAGAGATTGGTTCTACTCAAAGTCATCTAAAATGTATCCAAATCTTAGATTGTTTCCATTTGTTTATAGAAATTTATTGCTCTCAAAATTTCACTATTAATTCTCAATCAAAGCATTCAGGGCCTTGCCAGCTCAGTTGGTTGTGCAAACATTTTTTGGAGCATGCAGAGCTTAATGGAACACCATTCAAGGCTTTTAGTTCCAAGGGGAACTTTCTTGAAGATTAAAAATTCATTCCATTTATCGATAGGTTATCTTTTCATTTTTGAGGCTAACCTATAGGTTTGATCTTGTACTAGGTTTGTAAACCCTTGAGGATTATGTAGATCATAATTGGAGTTGGAGATTCATATTTAAGATCATTTGCAATTCATTGGAAGGCAGTTAGTTTAGTAGTTCATGAGTTAGGAATTAGAAAGTTAGATCTAGCCTTCTAGGTTGTGGGATGTAATATGGTCTTGTGCCCATTGTAATATGTTGAATAACCTTGCGGTAGGCCTATGCAACCTAGTTATTTTGCATATCAGGCATATGATGCATGTAAGGTTGCAAGTTGTTGAATCAATGATAATTCTTGTTTGTTGAGTAGTTCTTGTGTTATTTTCATTGTGTTGAACTCTAAGTTGCATGGTTGGATAGTCCTTTCTGGACCCTCCATCTATGATTGAACCAAGTGGTATTAGAATGAGTTTGTGAGTCCTATAAATGAATTCCTTGTGGTAAAAAAATCATCAACCTGAGGTAGTCTGCATGTGTTTTCAATCGATCATCGATTATGAGGCAATTGAAACCCTTGTAGCCAAATCATTGAATTGATGCAGTTACACTGGATCCAACAGGAGAGATTCCACCAAGGAGATTTCTTGCTATGGCGAATGTTGTTGGATGAATGGATGAAATATTGGAAATGATGAGAGAAATGCGAGTCCAATTGGATGTTGTAAAAGAAGATAGAAGAAGAGGTCTAACATGCAGATGGAAGTGACAATGATGAATAGATCATGTTGTGAATCAAAATAAAGAAACTCTAGAAGAAAAAGAATGTTTAAATCAAGTAAAGATATTGAAAGATATTTCCAAGATTGGTAAGAGACCTAGAATTGAAATTCAAAATTATGTGGAAAATCTAAACCTTGGGGAATTGATTGATTAGATCAATGATATGAAAGAATACTTTGAATATGCAGAAATTGAAGATTCGAAAAGAGTGAGATGTGCAAAAAATAAGTTGAAAGGACATGCCACTATATGGTGGAAAGAAGTTCAACTCGATAGAAATAGAAGAGGAAAGGAGAAAATCAAAAAATGGGATAGGATGGTAACAAAGTTAAAGAATAAATTCGTACATGTTGAGATGAGCTTGAATTGCTGAAAAGACTATAGAACTTGAGGCAAAAGGAGAGATCTATGAAAGAGTATATTGAATAATTCTACTTGATGGTCATTAGAGCTAGACATAGTGAAGCAAGTAAAGAGAAAGTTGTGTGGTACATCAATGGAATAAGAAGAAACATTCAAGAAGAATTGAGTTTGGTGAAGATGATAATAGTTGAAGAAGCATACCAATTTATGTTGAAGGTAGAGGAAAAGCTGAGCATGAAGTTTGAACAAAGAAAAAAAAGTGCAAGAGGAAGATTCCAAAGAATTGGATCACAATCCGGAGAGAGAAGACCATATGCAAAGAAAAACAAGGATGGAAAACCTTACTAAAATGAAGAGAAGGAAAATAATCCATACCATAGAGGAAGAGAGGACATAAATTTCTATCACAAAGATATAGGAGGTCATAATTCTTACCACAATAATGAATATCTAAGAAGATACTATTTAGAGGAACCTATTTCAAGTGTGGAGGTGAAGGACATAGAGAATTTGAATGTCATCAAGGAAGTCTTGGTAAGAGAACTGAGAATACCAAAAGAACAACTTATGTTGATGAAGAACATATTTTATGCCTTAATTTAGTTGGGAAACCAAAGAAAGGTGAATCATTAGTAATGATACGAGCTTTTATGCATGAAGAAGCGATTGAGGAACCACCACAAAAGAATGATTTGTTTAGGACAAAATATAAATCCAAAGGAAAGGTATGTAAAGTGATCATTGATAGTGGTAGTACTGATAATTTAGTTTCATAAGAGATGGTAACTAAGTTGAATTTTAAGAGGTTGAAACATCCAAATCCCTATAAGATAGCATGGATTTAGGATGAACATAAGATCTTGGTAAGTGAGCAGTGTTTGGTGAAATTTCATATAGGGTCATATAATGATGAATTATTGTGTGATATTATGCCCATGGATGCATGCCATTTACTATTAGAAATAACATGGAAATATGATAGGAAGGAATAATAAATATACTATGACTTCAAATGGAAAAAAGAACTATATTTATACCTTTGGGAGAAGAGGACAAAAGTGAAGTTTGTAGCACTAACAGATTGTGTTTGGTAGATGGAAGGAATTTTTTGGAAGGATTGAGACATGATAAAATGTGTTTTGTATTGATTTTAAAGAAGTGTAGTATCCCAAAGATAGAAAATTCTAGCACAAAGGATGAAGATCCACCATAGACTAAAGTAGCAGAACTGTTGGTATAATATCAAGAAATCATATAAGAGAATGTAATAGATGGTTTACCAATAGTCTAGAGCATTAGTCATCATATAGATCTAATACCAAAGAATTTTTTGAGGAAAGGATTGATCGGAGAAATTTAAGCCCATGTGTGGTACCTATTATACTAGCACCAAAGATGGAGAATGGAGGATGTGTACAAAATCAAGATCAATCAATAGGATCACTATCAAGTATAGATTCCCATTTCCAAGGATGGATGACATTATGAATTGTTTGAGTGGAGCAAACCATTTCACAAAGATTGACCTAAAGAGTGGATATCACCAAATTAAAATTAGAGAGGGAGATGAATGGAAGACAATATTTAATACTAATGAGGGATTATGAGTGGTTATTAATGCCTTTTGGACTCACCAATGCACCAAGAACTTTCATGATATTGATGAATGAAGTACTGAAGAAATTCTCGGGTAAGTTTGTTATTGTCTATTTGGATGATATTCTATTTTTTTAGTAAGACTAGAGAAGAAAACTTTTGGAACATCAAACAAGTATTATAGAGGTTGAGGTAGGATAAGTTGTTGATAAACATCAAGAAGTGTATCTTTATGAAGACAAAGTTGGTGTACTTGGGTTTTTTTATTTTTTCTGAAGGATTGAAGATGGACCTTGAGAAGGTTAAAGAAATTATTGAGTGTCCTACACCGAAAAACATTGGAGAGGTAAGATCATTTCATGGATTGAAAAGTTTTTACCAAAAATTCAATAGGAGATTTAGTAGAATTTTCACACCCATGATAGAAATAATGAGGGGAGGTAGGAAAGACTTTAAGTGGACATATAAAACACAAAGAAGTTTTGAATTGTTGAAGTAAAAGGTGATAGAGAAGCCAATGTTTATATTGTGTGATTTTGATAAAGTATTTAAAGTTGATTGTGATACTAGTGGAAATGCAATAGGGACAATGTTGAGTCAAGAAGGGAGACCCATAACTTATTTCAGTGAGAAGTTGAATGATTCTAGAAGGAGACATTCAGTTTATGATAAGCAATTCCATGCCATAATTCAAGCCTTGAATAAGTGGAGACATTACTTCTTTCCTAGGGAGTTTATGTTATACACTAATCATCAAACCTTATAGTATTTGAACAGTCAGGGAAAGTTGAATCATAGACATGAGATGGGTTGAGTTCTTGCAGAGCTATACATTTGTGCTAAAGCATAGGAGTGGTAAGTCAAAAAAGGTTACAGATGTATTGAGCAAGAGAAGGAATTTTTTGACAAGAATGAAGATAGAAATATTGGGTTTTGAAGAATTGAAGCATATGTATGAGGATGATCCAAATTTTGATAAATCATGTAATTCATGTAAGGAATTAGTAGTGATGGATAGGATTTAGTGGTTGGATTATTTATTCAAGAAGATATATTGTTCAGATGAAATTAGTTGTGTGTTCTAAAGAGTTTAATGAGGGAGAATTTGATCATGGAGAATCATAGTGGAGAACTAGTAGGACATTCTGGAGTAGATAAGACAACTTCTTTGGTGAGTGAACACTATTTTTTACCACAAATATACAAGGATTTCAGGAAGTATGTTCAAAGTTGCAGAATTCCTCAAGTAGAAAAAGGGGGTAGTCAAAATATTGGATTGTACAAAACTTTGATAATACCAAATAGCCCTTGGGAAGATATAAGTATGGATTTCATATTGGGATTACCAAGAACTTAGAGAGGTTATGATTCTATAATGATGGTACTAGAAATACTTTCTAAGATGGGAAATTTTATTCCTTGCAAGAAGACCAATGATTTTGTGCATTTTTTTGACTTATTTTTCAAGGAGAATGTGAGATTGCATGGATTAACAAAGAGTATAGTTTCAAACATGGAAACCAAGTTCATTGGATACTTTTGGAGAACATTGTGAAAGAAGATGAAGATAAACCTGAAGTTCAGTTCAACATATCACCCAAAAATAGATGGACAAATAGAAGTAGTAAATAAGAGTTTGGGTAACTTATTGAGATGTTTGGTTGGAGATAAGGTGAGAAATTGGGACATAGTTCTACCAGAAGTAAAGTTTGCATACAATAATTCAATAAACCAGAGTATAGAGAAGACACCATTTGAGATTGTAATAGGGATACATCCTATAGAAGTTGTGGAACTTAGAGACATTAGTATGGAGGATAAGAGGAGTGTAGAAGAAAAAGGATTTGCAAGATTCATGGAAACAATGTATAATCAAATCCGAAAACACTTGGAGGACATGAACAATAAGTATAAGGAGAAGGAAGATGAGAAAAGGAGACAAGGAATTTCTTGTTGGTGATCAAGTTATGGTATATCTCAAAAAGGAAAGGTTTCTAGTAGGAACATACAATAAGATGAAGATGAAGAATATTGGACCATGTAAGATTCTTAGGAAGTTTGATTTAGAAATGCATATGAAGTGGAGTTATAAGAAGCACCTGGTATATCACCTATTTTTAATGTTGCAGAAATTTATGAGTTTCGTGAATAAAGTTCAAGTGGTAGTAGTATTAGTAAAGTTGACTTGAAGGAGCAGTTACCACATCAACCATCGGAGAAAATTAAGAAAATCTTGGATACTAGAATTTGGAAGAGCACTAGGAACACATAGTACAAGGAGTACCTAGTAAAGTGGAAAGGTAGATCAGTGGAGGATTCATCATGGATTTCTTAGGCTGAGGTAAACCATTTGGGTTTTCCTCTAGCCCCTGGAAAGTGAGGAACTCACTTTTCTTCCAACCCCAAGTGTCTGATGTAGGAGCATCCTTGGTTGTAAAGAAATATTTTATCAACCAAAAACATTTATTTTCTTTCATTTTAGTTTATAACTGTCTCAATAGTTTCTTCCATATTTTACCACATTGTCATTTCTCATCTCACAAAGTAGGAGATTGGTTCTACATAAAGTCATGTACAACCTATCCAAATTTCAGATTGTTTGCATACATTTTTAAAAAAGTTATCTCTCTCAAAATTTATGAGTTAGGAATTAGAAAGTTTGATTCAGCCTTCTAGGTTATGGGATGTAATAAGGCCTTGTGCCCATTGTAATATCTTGAATGCCCTTTCAGCAAGCTTGTGAGCCCTATTTATTCTGTATATGAGGCATATGTTCTATGTAAGATCACAATTTTTTGAATCATTGATAATTCTTGTTTGTTGAGTGGTTCTTGTGTTATTTCAGTTGTGTTTAACTCTAAGTTGCATGGTTGGATAATCCTTTCTGGACCCTCAATTCATGACTGCACCATTTCCTTGGCATTGTAATCAAACTAATGTTTTGTGTTGATAGCATGATTTTCATAAAAATAAAAAGAAAACTATAAATATTTAAACAATTAAAACATATATATTTGAAAACTACACTTGTGGATCTACAAAAGGATATTTTTAATATTTAAAAAATATATTATTTATAGAGTTGAAGTTGTTGAAACATCAAGTTTTTTATTTTTTATTTTTGGTAAATTGGTCTCAAAGTGGTGCTATATATGCATTTAGCCAATAGTTTTAGTTGGATAAGTTGTGGAAATATCTAACTTATCTAGAATGAATCTTATAAGATCATATGTTTCACCACAATTATTTTTTAGTTAGAAATACTTAAATCTACTTGTACTGATAAGTTGGCCAAAAGTATGACACAACTTTGTACTTTTACGCACTTAAACTCTCTTAGATTTGTTATAAATGGTGGTTTAACACAAGAAAACTATAACAAAGTGTATCAAGACTTAATATTTTTGCATTTTAAGGCATGTGAAATAGGGCTCCAACAAAGGCTCTTATTTAAGGATACATGTTTCCTTGGAACACTTTGAGATGTAGACCATAAAACATGAAAACTACAAATTTCACCATGGTTCAAAGACATCTATGGTTGCACAAGACACAAAATAAGGGTAAGAAATTTTGCATGGAAAAACATCTCAAAGTCTAAGAGAAATAGTTTTACAAGAATTATCCATGCATTAATATTTCTTGAAATTCTCCACCCAATATGTTGATGAAGTTTGAATCTTCACCATATGAATTCTAAATATTATATAGATTCAACCACATGGAATCAAAATTTTCATGCTTTAATTTATCCCATGTTGTAGTATTTCATACTAGGACTAAATATCCAATATTATGCCTTCTAATGATATCCATTTTATCAAAAAAATATTTCCTCTATTGTTGCTTCCTCGTGTTGACTATTTGATCCCTTCTCTTTCTCCCATCAAGTTCAACTAGCTAATTTATTATGCAAGTCATAGCATCATCAATTTCTTCACTAGACTCTTGTATAATTTTGTAGGCTAGTAATAAATTATTAATGGACACCATTACACAAAATCCATACATCACTTCAAAAGGTGATTTACTAGTGTTTTTCTTTAATTTCACTCTATCAACTCATATTTCCAACCTCAACTTAGATTTCCATGCATTCTTTTCTGACCAAGTAATCTTTTAATAATCCTTGTCAACTTCTTATTACTTGACTCAACTTGTCCATTCCCTATGGATGATATAGGGATGAATGAAATATAGTATTTCCAAGTTCTCAAAGCATACATTGATAAAAAGTTCCAATCTAAAATTCTTAGCATTCTCTACTATGCTTTTGTTTGGAATAACAAACCTTGTTATAATATAGTCAAAAATGAAATATCAATCAAATCTTCTAGATATTTTTATGGGAATTGCTTGCACCCATTTGGTAAAGTAACATGTAGCTACAAGAATCCATTCAATCCTCCAATTTACCTCTCAATAGTATCACTAATGAAAGCCATGCACCACTATTAAAAAATGACCTCTACTAAATGAGCATTGAAGGTAAATCCCCTAGTCCCTTAAGTCTTCCAAAAAACTTTGGCAAGCATCCAAATTCTTACCAGTTTGTGCATATTTATAAACAAGGATGAATCAATAGCTAACTCTAAGGATTTGGTGGGATGTATTTTTATCAATTTAGTTCTCAACACATGCACCAATGTGCATCTTCATCGTCTAGGCATTTTAGAAGAACACCTTCCCTATTTCTCCACACTAGGTTTTCATTAACTAAGGAATATTTTAATAAGTGTAATTTTAGATTCATTTTATAAATAGTCATTTCAATTGATAAATTTATGTGGTATAAGTAATATATTATTTCCTTATAGTATGGAGAATTTTCAAAAAATGCATTTATTTTAATCATCCTCCACTTCCAAGTTTTATTGATTTCAATTGCATCTAGGTTGAACTTAGCCATTAGATTGGCTAATCCTTTCCCTCTAATCACTTTAGTAATTTGGGTCTAAATAATAAATTCTTGGATCTTATTTATCCATCTGCATCTTATTCTAGTTACCTCTTTTTGATCAAAGATATCCTTTACTACTATATGTGGTACATATACAAATTTTTTTGCACATAACTAAATAGGGTCTAAAATTATTAACAACCTTTACCAAGGAATAAGAATTATTTTCTATTCCATCATACTTTACCTCTATACCATGGACAAACTAGTTGAATAAGGAAATGGTTTGTTCAATAGTACAACTACAACTATGTGAAAGGAAGTAGAAGAAAGTAGATAAAAAGGATTTGAAATTTTTGGTGAAGCCAACATTAGAGATTGTTTGATTGTTTCCTTTATAATTTGGAATGCTTTATTAGGTTCATCTTTACAAGGAAAAATTTATTCTTCTTTAGCATTTTTGATATAGCCTTTATTTTCTCAACAAAGTTGGAACAAAATTTCTAAGAAAAAGTAATCTACCCAAAGAAAGACTAAATATCTTTAATTATTTTTGGCTACAAGATCTTCTCGATAGCTACTAATCTCTCAAGGTCAATCTAATCTCATCCCTGGAAAATATATGCTTGAGAAATTTTCCTTCCATAACCCCAAACATAAAATTCCATGGGTTTAATGAAATTCCATATTCTAGACACCTCTGAAATAATTATTCTAGATGGCCATACTGATCCTTTTCTCTTTTGGAGAAGACTATCAAATCATCTTGCTACACCATTGTGATGATATTGGTTAGGTTTGTAAGTGACACATCCATATTCCTCTATAAAGTGGTTCTTTCATTTATGAGACCAAATGAAATGCAAACATAGACATACATACCCCACATAGTCATAAAGGAAATCTTGTACCGCTTAGATTCCTTGAATTTAACCTAATTTTAGCTAGAAAAATTATCTGTCATAGAAAAAATTCACACCTAATTAATTTCTGTAGCATTTCCCCCATGTTAGGAAAATAATAATTATCCTTTAGAAAGGATATATTCAAGTTCCTAAAATCCACACACATCTTGATGTTGTTATATTTATTTCTAATAGGAACCAAATTGGATACCCATATGGAATGTCTAATTGGCTTGATGATTCCCCCCTCTAGGTTTTTCCTACTCTTTTTGCATCTTGGGAAGTAAAGTAGGATTAATAAACCTTTATTGTTTTTAAAAGGATCAACATTTGGTTTTAGAGGTATTTCATCCTAGAATAGGTTCTTTGTTTATACCTTCAAGTCATCATACGACAATATGAACACCTTGTGACATTTTATTAATAGTGCAAAGAGCATTATTCTAATTTTAGGATTCATTTTATTCCCTATGTGATTATTTCTAGGGGAAGATTCAATGCCTGGATTTTTTTCTTTTAAATACTATTCATGCATAGCTATGGGTTTAGTCAAACTCCTATTATCTCTATCAAATTCCCATTTTAGAGCTACCAAGCCCTTTAAGTTCTTATTGATTTTTAATTTGATGATTTCCTTACCATATTTGTCTCCTTACCATCCACATTTTAAATGAAATATTAAAAAAATTATTACTTTATTATGATATCCATCAATGTAGTTTAAAAATTTAAATAAATTATCATCATCTTTGAATATATTCCAGTAATGAATATTGTCTAGGACTAAAGGCCTTGTTAAAATCTCTACCTTCAAAAATATGCCATTGTTAGTCCCTCTGATTTGATTTCTATGTTGGCTAAGAAGCCAACAATCACATTCTTCTAGATATCTCCACTCAATTGAAGGAGAATGCATCAACCAATTCAATGTTTTCCAAAGAAACATTATTATAATAATTTAACCTTTTGTTCTTGGAAACATATCTCCTTCTGATCTAGGAGATGATTAATTCCGAGTCACCCAAAAAACTAAGGTTGTTTTCTTTATGTTTTATTGCCAAATTTATTTCTATTTACAAATCTTCATACTTTGAAATATTATTGGTACATTCAAAACCTAGTTTAAAGGAGGACTTGAAATATTTACCTTGAGGGAAAAATAGTACAAATCCTTCCATAAGTCCATCCCTAGAACATACCTCATCAAAGTGCATGGTTCATATGTCATTATATATATATTTTTATCGTTCTTCTAGTTTTTGTGGACAATTATTATCTTACTTTAAATTGTTGCTTCTACCCTAAAATTGTCTAGGTTTGTATCAATATAGAATATTTCATCCTTAAGGTCAATAAGGTCTTCAATTATGGTTGAGGATTTATTTTCTCTATCTATTATTATATTTTTATCATTATTAGGAATCAAAATAAAATTAGGAGTCCATCTATATGCTTCCCCCACCAACTGCTAACCATCTTCATGATAAAATAATACTATATTGAGGGGTTTATCAATTATTATGTTCATCTGGTATTCCTTTTTAGGATACACAACCAATCTAAAATTTGCATCCTTCATCACACCTATGATTGGAAATTCCCTAGATTCCATGGAAAATTATTTTATAAAATATTTTAAACTTGTACGCATATTTGGTTCATGATTTGTATGAGAATAAAAATGGTAGATACACCAAAACCTATCATACAATTTATTACCAACCTGTTATTCATAGAAAATGGGATATAGAGTGGGTCCACCTATTATGAACACATTTAATATATATCCTAAATATAATTTTGGTTCTTCAACATTGTCTATCTTATCACCTTGCCTTGTCATTTATCTTTCCTTTTTCTATTCTTGGTTAGTATTCTTATCTTTGTGTAGCTATTTTAATGAAATATCACCAATTAGAGCTAAATATCTATCCTTATGTTATGTTATTCTCACAATCTCCATTAGAAGCACATGATATCTTATTTTCCTTAGAATATATGTCATATATAATGGAATATATTTAGGAAATTGGGTGTCAACAAGAATGGTATTAGCAAATAAAGAAGGTGTATGATTAACAATACCTTGTTTGATATGCTCCTTCTTAGCTATTATAATAGTTACTATAATATGAACTCTTTTTCCATTCAAGTGCTCCCTCTCGAGGTCTTGGATTCTAACATTTATTTCATACTAGGTAGTAACCTTTATTGATACCTCTACATTATTTCCATTTTTTTCTTCACCTTGTCTCTCTTTAATGAAAATTCCCCTAACATTTTCTAATATGATATTTCCTTCATATTTTTCTTGCTTCTCAATTTATAATTAGTCTTGAATTGACAAATAGTTTTTGTAGTTAGAGAACCAATTTACTCATTAGAAGTTCATCTTAATTAGATTTTTTTGTTAAAGGATTCTATATCATGACCATTATATTCAACTTTGTCTTTATAAATTATTTATTGGTAATAATAAATTTCTACATAAATTTTTCTTCAGTGTCTAACTCTTGTCTATATTCATCTACAAATGAATAATTTATAGGTTTAAATAGGTGTTTTACCTATCTAGTTTCTATTTACATGTTAACTCCAATTAGGTCCTAGGTGGGAATATTTATAGATATTATTAGTTGTCACTAGATCTTATCTTATCTTTTGAAATTTAGTTCTTATGTTATAATTCATTTAATATTTGTTGAGGTAGTTGTCTCATTATACAAGATTAAGACTGTGACCGAAGGATTGGTATGGGCTAACTACACTTGATCCATGAGGATACAAAGCATATTCGAGCCACTAAATGTCAATCCCAATAAGATCAATCAATAAAGACTAAACTAAGCATCCATTAAAACTAACATATTAAACTATGAAATATTTTTAAAAAACTATTATAATCCATTGAAACTTATCCTATTGGGGAAGTAGTATTGCATTGATGTGGAATGGCGACCCTTTCCCAATCCCATGGATAAATGAGCTTATTTCGATCGATTCTATTGAAGAGAATAAATGAAATTGATGATAAAAGTGTGATGAAACATGATTCAAATGCTAAACTAACATGATGAAAGCTATTTAACATGATGTATACTAAGATGATTGATATGGGTGAGTGCAAAGCTAATCTAAATATATTTTAAGCTAAAAATATTCAAGCCCTAATTACCAAATAAGCTAAATGGATGCATCTATGTTATCATGGAAGCCATTAATGAAAGATAAACTAATGATGCAAGTAAAATCAAGTTAAAATAAATTTAAATGTGAGTGCAAGTGCAAGTGCAAGTTATTTTAACAACATAAGTTTGTTGTTAAAAGATGGATCCATTTGTCTCCAAATAGTGACCTATTCATAGGAGAAAATGAGAAATGAAGGGTTAAGATTAAAAAGGTTAGTCAATGGTCAAAAAGGAATAAAGATGGAGGAATGGACCATGGATTCAAATCAAGGGTTGAAAATCAATGATCACATGAATCAAGGAAAGAATTAAGGGTTCACATTCTTCCAAACAAACACACATTCAAAACTTGCACAAGAAGTATTGTAAGTTAACTTGCACATGAAGTCTTGTAAGTTAACTTGCACATGAAGTATTGTAAGTTTGTTATGAGGGAGAATATTCCTTTTTAAAATGAGTGAAGAAAGAATATTCTTTGGGATATTCTCATGGGTGAGGAAAATTAGATATTTAGCAAATTAAAACAATTTTTTAATGTGTAAAAGGGGAAGGAATATTCCATGGGAATATTCCCTTTTGGAGGAATATACAAAGGAGGAATATTCCCTTGCAAGTGGGGGGATTAGATTTAATTAGTAATTTGATAATTAAATAAAGTTTAAATTATGCAAATTAGGGGAATTAGGGCATTCATTAAATAATTAATTTATTTAATGAAAAGGGGAAGTGATGTGATATTTAATTAAATAAGAGGAATTTAGGGATTAAATTAAATAAATTGATGTATTTAATTTAATAAGATGAAATGTTAGCATAAAAGAGGGTGAATTGACCTAATTAGGTCAATTATATTAATATATGAAAATGATGCAATTAATTAAATAGCTAGGAAAATTTAATCAATTAAGAAAAAAGAGGAAGGGTTTCAAGATGAAATGATGTTAGTTAGCCAATATGATCCATCGAGACATTTTTAGGTGTCTACATTTTGCACCTCTTTGAAGCAATGTACTCATTGCATTGGTTCAAAGATTGATGTTGATTTTGATGCAAAAAGGGATATCGATGATCTCTTTGAGATGTTGATAGCCAAGCTAAAGTTGATTGATCTGATTGATTGATTTATAACAATGTTGAGGATTCACAACAATGCAAGGATTGTGTTTAATAACACTAGGATTGCTAGGGAATGATATATCCCAATGATGGTTGATTTGATAGATTGATCAAGATTTGCTAGCAAGGCTAGGAACAAAGCTCATAAGATGATTTGATATCGATATGATTGAAAGATGGTTGATTGCCCCCTCAAGAGATCGATCAGAGAATAAATTTTTTCGATCAGGCTCATGATAGGTAAAAATTAGACTTTGAGATGCTTGAGATTTAAGGTTTCTTTGGAATAAAATAGCTACAAATTTTCAGATTTTTGAGCTAAAGATGATATAGATGCCCCACTGTGCCCTAGAAAAAGAGGGATTGTTGGTGAAGAGGATGAAAAATAGTTCCTGGAAAGCTCAGATGTTGATGTAGATAGATTTGATGATGTATAGACAGTCATTGGCTATGGGTAGCCTCATGTATATTTAGATGTATCACACAAATTTGATACTTGGATAGAAATGTTAGGAAAGATAGAAGAATAAGAAGAATAAGATGGATGGATTGACCATTGATTTTGAGATTGATTCAGAAGTCCAACAAGTCCATGAGTCTTCAAGACTTTATTAGAGATGGTGATGAGAGATGAATGATTATTTTCTCATATCTTAGGATTGGGATTTTCCATCATGCCTTGTTTTTAATATAACACATGGACACGATGCATCAAGGTATTAATAACCAGGATGACATTGCATCTAGTGTAATGGACTTTGACTCTGCAAATAGATAGGATAGTTCTTGTTCACACCTTGACATACAAAAACCTCGTCGGAATGTAGTTTATAATTTTATAATATATCAGACCAAAGAATATGCAATAGTCAACAATCTACTCCAAACAACCTCCCTACACACAACTAAGCAAAGTATGTGCCAAGATTATTTTACAAGAATACCCACAAGCACAACAAACGAAAGATAATGATCAATGCCCCATTCCTTTCTCTCTAAATCATTTAGACATCATCAAGAGGTCCTCGAAATGGGTTATTAAGATAAATCATAAGAAAATATCAAAGGGAAATAGTCAGTGTTATTTAAATCTCTTGCCAGTTTAATATAGCTAAGGTGATGTTTGATGTTGATGTCCATCACAGGAAGGATTCATCCTAGGACATGTTTATCAAGTGTTTTGATTAGGATGAGATGTGTGATAATCCATTGATACAAACTCCATAGTCTCATTTACTTATGATCTAGACTTTAGATTTTGACACTTAGGTTTTCACTTTACTTGTTTTTCCAAAGGTTGAAGGTGACGATTGATTTATTATGGATGAAGGTTTATTGTGGGTGAAAGCGAAATGAGATGGATGGTGTTGGGTTTTTCAGAATATTTCAATGGTTTTGATATTTTGAAAATGTTTTGACGTTGTTTTTGGTATTTTTGAAAGTTTATGTGAATGTTTTGGTTTTCGGTTATTTGAGGCTATTTAGGTTTGTTTTTAAGGTTTCTTCAATGTTTTGGGTTTTTAATTTTCAAATATTTTTGGATTTTTCTAAATTTTCAAATGTTTAGGGATTTTCTAATATTTGAATGTATAGGGATTTTATGAGATATTTGAATGCTTAGGGTTTTCAAGATTTTCAAATGTTTAGGGTTTTTCCAAGTTTTCAAATGTTTTTGTGTTTTCTATTTTTCAATGTTTTTGTGTTTTTTCAATTTTTATGAATGTTTAGGGGTTTTCCAAACTTTGATCAAGAACCTAACCCAAAAGACTATCTTAGGGGCCTTGAGGGATTATCAAAGATTAGCCTTTCCTATTTTTTAAATGCAAAAGCCTCATAGTTCGATTGACTTATCATATTGACGATGAAAAATGAACAGTTGACAAATTATTATTTTATTACAATGGACTCCTAAAGATTGACCTAGGGTGTCTTGGGGGAACATCAATAATTTCCTTACGTATGTTCAAGCTCAGAGACCTGTAGTTTAAAAAGGTTCTAGTTTTGGATTTTTTATGTTTGACCTTTTTAGGGATTTTGATGTTTTCTACATGATTTGTATTTTGACTACAATTTTCCAAATGCTTTTGGATTTTAGCTATACAATATTTTGATGTTTTTGGATTTTTTTATTTTGCAAGTGTTTTTTTATTTTGATGAGGTTTTATGAATGTTTTTGAGATTTTTGATGAGATTTCCAATAACCTTAAGATATACAAGAGCCTGATGTGATCCATGATGAATTGCCCCCAATGTTTTGCAATAAACTACCTCGATATAGGTAGGGCAAACTAACCTTAGGAATATGCCAAGTGCTACTAAAAGGGGATATGAAACTTTACAAGATCAAGCTATGATGCAGATGTGGATGGGTGGTGGAATAAATAGGATGAATGATATGATGCAAAAGATGATAGGATAAAGAGCCATAGATAGATGGAGGTGGTTTATTAATGTGAGGCACCTATTTGCCAAGTTTTCACCAAGGTACTTGCCCAAAGCATCACCGAAGTGGTTTTCACTAGAGGATGATTTTTTTTCTTTTACTTTTCAATCCTTTTTCTTATTTTTTTGGATTTTGATCACATTTTGATTTCTTTGTATTTTCCAGATTTACACCCTTCAAGCTTAGGCATAATTTTTTTTGAGATACAGACTATTGATTGGTTCCTACAAGGGCTCACCTCTAGGGGTAGATAGTTGATATAATCATAATCCATAGCTTGTTGTGATGACAAAGGGACCCAACCAATTAGGCTCAAACTTTCCTTTAATGTCTTGATTTGGAAGATTTTTTTTATTCTGCCTTAGGACAAGACCCCCTGCCTGGAAAGATTGAAACTTGATATTCTTGTTATAGCTCCATCTCATTCAGTTTTGGTATACTTGTAAGTGATTAAGGGCGTCAAGATGAAACTCGTCTAGGATTTCTAGTTCATTTAGTCGAGATACTCTATATTCTTCATCAGTGATAAAATTCTATAGGGACACTCGCAGTGATGGAAACTCAACCTCAATAAGAAAGAGGGATTGTGATCTATAGACCAAGGAAAATGGGGTTGAACCTATAGGCTTGCAGATGCTATTTCGATAGGCCTAGAGGGCGGGATTTAACTGTAGATGTTAGTCACAGTCAGCTTCATTGACAATTTTCTTTAAGATTTTTAGAATGGTCTTGTTTGTAGCCTTAGCTTGACCATTTCCTTGGGGGTAATATAGGGTAGAGAATAGGTGTTGGATGTTAAATATTTGACATATCTCTTTCACATCTTGATTCTTGAAGGGTGTTCTATTGATTGAGATAAGGGTTTGTGGAACACCATAATGACATATGAGGTAATTTAGGATAAACTTAGCAATTTTCTTCCCCATTATGTAGGTCATAGGAATGGCTTCGACCCACTTGGTAAAGTACTCAGCGACTGATATGATAAACTCATGGCCATTAGATGAGGTGGGAGTAATCTTTCCTATGAGGTCAAGCCCCCACTATGAGAAAGGCCAAGGTGTGATCATTGGTTACAACTCCTGAGCTAGAGCATGAATAATATCTCCATGTTGTTGACACTGGACACATTTCTGCACATACTGATGGGATTCTCTTTCCATGGTTGGAAAGTAATACCCTATCCTCATAATTTTCTTAGCTAAATTCATACCACTAGAATGGGAACCAAAAATACCATCATGTACTTATGTTAAGGTGGCCAAGGATTCCTCTTGGTTAAGACATCATAGTAATTTCCCTTCGATGCTTCAATGGTATAAGGTATCACCTAGGATCATGAATCACGATGCTTTTTTAACAAAGGTTATTTTAAGGTTGGAGGTGATATCGGATGAGAGGGTTCCTCTGCTTAGGTAGGTGAATATATCATGATACCATGGGGATCCAAGACCAACAATGACACACAAAAATTTAGATTCAGGGATTTTGAAAGTTGGTATGAGAAGTTATTTTACAAAGAATGTGAATTGAAGAACGTTGTGCGACATATCTAACAATTATCCAATTGTTGCCATGGTGTTTTCTACTTGTTTTTCCATGCATGGAATCTACTCAAAAGCTATATCAATGAAAAGATCCTTGAGACTCTCTACCATCTTCTTATAAGGAGTAATTTTATCATCCTTAGTTTGGTACTTGTCATTGACTTGGCTGATAACTAGTTGTGAGTCTCCATAGGCTTTCATCTCTTGTATCTACCATTGAACTGCTATCCTTAGACATGTTATTAGGGCTTCATGCCTATTAATGTTGTTAGTAAATGGAAATGATAGCCTATACGACTTTGGAATGAAATCACCTTGAGGGGTAATAAAAAGAATACCTATCCCCGATCCATGTTGGTTGAATGATCCATCAAAGTACATTTTCCATTGATTGGTTGGATTCATAGGGATCACTGATTCATTAGGGAATTCTAAAATCAACATATTCTCTACATAGATAGGTGCTTCTACTAGTTTGTCTACAATTAGTTGTCCTTTGATATCATTGTGATCCATGTACTCTATACCAAATTCAGTCAAGATCATCACCCATTTGGCCATTCACCCAGTAAGAGTTTCTTTAGATAGGAGGTATTTTAAGTGGTCAATCTTTACAATAATCCTGGTTTGATGTTATACCATGTAATGTATGAGCATTTTTTAAGCAAAAACCACACTAAGAATTCTTTCTAAATAGATGAATAGTTCATTTTACAACCCACCAAGGTCCTACTGATGTAATAGATAACTCTTTCCTTTATGTTTCCATCATGTTGTGCTAGAAGAGAACCTAGTCCTACTAATGTTGTTGAGATATGTAATATGAGTGGTTTGTTCGGTATTACTGACATGAGAACTAGAGATGTCAATAGGTAGTCTTTGATCTACCAGAAAGATTTATCACACTTCTCATCCCACTTGTAAGTTATTCCTTTATGGAGAATATGTGACAAAGGTTGAATTTTATCTGATAACTATGTTATGAACCTTATGATGGACTGCAATCTTCCTTCTAAATCTATCATATGCTTCAATGTTTGTAGTGGTTCCATGTATACGATGGCTTTAATTTTTTTTGGATTGATTTCTATCCCTCTTTGTGAGACGATGTAACTAAGAAGCTTCCTTGATGTAACCCCAAAGACACTTTTTTGGATTCAACCATACCTTGTACTCTTCAAGTCTATCAAAGATGGGTCCCAATACTTCTATGTGCTCACTCTTTTCTTTTATTTTCCAAAATATCATACACATAATCTTTGAATATTTTTTGGATCATGTAATGAAATATGAGGGTCATTGTTGTTTGATAGGTGGCTCCTAAATTCTTTAGCCCAAATGGTATCACGTTCCAACAATATGTTCTCCACAAATAGGTGAATGTAGTTTTTTGTTGATCCTCCTTGGTGATAATGATTTGATTATAGCCTGAAAAACCATCCATGAGTGACAACATTTCATGCCCAACTATTAAATCCATGATGAGGTTGATGTTAGGAAGATGGAAATCATCCTTTGGGCATGCCTTATTTAAGTCTCTAAAATTTGTGCATATTCTGATGCCCCCCATGGGTTTGGAGACTGGTACCAGGTTTGAAACCCACTTAGGATAATCTATTAGTTAGATGAATCCAATGCCAAAAATCTTTTGTAACTCAAGTTTTATCAAGATTTATATCTAAGGGTGCATCTTTCTTATTTTCTGCTTCACTGGTTTGGCTTCAAGATAAACTACTAAGTAATGGAAAACCACCTCTAGATCGAGCCTTGGCATATCTATGTATGCCCATGCAAATTTGGTTCTTTTCTCTTTCAAGAATGTTACTAGTTTTTATGTTCTTCATCCAACAAGGATTCAGCATAGAAAGTGATCTTGGGTGCTTCGTCGGTTCCTAAATTGATTGGAGTAGCCTTTTGTGCTAGAGCTATTGAATTCTATAGATGCATTGCACTAAGGGGGAGATTGAATCCCTCATCCTTGGGCACCTCAAATAGGTTTTCACCCTCAGATGCATCCTTTCATTTTACTATTTTAGGATTAGAAAGTGTCACAATGTTGTTTCCACTTAGGGATCTGCATGTTAGTTGCATTTTTTCAATTTTGCAACTAAAGGATTCAATCGTCTCCCCATAGTATGCCCCTGTGTCTAGCTCAATGTCAAAGATAGCTTTTGGTGCAGGGGCACCTTGGGGTCTCCATGCCTTTGCGAGGCCTTGTTTGGATTTTTTTTTGTTGTCAAGTTAGTTATGGTGTAATAAGGTCCTAAGTACCACCTTTTACATCTTCTATGACCTATAATAGGTTTTTACGCTTGGTGTTGAGTATCAATGTAATCTCAAGGTCTCCTTCCTCACCATGTGAACTTGGTACACCTAGGAAAATTAAGGAATCAAGATACCATGGTGTAACCAAGTATTTGATGGGATTCACCTTGTTGTTTTGATGAGTTTTCTAGTGTTTTAACACCTTTTTTGAATACTCAATGTAATTGAGTTTAGTGGTGTAGTGTAAATTGCCTTAACTTGGAAATTAGGGGTCTAGTTGAAGTTTGGTGGTTTTCCAACATCCAACTAATTCAAAATTCAATTGGAGGACATTGGGTAGAGTGGAAAATGTTAAAATAGGCCTCTCTTGGTCAAGGCAAGGTATGATGAATTTTAGTAGAAGTTGGAATAAGAAATAACTCTGGTTTTCCTTTATTTTTGTGTGAACATTGCTGCTAAAACTCATGGTATAGACAAAATATGTTCTATACGAATAGGAGACCATAATGATTTGATAAATGATTGAAATTATTCTCTTTTGGTGATGGTTTGAGCCATTTTTATGAAGAAATAAAGGAGATATCTACATTTTTCTGAAAGTGGTCTAAAAACCCTCAAAATCAGGGTTTGGTCTAAAAAAGTCTCTTATTTCGCCTTCACATTTTTAGGGTCTAATTTTTGGTGGGAAGGTGAGGAATAACATGTATTTTATAAATTTTAAGGTTTTGGAGGATGGAAAGGGCTTTGGTGCATCTTTTGGAAAACTCTAGGCTTGGCATCTCCATGTGACAAGCCCAATTTGATGTTGATTTCTGTGTTTGGTTTATTTGTGGTAAGAAACTTGAAAGGTGTGACTATGGAATGTTGAAATGAATGCAATAAAGTTGTAAGAACC
Organism: Sequoiadendron giganteum; assembly: GCA_007115665.2. Lineage (NCBI taxonomy): Eukaryota > Viridiplantae > Streptophyta > Pinopsida > Cupressales > Cupressaceae > Sequoiadendron > Sequoiadendron giganteum. Next base: position 436,157,106 of record CM021101.1, on the reverse strand, counting down.
AACCTTGAGGCTTAGGGGAGTTGGGATGTGCTTTGGAGACTTGGTTCTTAATTGGAAGCAAATAATTAGGCCTCCTTGTGGCATGGAAGATGTGTCTTTTTGTGCAAGATTGGTTAAGTGGCATACTCTGGGGTCTTGGGGTCTGAAATCAATCCATCTAAGGAATCTAAGGCCAATTCCCTTTTTCTGAGTCTTGTGTTTAGATTGGCTTTGTGATGACTATCCTAGTTTGTAGGTTGCAAGGAAAACAAGCCTAATAGGAGGTTAATGGTTTTTGACTGTCCTTAATGCTTTGAGCCCTATTGTTGGGTGTCGTTGAACCTTGGTGAGTTGTTGAAGGTATATCCAAGGTTGTACATGAGTCTAGGTTACAAGAATGTATACTTAAGACCTACCTTTGTGACTGTCTGATCTTGGAGTCCTATAAAGTGTCTAGATCAGACATTGGAGTGATAGGAAAGTGAAGTGTATCCCTTGAAGACTTGAGGTGTTTTCATGTTTTGGTAGGTAAAAGGTGTCTCAAATGTCACTAAGTCAGTTTGTGTAGTTTTCCTTTTGAAAACCTTGGGATAGGTAGGGTTATCTCTTTATTTTAAAAGTGGATTTGAAGAATCCACTTAAAGAGTATTTGAGAGAGTTGTGGTAAGTAGGTTCTTGATCAACTAAGAAGAAGGCTTCCCCTAATCACTCTAAATCACAATGGTATCAGAGCCAAGTTGTGATCTGAAAGGTTGTGAAGATAATTGGAGGTTGTGGTGAATAAAGGAAGATGCCTCCAAAAGGTGGGTTTGTGTTGGCAAGGGAGATGAAGGCCTTGAGAGATAGAATAGAGGCCTTAGAAAGAAGGAAAGGAAATGTTGAGGAAGAGAGTACCTCAGAGGAGGAGGTAGAGGGTGGAGAGGAAAACCATCCTGAAGAGAAAAGGTTCATTGGAGCCTTAAAGACCATTAGAGAAGAAGCCATTGAAGTGAATATGGACATTCTAGTGTATGGGGGAAAGATGAATGATGAGACACTACTAGAATGGATTGATTCCTTGGATAATTACTTTGAATATAAGGAGATGGAAGAATATAAGAAAGTTAAGTTTGCAAAAACAAAGTTGAATGGGGCTGCTTTGACTTGGTGGAATTACCACGAAGGAGAAAGAGTGAAAGAGGGAAAGAACATGATTTCCTCTTGGGACAGAATGGTGAGAAAATTGAAGGCATAATTTCTACCTGTAGATCATGAAGTCCAAGTGTTTAGGAGGCTACAAAGCCTAAAGCAAAAGGATATGGATGTGGCAACCTATACCGAGAAGTTTCACAAACTCATTATGAGGTGTGGTCATGTAGAGAATGACAAGGAGAAGGTGGATAGATATTTGAATGGCCTAAGGTTTTCAATCCAAGATGAGATGAGTCTTGTGACCCCCACAATAGTGGAAGAGTGCTTCCTAATAGCATGCAAGGCAGAGGAGATGTTAAAAAGGAAACAAGAGCAGCAAGGAAGGGGTGGAGGCATAAATTCCAAGGGAAGAGGCAATTTTGGTGGTAGAAACCAATCACAGAGGAAAAAAGGAGAGTCAAGTGGAAAAGAGGAACAAAGTCAAGAATCAAGAGGATGATTTAGAAGTGGGAGGTCTAATGGAAGGGGTAGGTTTAATGGAAGAGGTTCCAATTCATTATCTAGAAGGTGCTACACTTGTAACCAATTTGGGTACCCATCTTTTAGGTATCCTGAGAAGCAAGCTTCAACCTCTCATGGTGGACATAAGAGGAACCAATTGGTGCAAGAGGAGGATGCAAAAAGTGTAAATTCAACTTCTAGGCCTGCTAATACTAAATTTGGGGAGAGTTTGATGATGAGGAGAACACTTCTCAAGGTGCCAAGTGCCAAGGAGCAACCACAAAGGAAGTCCTTGTTTATGACTTCATGTAAATCTCATGGGAAGGTGTGCAAGTTAATTGTAGACTTTGGTTCCACAGATAATTTAGTGTCCCTAGAAATGGTGGAGAAATTAAAACTGAAAAAGATTCCTCACCCTACCCCATATAAGGTGTCTTGGTTGAATAAGGGCCAACAAGTGCTCATTAATGAGCAATGTTGGGTGAAATTTCAGATTGGGGAGTATAAGGATATAAATTTTTGTGATGTTACTCACATGGATGCTTGCCATCTGCTTTTAGGACACCCTTGGAAGTATGATAAGAAAGCCCAACATGATGGGGAGAAGAACTCCTACATAATAACAAAATATGGGCACACTTTCACTGTGAATCCCTTATTGGATGAAGGAGTAGATAAAAAACTTGGGTCTAACATCATGGTGGTAGGTGAGAAATGTTTTTTGAAAACCTTAAAGGAAGAGGGAGGTCTAGGGTTTTCCTTAGTTGTTAAGCCAAAATTTAGGTTTTCTTTGTCCTCAAACAAAAAAAACCCCATCCCTAGTGAATCCCAAGCTTTGTTGGAGAAGTATAAGAAGATTGTGGTTGATGAATTCCCTAGTTCCCTACCCCCAATTAGAGATATCAGTCACCATATTGACCTGATACTAGGTTTTGTGTTTCCCAATAAGGTTGCCTACAAGATGACACCAACCCAAAATGAAGACATAGAAAAACAAGTACAAGAGTTGTTGGATAAGGGCCTAGTGAGGAAGAGTTTAAGCCCTTGTGTTGTCCCAACTGTGCTAGCCCCAAGGAAGGATGGTAAATGGAGGTTATGTATTGATTCAAGAGCCATAAATAGTATAACCATAAGATATAGGTTTCCTATGCCAAGAATGGAGGATCTTATGGGTTGTCTAGGAGGGGCTTGCTATTTTTCTAAGATTGACTTGAAAAATGGATATCACCATATTAGGATCAGAGAGGGGGATGAATGGAAGACTGCATTCAAAACCAATGAGGGTCTCTATGAGTGGATGTTGATGCCTTTTGTCTTGTCCAATGCCTCTAGTACCTTCATGAGATTAATGAATGAGGTATTGAAACCGTTTATTGGAAAATTTGTTGTGGTTTATTTGGATGACATTATTGTGTTTAGCAGGTCCAAGGAGGAGCATTTAAAGAATCTTGATATGGTGCTAAGAATTTTGCATGAATATGGATTGCTGATCAACATGCAGAAGTGTGAGTTCATGAAAGAAGAATTGGTCTATCTTGGGTTTGTCATAGAAAAAGGTAGTTTGAAAATGGATCCATCAAAGGTTGAGGACATTCTCAATTGGCCAACACCTAGATAATTGGGTGATGTGAGGATATTTCATGGTCTTGCAAGCTTCTACAATAAGTTCATCAATATTTTTAGTTGTATTTGTGCCCCCATCATTGATACAATCAAAGGAGAGAAGAAGAGTAAGTTCCAATGGACCAATGAAGTAGATGAAAGGTTTGAATACTTGAAAAGAAAGGTATCACAGTAGCCTGTCCTTTCTCTTCCTGATTTTAATAATTTTTTTTTTTTTGAATGTGATGCAAGTGGTCAATCAATAGGTGTTGTCCTAAGTCAAGAGGGTAGACTGGTTGCATTCTTTAGTGAAAAACTAAATGAGGCTAAGAGGAAATATTCTTCATATGATCTAGAGTTGTATTCTATGGTCCAAGCCTTAAATAAATGGATGCACTAATTGTTTCCAAAGTTGTTTGTTGTATTCACTGGCAACCATGCACTTAGTTTCTTGAATGGACAGGAAAATTTGAACCAAAAGCACATGAAGTGGGTTGAATACCTACAAGCATAGACCCTCACCATAAAGCACAAGAAGGGAAAAGAATTTTTTTTTGAAGATTCCCTTAGTAGAAGGGTCATGTTAGTTCAAGAGGTTCATTTGCAAAGTGTGGGCATAGAATCTCTTAAAGGTATGTATAAGGAGGATGAATATTTCAAGGCTATTTTTGATGTTTGTTCTTAGTTTTCAGATGCTTTTCACAATGATTATGCTGATTATGTTTTGCAAGATGGCCTATTGTTTAAAGGGGCTCAGTTGTGCATACCAAAGTGATCTATGAGGGAAAATTTGGTAAGAGAAAAGAATAGTTGGAGCCTTGGAGGGAACTTTGGACTTGACAAAACCTTGGAGAAGGTTAGGAGGTTCTACTTTTGGCCTAAAATGTAGGTTGATGTAAGAATTCTTTTGGAGAATTGCACTATATGCCAAAGGGAAAAGGGAAGTACTTCAAATGCTAGCCTATACCAACCTCTTCCAATCCCAAATAGACCTTGGGAGAGCATACGTATGGATTTTGTCTTAGGACTGCCTAAGACTTAGAGGGGAGTTGATAGTGTCTTTGTAGTAGTGGATAGGTTCAACCAAATGGAAAAATGTATTCCTTGTAAAAGTAATAATGATGCCACTAATATTGTAGGACTATTCTTCAAATAAATTGTGAGGATCCATGGTGTTCCTTTGAGCATTGTGTTAAATAGGGATTCCAAATTCATTGGTCACTTTTGGAGGACCCTATGAAAGAAGTTAGGGAAAAATTTGTAATATAGTTTTGCCTACAATCCTTAAACAGATGGAAAAACAGAGGTGGTCAATAGCTCACTTGGTAATTTTTTAAGGTGATTGAAAAAAGAGCATGGTATTCAATGGGATTTGGTGCTTCCCCAAGTGGAATATGCTTACAATGATTCTCTAAATAGAAGCATAGGCAAAAGTTCCTTTGAGGTGGTGTAAGGAATGAACCCAAGGGGAATATTTGAGTTGAGAGATTTGAAGGGGATGGAGAAGAGAAGTTTAGAAGGAGAGGATTTTTCCATTGTAATGAAATCAATTCACGATCAAGTGAAGGAGAATCTCAAGAAGAGTGTGGACAAGTACAAAGAGAGGGCAGATTTGAAAAGGAAGAATGTTCAGTATAAGGTGGGAGATCTGGTGTTTGCATACTTGAAGAAGGAAAGGCTACCTAAGGGAAAATATACAAAGTTACAAATGAAGAAAATATGCCCTTGCAAGATCATTCACAAATTTGGGCAAAATGCCTATGAGATAGCACTCCCTCCTAGAGTGGCTATCTCCCCCATTTTTAATGTTGCTGATTTGTACCCCTTGGGATCTTTGGATGTAGGTGCAGGTCTAGAAGTTGATGAAGATTGGGAGTAGGACCTTCCACCATCTAAACCCTTAAAGCTTGAAGCCATTCTAGACAACAAGGAGGTAAAAGGGACAAGTAAAAAGGTATATAATGAATATTTAGTTAAATGGCAAGGTCTTCCACCTGAAGATGCCATTTGGATGAGTGAAGAAGACATCCTACAACATGGTACTACTCTGTAACAAATAATCTCAAGTGGTACTTGAGATCTCTTCTACCCTAGGTGCATGGTGTAGGGGCACCTTGGGGTCTCCATGGCTCTGTGAGGCCTTGTTTGGATTTTTGTTTGTTGTCAAGTTGATTATGGTGTAATAAGGTCCTAAGGACCATCTTCTATGACCTGTAATAGGCTTTTATGCTTGGTGTTGAGTATCAATGTAATTTCATGGTCTCCTTCCTCACCATGTGAACTTGGTACACCTAGGAAAGTTAAGGAATAAAGATTCCATGGTGTAACTAGGTATTTGAGGGGAGTCACCTTGTTGTTTTGATGAGCTTTGTGGTCTTTTAACACCTTTTTTGAATACTCAATGTAATTGAGTTTAGTGGTGCAGTGTAAATTGCCTTAACTAGGCAATTAGGGGTCTAGTTGAAGCTTGGTGGTTTTCCAACATCCAACTAATTCAAAATTTAGTTGGAGGATGTTGAGCAGAGTGGGAAATGTTAAAATAGGCCTCTTGGTCGAGGCAAGGGATGATAAAGTTTAGAAGAAGTTGGAATAAGAAATAACTTTGTTTTTCCTTCATTTTTGTGTGAAAATTGCTGCTAAAACTCATGGTACAGACACACCATGTTTTCTATGGATAGGAGACCATAATTATTTGATAGAGGATTGAACTAACTCTCTTTTGGTGGTGGTTTGAGCCATTTTTATAAGAAATAAAGGAGATATTTGCATTTATCTGAAAGTGGTCTAAAAACCCTCAAAATCGGGGTTTGGTCTAAAAAATTCTCTTATCTCGCTTTCTCCACATGTTCAGGGTCTAATTTTTGGTGGGAAGGTGAGGAATAACATGCATTTTATCAATTTTAAGGTTCTAGAGGATGGAAGGGCTTTGGTGCATCTTTTGGAAAACTCTAGGCTTGGCATCTCCATATGACAAGCCCAATTTGATGTTGATTTCTGTGTTTGGTTGATTTGTGGTAAGAAACCTAAAAGGCATGATTATGGAGTGTTGAAATGAATGAAATAAAGTTATAAGAACCAACCTTGAGGCTTAGGGGAGTTGGGGTGTGCTTTGGAGACTTGTTTCTTAATTGAAAGCAAATAATTAGGCCTCCTTGTGGCATGGAAGATGTGTCTTTTTGTGCAGGATTGGTTAAGTGGCATACCCTAGGGTCTTGGGGTCTAAAAGCAATCCATCTAAGGAATCTAAGGCCAATTCCCTTTTTTTGAGTTTTGTGTTTAGATTGGCTTTGTGATGACTATCCTATTCCTAGTTGATAGGTTGCAAGGAAAATAGGCCTAATAGGAGGTTAATGAGTTTTGACTGTCCTTAATGCTTTGAGCCCTATTGTTGGGTGTTGTTGAAGGAATATCCAAGGTTGTACATGATTCTGGGTTGTAGGAATGTATACTTAAGACATAACTTTGTGACTGTCCAATCTTGGAGTCCTATAAAGTGTCTAGATCAGAAAGTGGAGTGATAGGAAAGTGAAGTGTATCCCTTGAAGACTTGAGGTGTTTGTCATGTTTTGGCAGAGAAAAGGTTTCTCCAATGTAACTAATTTAGTTTGTGTAGTCTACCTTTTGAAAACCTTGGGATAGGTAGGGTTATCTCCTTATTTTAAAAGTGGATTTGAAGAGTCCACTTAAAGAGTATTTGGGAGACTTGTGGTAAGTAGGTTGTTGATAAACTAAGAAGAAGGCTTCCCCTGCTCACTCTACATCAGCTTTGTGATCTTCCCATGGTAAATTATCATTGATTCCCATGAATTCTAAGATCGCTTCTTCATTTTTGAATAAATCTAGAATCGGTGGTTCTCGTTGGTCCAATTCAATGAGTTGTGGGTATACTAGGCTTATTTTAGTTGGTTGATCGCTCGGGATGAAGGATGTTGTGGATATCATGAAAAGGGAGTTATTCTCAAATAGGTTGGAAACATCAAGGGGGAAGTCATCTAGGGTAGTATCATGGGATGTTGGTAACAAAGAGGAAGCCTCAACCTGTCTAGCAGAAGTACCTTTTCCAAGAAGGGTAACCTTGCTAGTAGTACAACCTAGGTTGAGATTATTTAAACGTTTCTTAAGAATGATGGGTTCTAGAAAACCATTGTCATTTTGACCTAATTTATCATTGTTGTTATAACCCCATCCCTTCATTAGCTACAAGACTTTTTTATCATCTTCCATGGGAAGGATAGGGATGGGTCATTCATCTTGATAGAGAAGTTTAGAGAAATCCTCCTCATTGATATCTTCTTTGTTCAAATCCCCCCACTTGGTGAAGGTTGTAGCTGCCATATTGATAGTTTTAGGCACTTCATTGCTAGATGTAGCTTTCCCATTAGATTTAGGAGAAATTGGTAGCTCTCAAAAGATGAATTTATCCTTCATTAGTTTATATTTTTGACAACCATCATCTTGGATCACTGATTTGATGTTAGGAATGTTTTATATAGTGGGTGTTTTTGTTTTTGTGGTCGATGCAAGGGATGATGGGTCAAAAAATGAGGAGGATAGTGTAGTTCCTTCATCATTTTTTAGGGATCTAGGGTATCTTGTAAAACTTGGCCTCAAGATTTTTGTTGTAGTAAAAAGGTTTAGGATCTCCATGGATGGTAACTTCTTTGCCCTCAAAAGGAAGCTTTACACATTGATGATAGGTCAAAGCTACAAATTTTAGGGCATGGATCCATGGCTGACCAACCAAGATGTTGTAGGGGAGATCAAGGTCTAACACTTGGCATGTAGTTTCTATAATGATAGGTCTCACTTTGATGGGTAGTGGAATGATACCTTGTGATACTCGCTCTTGGTCATCATATGCTTGAATGGTGGTACTCTTTTCTTTCTCAATAGTATCCTTTGAATAGCCCAAGTTTTTGATCAGTTGAAGGGTGCAAATTTTCATACCAACACCTCCATCTAATAAGAATATTTTAACCTTATTCTTGTGGAGAATGACCTCAAGGTGCAAAGCACGATTATGAGATGGTTGTGATGGTAGGTATTGTTCCAAGAAGGTGAGAAGATGATCAGTGATATGCCCTACCATAGCTTGAAACTATTTTGTATCAATATCCTCAGGGATGGATGATGAAGATAAAGCTTTATCTAAGATTTCCCTATGTGCAAGGGACAGCCTCAATAGTTCCAAGATAGAAATCTATGTAGGTGTCTTCTTAAGCTGATCTAGGAGATTATGATTGCTAGAGTTGGATGTAGGAAAAGTAGGTTATTCCCTAGATTGAGATAGGAATCCTTGGATAGTGAATTTTCCCCATCATGTGGTGACTCCACACTTTGCATTAGGTCCTTTGATGGTGAAAATGATGATTTCACTATCACAAGAAGTGACTACATTGGAATAGGTATGTACTATATTTGTGTAATCCTTATCTTTTCTAATTTTGTTTCCTTTGCTATGATCTGGAATAGGCTTCTTATATATCTTAAGATCATGGTTGCCAACTAAGACCTCAAAAGATATAGCTTCACCCTCTATAAGATCTTGGATAATATTTTTGAGCCTCATATAGTTCATTGTTTGTGTCCTTTGATTTTGTGGAAGTCACAAAGATTGTTTTCATTGTACTAGGGCAGTTTATCCTCTAGTTCATGGTAGTTTTCAAAATTGGGAAGCATTATTAGGTTTGAATCTACCAACTTCTTCATGATAGTCTCAATAGGTTCCGACAACTGTGTGTACTTGTATTTCAAATAGTTGTACTTGTTAGGGGTTCGTCATTGTTGTGTGTTGGTGTTGTTGATCTGATTATTTTGGGTTGGTGTTGTTTGTTGCATAGTTGGTTGAACATTAGCTATTTGATTTGTGTTTGTCGTAGGAAGACTTAGGACCACCTTACCATCCATCATTCCATCATTTATCACATTCTTGTTCTTATCCTAGACACAAAGCTCATTGTTGAAACTAGTTGATGGGTGATTATCTTTGTAGGTTTGATTATTTCCATATGAGATGAGAGCTCCCTCAATGTTAAGTGCTCTAGGGACACGTTTATCATAAGAGGTAATGTGTTGCATCTTCAAGTGGAAGGATAGATCTAGGTATATATTTGGTATGATAATCCCCACTTGTTGTTCATCGGGAATTGGCCACTTTCTCTTACTAACTCTTTGTCTCCATTATTGCAAGAAATTGGTGAAAGATTCTACTTTATTTTGTTTGAGAGTGTAAAACTCTTCTAAGCTTATTACCATGTCAAGATTAAAGGAGAAGTGATCTATGAATTAATCAGTGACTTCTTGAAAAGTCTTGATATTGGTAGGCAGTTGAGAAAACCAATCCATGGAAGGACTTGTTAAATTTTGGGGGAAGAGGCACATTAAATAAGAATTATTGTAGGAAACCTTCTTAAACATGACACTAAAATATTTGACATGGTCCACAAGACTTCCTCTCCCTTTGTATTTATTGAATTTGGGGATTTAAAAGTCAAGAGGGAATGGTACCATTGTGATGTTTTGATTGAATGGATATGGGCATAATTTATGTGTATGGGGCTTCTTCATCTTTATGATCTGAAGATCCTACATTTCTTGTGATAACACCTTAAGTTGTGAGGCTAAATCGTCTTGTGGGCTTTGTGGAGGAACATACATTGCGTATTGTGGGATGGAGGATGGATTGTACATGGGATACTAATATGATGGTGTGTTGTATGGTGTGCCGGGTGGTGTGGGATATTGTGAAGGTGATTATGGTGTTGATGTATATGTTCCTAGCATGTTTGTATTGATGATGTTCTATTGAGGATTATAGTAGGAACCTTGTTGTTGTTATTGAGCTTGTTGTTGCTATTGGGCTAATAAGGCTAATTGATGTTGTTGTTGTTGTTGAGCTTGATTTTTTTGTTGGGCTACTAAGGCTGCTAAATGTTATTATTGAGCCACTAGGGCTTGTTGTTGGGTGTGTTGTTGTTACTATGTTGCTAAGGTTGCTTGATTTTGTTTTTGTTGTTGTTGTTGTGCTGCTAGGGTTGCTAATGCAAAGAGGGATGGAGACCTACTCCAAATGAAAAATGAATGATCTCAGATCAACCTCCAAAATAGATTCTAAAGATCTCACCAAAATTCTTCCTTTGAGCATGCTTCCCCTAGCAGTATTCCAAACCCAGTTCTAGACACTTTTCTCAAGAACTTCCCAAAACACTTGGAAAATAAATTATGGATTAAGATACCCTTTTTAGGGATACACAACATACATCAGAACTAGGGGTGATTCTTTGGACTATGTTTGACTTCCAATAAGCCTACCTAGCAAAAGGTTCCCCAATCAGCCCAAATTTGCAAAGGAAGTACCCTTTAAAGGTGAGGTTTCCACTCAAAAACCAAGAAAAATAGATGTTGATATTACCAAACCACAAATTTCATGATTACCTTGCCCGCATAAGGCCATTACCCTGCTACTCCAAGAAACCCTCCTAAACACAAGCAAAAATAAGGGTTTTCAGGGATTTCACAACTCCAAGCCTCTCCTAGTCATTCCAAGGGTCCAAACACCTTCTAATACCACTGAAAAAACTTATCAAACACTCACAATTCCACTACACTCATTAATTTTCAAAATCACTACTTGGGTTTCTCATTTTCATAAAGAAATACCCTTGTTCCAACCTAGGACAACATGCCCTCATCAGATTTCCTTACCCTCACAACTCCCAAAGAATTGAAACATATAAATTGACATCCTACAAACCAATCCATCGATTTATAGGCTCAAAAAGTAAGTGGATTAGCCATTTTCATTAAAATTGGCCCTTCAAACCCTTACATAGTCAAAACAGGGCAATCACAGAGATTTATTGATTTCTCACACAAATCAATGACTTAAAACTTTTTAAAAAAATTAAATAAGATAAAATACATGTAAAAAAATGCACTAGTAACCTCAAGCCATGAAAGACCTGTACAGGTCTGTACCAATGAAGAGAATTTCAGAAAAATAATGAAAATGTAGAGATTAGCTTTTGACGATGATGAATTCTTCTTCCAAAACTGAACAACAACCTTTTCCATGAGGGATTACATAATTTTATAATAGTTTAAACTTAAAACAACCTCTAGAACTTACCAAATACCCTCAACCACCTTTTTTTGGGCTCTTGAATGACAACTTGACAATTTGGTTCTTAATTCACCACTTACAACTTTGTTTTGCAGTTTCCTCTTAATTGAATTTCTAAGACCCCAAAATCCTTCAAATACACATCATATGGTCATTGAGACATATTCATGAAGAAAAAAATGAAAATAAAATTTATTCTACCACCTAGACCTCATTGTCATCATTGACATTAATTGACAACTCTTTACATTTCATGATTTGACATATTTTGCAACTTCCTCATTGCATATTGATTAAAATAAATGATTGAACCTTCAAGAATATTTTTCCTTTCATCCCAAGGTGTAGGTTCCCCTACACCATACACCCCCCCAATATAAAAATATTGACCCAAGAGTTGAAGGGTTCTCCATGCTTCGACAATGTTGCTCCATGCATATCTAGACCTGATACTTGCTTTTTCCTCACACCTAGATCAAAATTTGATATCCTCCTAGCCCTTATACCCGCAAAAAACAAGGGTTAGAAAAAAATTGTTATATCTTCTTCATTGCTTCATATCCACACTTGTATCCATCCATCTTGGCTTGTATACTCTACCCTCTCTTCACTATCATCAAACCTTTGCACCTTTGTTCACACTGCCCTTTCCTCATTTTGATCAGACCTTCATTCTTTATGTCCTCTATCCTTCCAATATTATGACTCACTATCCTCATGCTTGCTACCTCACAAAAATTTGTCCTAACACCTTTTGACTATCCTTTGTCCTGATGCAACACCACAGGGCACCTAATTGTCCCTAACAACACATTATCATTCTCTTCTTGCCTTTCCAAAGGCTCTTCCCTCTCACTCTACCCTTTACCAGTCTGAGTCACCTTTCTATTCCTTTCCTTATGCCATATAAAGTAATGCTTCACTCCATCTTCTTGAAAACCACACCTATCCTTCTTACCCACTATCTGAGCATTACTCATTTGATCTTCACCTATTGTTCCATCATGATTAACATGCTCCATACCTACAAAAAAAAAATCTTTTTGTCCTCAAGCCTTAGAGGCCCCCTCTTACCAAAAATTACTACCTTGGACTTACCCTTATCTCTTTCTTTTCCCTACAAAGGAGTTAGTTTGAAACTTTGATTATCCTTCCAAATGGTGTAGGTGTATGCCCAACCATCATACATGGACCTCCTATCAAATTGCCATGGCCTCCCCAAGAGCACATGAGAACAATCCATTGGAATTATGTCACATAAGACTATATCCTTATACTCCCCAATTTGTAAATCAACATATGCTTGCTCATTCATCACTAAGGTTTGACTACCATTCACCCAAGAAAATCTATAAGGTGCTATATGAGGTATCTTTTCCAAGCTCAACTTATCTACCATCTCCCTAGACACCATATTATCTTGAGAACCAGAATCAATGAAAACTTGACATACCTTACCTCTACATTTGCATGAAGTTTTGAATAGACTCCTTCTTTGACTCAAGTCTTCCTCCTTAGGTTCCTGCAACAAAGTCCTCCTTACCATAAGTGCTTCTCCCTCTTATAGATCAACAATTTTGCTTGAAATTTCACATTCTTCTTCTTGAACTAGTTGTGCTCTTCTCTCACTCCTTCTATCACCACTTGAAGATGAACCTTTACCTTGAGGACACTTGAAGAATGGGTGTCCAAACTCTTGACAATTGTAGCATCTCCCTGAAAAGGTGTTTGCATTTCTTCCTCCACCAAATCTGCCTCTTCAACCTCTCCATCCACCTCTGAAATCATATTTCTCTTGCTCCTTCTTGACATCTCCTTGACTCTCGTTTTTTGGTTTTAAATGAGGATTAAATCCTCTACCTCTAGAAGTGCTACCTCTTCCTCTTGCTACCTTGTCTTGCCTCCTCTTTAGTTTTTCTTCTGCACTCATTGTCATTTGAAAGCATTGTTCAACTAATTTTGGTGCCATCAAGCTGATTTCATCCTGAATGTTGTATCTCAGACCATTCAAATACCTAGAAAACATTTCTTCCTCATCTTCTTCATGTTTAGTCCTTATAATTAGCCTATAAAACTCTTCAGTGTATGATTGCACATCTAGTTCCTTTTGTCTAAGATTTTGCAACTTCTTAAGCAATTGAACATTATAATTAGAAGGAAGAAATTTACCTTTGATTTTTGTTTTCATCTTCTCCCAAGAAGTGATCTTGATTTTTCCTTTTTTCTCCCTATCCTCTTGCACAAAATTCCACCATACCAAAGCATGTCCCTTCAGTTTTGTTTTTTCCCTCTTCACCTTATGTCCTTCATCAACCTCTTCACTATCAAAATAGTTCTCCATGGCTCCAATCCAATCCAGGAGCTCTTCACTATCAAGCTTGCCTCCATACATGGGCGCATCCATTTTTCCATGTTCATCCTTCTTCATAGCCTTCAAAAGCTTCATTTTTCTCACATCATCTAGATCCATCTCCTCTTCTTCACTAGAGGTCTCCTCCTCTTCAGAATCACTTTCATCCAAAAGGGTCCTACCTTTAGCTTTTATTGCAGCCATCTCCTACTTCGGGGCTTCTATCTCCTTGTCATGATTGTAAATATTCCTTGCAACAACATTCCCCTTAGGAGGCATTTTTATTCCTCCAATTACGGTCTTCTTCCTACACACAAAATTCAACCTTCTATTCACAAAAGACCTACTCCCTTGCTCGGATACCACTTTGATGCAGAGAGGGATGGAGACCTACTCCAAATGAAAAATGAATGATCTTAGATCAACCTCCAAAACATATTCTAAAGATCTCACCAAAATTCACTCTTTGAGCATGCTTCCCCTAGTAATATTCCAAACCCGGTTCTAGGCACTTTTCTCAAGAACTTCACAAAACACTTGGAAAATAAATTGTGGATTAAGATACCCTTTTCAGGGCTACATAGCATACATCAAAACTAGGGGTGACTTCTTTGGTCTATGTCTGACTTCCAATAAGCCTACCAAGTAAAAGGTTCCCTAATTAGCCCAAATTTACAAAGGAATTACCCTTTAAAGGTGAGTTTTTCACTTAAACACTGAGAAAATTCAATGTTCATATTACTAAACCACCAATTTCATGATTACCTTGCCTGCATAAGGCCATTACCTTGCCGTTGTATGAAACCCTCCTAAACACAAGCAAAAACAAGGGTTTTCAGGGATTTCACATCTCCAATCCTCTCCCAATCATTCCAAGGGTGGAAATACCTTCCAATACCTCTACAAAAACTTATAAAACACTCACAATTCCACTACACTCATTATTTTTCAAAATCACTACTTGGGTTTCTCATTTTCATAAAGAAATACCCCTATTCCAACTTTAGACAGCATGCCCTCATCCGATTTCCTTACCCTCACGAATCCCAAAGAATTGAAACATATAATTTGACATCCTAAAAACCAATCCATTGAGTTATAGGCTCAAATAGTAGGTGGATTGGCCATTTGCATTAAAATTGGCCCTTCAAATCCTTACACAATCAAAATAGGGTAGTCATAGAGATTTATTGATTTCTCACACAAATCAATGACTTAAAAATTTAAAAAAAAATTAAATGAGAGAAAATACATGTAAAAACATGCACTAGTAACCTCAAGCCATGAAAAACCTATATGGGTCCGTACCAATGAAGAGAAGTTCAGAAAAAATAATGAAAATATAGAGATCAACGTTTGACAATGATGGATTCTTCTTCCAAAACTAAACAAAAAAAATTTCCATGAGGGATTACATCATTTTATAATATTTTCAACTTCAAACAACATCTAGAACTGACCAAATACCCTCAACCACCTTTTGTTGGGCTCTTGAATGACAACTTGACAATTTGGTTCTTAATTCACCACTTACAACTTTGTTTTACAATTTCCTCTTAATTGACCCCAGAAGCCTTCAAATACACATAATATGGTCATTGAGACCTTATTAATTAAGAAAAACATGAAAATAAAATCTATTCTACCACCTAGACCTCATTTTCATCATTGACATTAATTGAGGACTCTTTACACTTCATGATTTGACATATTTTGCAACTTCCTCGTTGCATATTGATTAAAAGACCTCTCAAATCAATTATTGAACCTTCAAGAATATTTTTCCTTTCATCCCAAGGTGTAAGTTCCCATACACTAGTTTCTTGGTGTTGTTGTTGCTGCTATTATGCTACTAAGGCTACTTGCTATTTTTGTTGTTGTTGTTGTTGCGCTGCTAGGCATGCTTGCTATTGTTGTTGTTGGATGACTTGCTAATAAGCTTATTGTGCTTGTTGTAAAGCTAAGAAATGTGTTTGTAATGTAGGATTAGTTGGTTTTTGGGACATTTGTTATGGGTTTTTGATGTTGATGATAGGTTGTGGATTCCCTTGGTTTAACATTCCTTGCAATATGGTGGATTGGGATGGACGAATGTAAGTTTGAGGTCCCATTTGATTTTGCATGGTGAGAGGGACTATGGGGAAGGATTATGATGTTGCCATTAAGTATTGCAATGGTAATGACACATTAGGACCTTGAATCCATTATTTAACAAGGTTTCCTTGCCCAAAGTCTTAAGGATTTCCTTGTGTTCGAGATGTGGTTAAGGTATTACCTTGGTTGCTAGGGTTCGTGACCAAGGGATTGTTTGATTCATATTGATGATGGATGGTATGAATGTGTTTTGTGAAACCAATGGTGTAGATGAAACAATTGGTTGGTTGGATAAAGATGCCCCCATTTTCATTAAGGGTTGACTTTGTGTAAGGGTATTGGCATGCCCTTGTTGTTCTATTTGAGACACTTGATCCACATTTCCTTGTGTGATGTTGGACACACTTTTGGTACTTTTGGGGATGGATGAAGATGGGTACCCTCAATATTTTGAGGTTGTTAAGGATTCATGAGTGTAAGTGGTTGGTGTTGATGTTGGGGGTGTTTGGGAATGGTAGAAGTGCTAGATGTTGTTGTCCAAGTTGTGGATGGATTGGTGTTGAGAGTACCCAAAAGTGTGTTTCTTTTAAATGGAAAAGTATGGCCAAAGTCTCTAGAAATACTAGCTACAAGACTAGGAGTAGGAGTTTGATTTATCCTTAGTAGTAGAGTTGTTTGCAAGGTGGATGAATTCAATACTTGTGCCAATGATTGTGCAACAAAATATGGGGAAATTTAAGAAACTTTTTCTAAGGCTTGATGTTCCATGATTTCCTCCCTAGTAAGTTAAAATGGATTGTTTGTAATGTCTTCTATCTCATATGGCCCTGATGGAGATGAGGGTTGTTGTGATGGGGTAACTTTACTTATCAGATCAAATTCTTGAGGATTTGGATCACTTGAGGTGAAAGTGACTTTGGTTTTCCCCATGATTCTCTTGTGTTGTGATTTTGTCTTTACCATAAATTTTGGGTCACCTATAGGAGAGTTGTATTGATATTTGTAATGTTTGAACTCTCTACTTGACTCAAATCTAGGTAAAACGGATGCTCTAAGAATTTTTGGAGCAATGATGATAATGGGAGATGAAAATTTGGATGATGTGGGAAGTGATCTTTGCAAACATTTTGGGACAACACTTTTGACTTAAGAGTTTGATGTTTGATGTTTGGATAAAGGGTGTTTATGAACTTGTGTATCTTTAGGGTAGACTCATGACCTTTAAGATAAACCATTTCAAATATGATAACTAACTTAACTAAATGCATGGAAAATGATTCATTTCACATACAAAGTAGCTAAGTTAAGGTTTGGGTTGATAGATGTCTAAGTCCAAAAGTGTTGGTGTAATCAAAGTTTTTGCAAAGTTTGGTGAAGTGAAGTTTGGATTTTGATAAAGAGGTGGATGAAATGTTTGACCCAATGTTGAATTAGAGTGAACCTTTATTTTCCAAGACCAAGGTAGTGAGAATGATGTTAAACCTCTAAAAGTGTTCAAATCCAAAAGACCATTTTTGATTTAAATGAGGGGTTCATATTGAGCATACATGTCTAGATTATTCAATAGAATACGTCTATTAAACCTCCTTACCAAATTATTCCCATTGTGGTACTATCTTAGGATACGTCTTCTAATGTACTTTGAACTATGATGTCTAAGTTTTAAGTAGCGGCATGTAGACCTTCTCTTGGGGATTTTGATTTTGCATGAGATCATTTAGAGAAGTTCAAGATCATGGAAAATACCAATGTTTTGAATTTCAAATAGGGAATACAAGTGTTGGAATGTTCAAGACAATTGAGAAGGGGGGGTGAATCAGTTGTATCAATTTATTTACTTCTTAACTTAATTAATTCCACTTTATCTTCAATTTATTATTAAGTGTAAACATGAAAATGCAGATAACAAAAACATAACACCAAAGACATCAAATTTATGTGGAAAACCCTAATGAGGAAAAACCATGGTGAGGATTAACTCATAGTATAGTAGTAATGCAATACCGAATACAAAAGGCTCACTGCCAGAGGGCTCACTGCCTTAGGACTCACTGTCCAAAACAGAGGCTCACTACCTACAAAAAAGTACAAAGAATTAGATAAAGATACACCACTAGGATTTCCACACACTTTGCAGCTTGATTAGAAGATTATGAATACAATGAAGTACTATTGTCACAATTCACTCTTCCACACTCTAATTTTTGCACTTGTTCACACACTCCGCTCTTGCTCAAATTGACTGATGGATGGATGTTGATTTTTCTACAAATTAACTTGTATTTATACCATCTTCAACCTTAGGAACATTTTCCAAGGTCAACTATACAATTTCATTTTATAAATTCAAACTAGGTCGGCTACTCAACATTCCTGCAGTGGATAAGAATATGAGGGAACCAAATACATATTTAATTTAGGACCCAAACAACATCTTGAAGTTTGCATACGCTTCCTCAAGTCGATGCAAAAGCCAAATGTAACATACAGACACCAGGTCAACCAAACCTAATGAAAATACCAATGATCTTTGAAGTACATGCACCTTCAGCAAGATAAACACACACAAATTTCTCAACATGCTTCACCAATGATTTTACCATCTCTGAGAACAACTCAAATACATCTGCAAAAACTTCAACAAACTTTATTTGTAGAGAACACTTCACCAGTTCAACCTAGACAACCAACAAAAACACAAAGACTCTGGAGCAGGTCTTTCAGAGAGCCAAACCACAAGCCATTTTGTCAGAACACATAAATAGTTAGAAAGAGTAATCTCCCAGATCTGCAAGATCTAAAACCAAATACCAGAAGACTGAAAAAGCCAAAACATTTCTCCAGTCAATAACTAGATAATTTTGGTAGACCATTTCACACACTAATGAACATAACTTTTACCCCATCAAACCAAAAATTGGAACTCAGAATATACAATCCATTTAAGCTTATGAACAAACCTATAAATCCGCATAGGCATTGGGTCGACACAGGAGAAACATGAACCACAATACTGGAGCACACTCAAAACATACTTCAACACAACTTTCATTATTTCTCAAATTTTCTCAAAAGCAGATGGAAAAATCCAACTTACTGAATCTGTACAGTGTTGGTATCAATGACAATATTAATGAAAACACCACCAGACACATCGATACTTTCAACAACAAGTCTAGATCTTTTATTGAAGCACATCTATAAAAATTCCTTACCAACCTATTCCTATTTTGGTAGAGTGCCACAAGGTGTTGTTTGATAGCTTTTTTACTATGATGTCTAAGTTTGAAGTGATGACATGTTGAACTTCTCTTGGGGATTTTTATTTTGTATGAGATCATTTAGAGAAGTTCAAGATCATGGAAAAGAGGATATTTATTTCCACATAGGTGGTGGTAATATAGGCCTTCTAGCCAAAATATCGGCTTGTTCATTGCGTTCATCTAAGATGTTTGTTGTGTTTCTCCACTAACTAGGTGTTTCATTTTTTTCAAAAGTGAAGCTTCTCAAACTACTAATTATATCCATTTTTTCTCCCTCAATAAGTTCAAAGTTTGTTTGAATGATAGTGGGTGTAATATTGGTTTGTTCAACCAAAGCGATCAAACACCAAATGGTCACATGGGGTTTAATTTTGTCAATTTATCTAGCTTAAATCAATTTACTTTTACCATGAACACTTGTATTTCTTAAGTTCAAACTAAATTTCTATGTCAAAAACATCATCAATTCCACAATGTCCATTTTGTGAAAAGGATGAAGTCAAGGGCATAGTTACCTAGGTCAAATTTGGGAAATATGGATTGAGATGTAAACCAAAATATTTAGAAGTCTCTAAGAATAAATCTTTAGGAAAAGAATCAATATCAAGGTTTTGTCAAAAGGTATCCATACTTAGACCAAAGGGTTTAAAATTTTGAAAAGACTTTGTTGATGTTTGTTTGCAATTTGTTTTGGAATCAAGCAAGTGTTAAATTGACTCTCAAGCATTTACAATCCTAGATAGGTGAGGTACATATTTCTTAGTAGTCTTACCAACCATCAAAAGAGATGATTAATCTAATAAGATGAAGTGGACAAATAGACTATGCTAAGGAAATAAAACATCTTGACACACCAAGAAATGGAGTTCCTTCCCCATTTTCTTTATTTTCTCAATAAAAAACCAAACATGGTAACTTCTTGGAGCAATGCTACTCCAATGCACTACCTTAAAATATGTTTTGGAAAATTGGACTTGGTTAGCCACTACAAACAAGGATTTCAATGACCATATCTAGGATGAAATAGTGCCATATGTGTGGTGATTCTACTCAATTAAGAGGCCTCCCAACCCTTAGAAATATCTAAGGGTTTTAACATAGCACAAGGATACTAAGGGAGATGTTGTCAATATGGGACAACCATAACCAACTTGATCAGTGAGTTTCATCACAACCAATTTTGTTTATACAGCGAGCCAGAATGAAAGCACCACTTTTAGTCATTACCTCTCACAAGTTGGGAGGTAGGCCCTTTCTAAAGGTGACACATGTTTGAAGCATAAAAATCTTTTCATCACCCAAGTTTTCCAATAGGTGCAAGGGGAGAGCATAAGCACTTCCAAGCAGAAAAGTAGACTTGTGTGCTTCTCTTCACCCAAGATTGCACGAAGCACAAGGGATTGGATACACACAACAAGAATATGTAGACAAATCAAACACATGTTTTTTTTAATCCATAATAGCAATGAGTTCATTTTAAACACCAATTTGAAGTGTAAAAGTTGTATTGTTTAATTTTAATCCAATCAAGAAAAATGATGTGAGTGTTGAGTTTTAACTAATTTGAACATTCATTTTAAAGCCCAAAATAAATATAGTTTGGTCCTAAAACATGAAATAAAAATCAACATAAATGGGTTATAATTGCCTCAAAAGTGTTGCAACACTTGTTACAATTATAGTTCAACTAATAGTAGTATTCTTATTTTCTTCAAGTTGTATTGTCCAAACCTACAAAACCCAGTTAGTCTAAAAACCAAAACAAGAAGCTAGAGACATGTTAGTGATCAGATAAAGCAAAAAAATTCAAATACATGCAAAAAAATCAAGTTTTGTTATTTTTACCAGTAATTCACGGCATTGAAATCAATTGCGTTGCTAAAATCCATCAATAGCGTCACTATATAGGATATGCATCACCATACTAAAAAATTGATAGCAACCCTCTAAAACAAATAGTGAGGTCAATTGCATCACCAAATCGATTGCATCACTAAAAAAGAATTCATTCTATGTTAAAAAATGACATTAGCGTCACTATATTAATTTGTGGTGACAAAATTAATTATGCGTTGATAAACTAAAATCACATGCATGTTGTTGTATAGTGATGTATCGTCAAATATGTCAATGGATAATCAATAGCATCGTTGTACTTGAAAACACAAGGAAAAAAAGATTTCACAAGAAAAACGTTAGATTAGTTAGTTTCTGCCCTCCTTCTAGCCCCAAAATGTGACCGACAGATTAGTATGGGTTGGCTACACTTGATCCATGAGGATACAAAGAATATTCGAGCCACTAAATGATAATCCCAATAAGATCAATCAATAAAGACTAAACTAAGCATCCATTAAAACTAACATATTAAACTATGAAAGCTTTTAAAACACCTATTCTAATCCATTGAAACTTATCCTATTGGGGGAGTGGTGTCACATTGATGTGGAATGGTGACCCTTTCCCAATCTCATGGATAAATGAGCTTGTTTTGATCGATTCTGTTGAAGAGAATCGACGAAACCGATGATAGATGTGTGATGAAACATGATTCGAATGCTAAACTAACATGATGCTAGCTATTTTAACATGATTTATACTAAGATTATTGATATGGGTGAGTGCAAAACTAATCTAAATGGATTTTAAGCTAAAAAGATTCAAACCCTAATTACCAACTAAGCTAAATGGATGCCTCTATGTTATCATTGAAGCCATTAATAGAACCTAAGCTAATGATGCAAGTAAAATTAAGCTAAATAAAGTTAAATGTGAGTGCAATTGCAAGTGATTTTAACAACATAAGTTTGTTGTTAAAATATGGATCCATTTTTCTCCGAATAGTGACCTATTTATAAGAGAGAAAATGAGAAATGAAGGGTTAAGATTAGAAAGGTTAATCAATGGTCAAAAAGGAAGAAAGATGGAGGCGCGGATCATGGATTCCCATCAAGGGTTGAAAATCAATGATCACATGGTTCACGGAAAGAATCAAGGGTTTACATTCTTCCAAACAAACACACATTCAAAACGTGCACATGAAGTCTTGTAAGTTTGTTATGAGGGAGAATATTCCTTTTTTCAAATGAGTGAAGAGAGAATATTCTTTGTGATATTCTCATGGGTGAGGAAAATTAGATATTTAGAAAATCAAAACAAAGTTTTAATGTGCAAAAGGGAAAGGAATATCCCCTTTTGGAGGAATGTGCAAAGGAGGAATATTCCCTTGCAAGTGGGTGGATTAGATATAATTAGTAATTTGATAAATAAATAAAGTTTAAATTATGCAAATTAGGGTATTCATTAAATAATTAATTAATTTAATGAAAAGGGGAAGTGATGTGATATTTAATTAAATAACTTAGGTTATTTAATTAAATAAGAGGACTTTAGGGATTAAATTAAATAACTTGATGTATTTAATTTAATAAGATAAAATTTTAGTATAAAAGGGGTGAATTAACCTAATTAGGTCAATTAGATTAATATATGAGAATGATGCAATTAATTAAATAGTTAGGCATATTTAATCAATTAAGAGAAAAGAGGACGGGTTTCAAGATGAAATGATGTTAGTTAGTGAATTTGATCCATCAAGACATTTTTAGGTGTCTACAAAGACACATGTCAAGATCTTGTCTAATCCTATCTCAAACTTTTCCTTTATAAGCAAGGCATCATTTATACATCATAACAATTAAATTTATTTGAGTTAGTCCAATATATCAATGCAATATTAAGTATTGCATACTGGCCATATCTTGCATCCACTATTGTAATTTCATGTTTTTGCTTTTCCCTCTTGTAGAAGGTTGTTTTTGGTTTTAATAGGCGATCTTGGAGGCTTGAATCCTTGAGTGACTCTAACATAATAACAAAGCTTTGGAATTGCAAAACCCCTTCTCAAATCTAAGGATATTCAAGCTTGATCTTTTGTTAGGTGTGCATTGGGCTAAAATAAACCTCATGACTGAGTCTAAAAGGCCCAAAAAACCCCATTTTCATATAAAATAGTTAATATTTGGGTGATTTTTTAGGCCATTTTTGGAGGGTTTGGTGAAAACCTATATTTTTTGTCCATATAGTTGTATGGATCCGTCTAGATCATACATCGCCATACCATTTGATCACTACTTGTATGAATTAGATTGTGGAATATTCTCTATGTATAGGGCATATTCTAAAGGTTGCATCATATTTATGCAAGTGGTATTGTAGGTTACATCATCCCATCATCACACATTAGAGGTAGCTTCGTCAATGATTTTAATATTAAACTATTGTTTTTAAAATAATTTTTTTACTAGCATTTGATTGTTAAGGTTCTTAGCACTTGGTCTTGGATCCTAGGTGCATTGCTAGTGTTAGGGCTTATAGTCCATGGGGGGCATGTAAGCCACCATCCTGCCTCCACTCGGAGCCTCACTCAATCGATGAAGCTCCACCCACTCGCTCCCATTGACAACGATGCAAATAATATATATTTTTAATATTTTTTAGTGATGCACTCATATTGGAGACCTACGACTAGTCCCCAAGCTCTTAAATTTTTTCCCCCAGGCCCTAGAAGGGCATTTTTTTCTACGAAGTATAACTTTCCTCTAGGGTGTCAAAATTTTACAAATGGGATATCGACAAAAATCTAATTCCAAGCACTTCATAGTGGTGCAAGCAATTTCTAGATTTTGCCTCAGGTGAATTTTGTTGCTAGTTGAAGTTATATTTTCCTTTTTGGACCTTCAAGATCATTATTTTTTTCCAGATTATCCAATTTTCATGATTTTTATGGTATTGGAAAGGTATTGAGGAGGTATAATTCAACCCCAAGTATAATTTATTCATATTTGAGAAAATTTTCATTTTGGTTGATTGCTTAGACTTATTGCAACTTGGAGAAGTTTTGTCCTCCTGGGAAGGCTTAATTTATAGTCTTGATCATATTGGGAAAGGTTAATTTTAGTTTGAGGATCTCATTCTAAGATATTGTTGTAATTTTCCATCTTTGATCCATCTTAGTATTATAATATCTAGAACACAATTTTGGCATTGTAAATGCACTACATATAAAGTGCCAAAACATATTATTGGGGGATTTTCGATTGATTGATTTTGGGGGGTCTTGTTATGCTCTAGATACACACCCCAAATTTCACTTGGTAAAGTTGAGGACCCACTTTGCTTCCCTTAAGTTTGTTGTTTTGTTTCATCGTGTTATCATTTTGTTGTTCTTGTCTTCACTTTGCTCTCTTCCCTTGTTTTTGCTTCGGTCTTTGTTTTGCATTTTTTTCCATTCTTGGTCTTGTCCCAGGGTTGTCTACAACCTTGGGACCTTTCTTTGTTTCTCTTTTTTCCTTGTTGAGTTTTGGGTTCTGAATCGGACTTCAGACCTCTTCAAAGGCTTGGGTTTGACTTGGTTCCCCGATCTTGCTTTGTGGTCTTGTTTGGGACTCGGGTTTTGAAACAGACTCTGAACCTTGTACTTTGGGTCCTAATCCATTTTTGGTTCTCGATCCTAGCTTGTTTACGTCATTTGGTATCAAGCGTTTCCATTTCCCTGGGACCATTTTTGGTCTCTCTTATTAGGATCAGAACTCTTACTAGACTTAGACTTATTCCAAATCCTATTCAGATCCCTAAGCCCAACCCTTATCTTTTTGTCGAGATCAAGACTCTAGATTGGATTTGTACTTTTTACTGAAAGTCTCAGTTTGGCTTGGATCCCTAACCCCAACCCATCTTCCCTTCGTCGTTTTCTCCCTATCCCTCCATCTTCAATTTTTGTGTCATGTATTTTTCGTTCTTGGTGTTGTTTTCTATCTGATCTTTTAGAGTCACAAAAATCTTTAAAAAAAAAAAACTCAAAAATACAAAAAAAAAACCTTTAAAATAAAATAAAAAAATTTAAAATCTAAATGATTTTAAAATTTAAAAGGAATTAAAAGATTTAAAAAATCATTAAAATTAAATAAATAAATAATAATAATAAAAAAAGTCCCATCGGGACTTCGGGTCCCAACGGTATCAGTGGACAAAAGCAACAAAATGTCCATGAATGAAAATTATCACCGAGCCCGCCACCTTTTCTAAAATATTTTAAGACTTTGCAAATAAATAGGGGTATGTCAAGGAATGAAACTCCCGACGAACCATTGTTAAAGGGGCACGATAGAAACAAAGGTCTCAATCCAAAATGTACTCTTGCCTCTGCCATTCTCGAAGGATCGTGCAATGAAATGATGTGTGTTCTCGATGGGCCATTTAGAAAGGTCCAAAAAAAGTTAAAAAAAACTCGTCATTATACTCTTGTCTGCCATCATAAAGGGGGAAAAAAAAGAGAGATGTCCTCTCGAGAACGTGATTCTTGAGAGGATGATAAGATTGAATATCAAAATTTCTGAGTTGGAAGAGAAAACCCGACCCCGCTTAGCCTATAGAAGAAACATGTACACAAAGTGTCGAGCATAGAAATCGATCACGAATGGAGTGGAGAGAATTCCTCAAAAGCAATGTGGTTTCATCAAATGCAATTGCAAGAAAATTTTGTTGGCAGGTGCAAAGCCAAACTCTCAAAATGTTGTGAGCATTCTTCTCTGCCTACATCAATATGGCATACTTTGGAATAGGGTTTGGAAATTTTTTGAAACATAACTGTACAAGAATTTTTTGCCAGTGTTGTAATTGCAACTACCCTCACAAACAATGTATATAAAATTTGGTTGCATGCACATGGTGATTGAATGGCTTGATAAAATGGCTCGAGTGATGCAGGTTTTATGTCACGCCAAGGTTGCAGAATGCACAAAATGGTTATGTTGAATCAATTTTTGGGAAGCTATTAATCAGATACAATTGGAAATGCATGCAGAAGAGGAATAGACACAAACCATTTGGTAGAATGGATCAAAGATATTCCAACCCATGAAATGTGATGATCTCTAGAGCTTGCAAAAGATGGGTTTATCAAAACAATCATGTCATATGTGCTACTACCTTGGTGAACATGCATGTTAAATTTGAAAGCATATGCAAATGCACATAATCCATTTGATAGACCACCCCAAAGAAATGTCAGCGCATGGAATGTTAGGTTTGCAGATCATTCACAAAATAGATTTCCTGAAAAGCTTTAGAAAGATTCCATGATAAGGCAGTTCACTGATCAAAATGCCATGGAATAGAATGATTACAAGGGTATGTGCAAATTGATGTGTTGAAAAAATTCAGAGACATCGAGAAATCATATGGATAGAATGCCAGGAAGAGATGCCTTCTCATGGAAACAAATTGCATGCAGGTTTTTATGTGAAGAATGGGAAGCAAAAATATGGCGCGAGATCCATTTGGCATTGCCTCAAAGAAACTTTTATTCATGGAATTTAATAATTATAAGATTTGATAAAAATAGGTCTATTGAAAAGGCTTTAGAAATTTGTAAGAAAATGCATTTGTAGGATTTGAAAGGGGAGGATTAATCAGAAAACAAACATGAAATTTTATATTATTCAAACTGAAATATTACATTAAATTTTGAGCTGCTACTCATTCATCATTTTTCCATTACATTTTCACATATAGGTGGTTTCAGATTACCACAAACTCACATGCAAGTGGTTTTAGATGACCACAAGCTAACAAGGGTGGTTTTAAATGACCAAAAACTAACAGAGAACTCTACAGAGTTGGACTCCTAGAGTGAGTACAAAATGCACAGGTTTAACAATATATAGATAGCTATGTGTATATGGAGGAGAGAGAGAACATAATTAAATAGTATTTTCTAAACTACCCACAAAACGTGTGAGATCTGCAAGTGATGTCACAGAGGACAAGCTGGAGGAGTAAATGAAAATCAATTCAAATCCATCAAAAATCTTAAGAAATATTTGCTTCAATGTTAGTCTTTAATTCTATAGATTGAGTGCATATGCAAAGAATAAGGAGGATACACAGGACAAAGATTAGATAGAACAATTAATGAGGTGGTTGTGATTACTATCTCCAATACTCCCCCTTAATTGCAACTTCAAATTCTAATATGCTTCAACATCTAAAATATTCAAATCTTCTAATAGTAGCACCTTCCTTGTGCCAATCTTCCTCATGGGAACTCTTTTAATAGATATCGGTGTGTTAACAAACTTCAACTGACTTCATACATGTCTGGACAAGTATAAAATGTTGTAGCATTCAACCATATCATTATTTTATCCATCTTCACTTATCATAGCTTCATACAATTGGTATCCTCCTTTGATCTTCTTTACTCCATATGGTGGATGTTTAGAAAAAACAAAACCTTTGATTTGGCTTGAACAATCTCCTTCTTTGTCTTGCAAAGTTTTTCTTTTAATATTTGCACTGTCTTGCTTCTATAGCTTTAAATTTCTCTTTTATGAACACTTCAAATTTTGGAAAGTCTGAATGGCCTAAGGTCTCTTCCACACTTTGACTCTATTGGAGCCTACTCTGGCTCAAAATTTCAGCAACACCTTTTAATCTTCTTTCACCTCTTTATGGTGATGAATTTTTTTTTGCAACTTCTATTTTGACAGATGAAACACTATCCCTTCTTTCTATCTTCAGCTACGGCTGGGGCGACTTCATCTTCACCAAAAACTTCTATCACTCGCTGGTTGTTATCTACTTTGTTTGTGATGACCTCTTTTAAAATTTTGCAAACTCCTCTTTAAATAGGAGACTCTTCAATCTCTTGATTCCTCCTTCCTTGTCGTTTCCTTCTTTATAAGACTGTGATTTCACCTTCTTCGGAAACTTTACATGCCTCCTATTTTTCAAGCATCTTCCTCCTATGAAAAATAACTTTTAACAACTTCTTATTCTTTGATTGGTGGCGCGGATCTCCTCCTTTGATTTCTTCATACACAATCTTAGCCAAACTATGGTGGTAGTCATTTCTTCTACATCTTCAACCTCTTCAATGACCTTTGACAAGGAAAACTTTACAACTCTTTTACCAACAATATTTTTGTCTTTAGCTACTTTTGCATCTCTCTTTTTTTTTTCTCATGAATGTTGGCTCTTCAACCTCCTCTAACCTGATATAAACTATATTCCTTTTATTAGCATCTTCCAACTGTTGCAACAACAATCTTTTCTACCATCTATGCTTAGCAACTTTAAGCACTTTGTAAATCTCACTTAAATATCGGTTGTTTTCTTTATCAGCTGTTGTTGATAACAATCCAAACTCTTCTTCTGCATACTTTCACTAATTGGCAATGCATTTCTTTGGTCTGGTCTCTTTTCAAGAGCCACCTTTTAACTCTTGCATCTGCAAGTTCTTAACCCCAGACAAATTTCTCAAACCTGCTCTGATACCATTTGTAGGATTTGAAAGGGGAGTATTAATCAAAAAATAAACATGAAATTTTATATTATTCAAACTGAAATATTACATCAACTTTTGATCTGTTGCTCATTCATCATTCTGCCATTACATTCTGACATATAGGTGGTTTCATATTACCACAAAATCACATGTAGGTGGTTTCAGATGACCAAAAACTAACAAGGGTGGTTTCAGATGACCAAAAACTAATAGACAGCTCTACAGAGTTGGACTCCTAGAGTGAGTACAAAATGCATAGGTTTAACAATATATAGATAGCTATGCATATATGGAGGAGAGAGAGAGCATAATTAAATAGAATTTTCTAAACTACCCACAAAATGTGTGAGATCTGCAAGTGATGTGACAAAGGACAAGCTGGAGGAGTAAATGAAAATCAATTCGAATTCATCAAAAATCTTAAGAAATATTCACTTCAATGTTAGTCTTTAATGCTATAGATTGAGTGCATATGTAGAGAATAAGGAGGATACAGAGGACAAAGATCATATCTTTAATGCTATAGATTGAGTGCATATGCAAAGAATAAGGAGGATACAAAGGACAAAGATCAGATGGAACAATTAATGAGGTGGTTGTGATTACTATCTCCAACAATTTGGTAGTTGCAAAGCCATATTTTGTAACCTTTGCCAGTTCCTTCTCTTCCTATGCTAGAATTTTTGAGCTCTAAATAGGGTATAAACATGCATCAAAGCACAAAGGATTGAGGAATCTTGTCTAATGTTGTTAAATGCCTTATTCATCATGCATGCAAATGTGTGAAATAATATAAAGGATAGTGGCAATGCATGGATAGGGAGATTGCTAGTTTTGGAGTTGAAACGCCCTGGTAAAATGCATTCAAAATTTAAAGCATCGAAAGGGTGCTAGTATTGCAAGAGAGGCCCAAAATTAGGTTGCTAAAGAGGCTACAAAAACCTTCAAGCAATGAAGCAAATAGAGGGGGTGCAAACTGTTTTACAAAATGCCCCAAATAAATGTGGTCCTATGGAATGCCATAACATCAAGAAATGGAAAAAATGGATTTGTTGAAAGGATATAAAGACTTGCAAGTAATTCAAAAATTACAAGAAAAAGTTCATGACCTTTCCTAGCATCCTCCACCTATGCAAAATGTGGAAGGAATGCAATTTTTTTGAGAAGGCTGCCTCAAATAAACGTAATCTCATGGAATACCATTGCAAGAAATAAATAGAATGGATTTTTTGAAAATGCATCATAAAATCTCAAGTAATTTTGACTGGCAAGAAGGCGTATAATATGGATTTGCTAAAAGAGTTTTAGAAACCTTCAAACAAATCCAATATGCAGAATTGTCTTGACAGAATGCCTCAAGAAATTTCAATGCCTCGTGGGGACATCATCCCATGGAATTTGATCTTGCAATGTTAAAATTGAATGCACAAGGCAGAGTTAATTGATTAATGTATTTTAGTGAGATTATTGATTTTGTGAATTAATTAATTTTATGCATTTTATGATTTTTTCAAGTACCTTCGAGGTTCAGGAAGTGAATAGAATTAGGATTTTAATTTTACACAGGATGCTATTTTGACATTATTTTCTTGTGATAACTTAAAATAATGTTAATTTAAAGAAAGGAGGATTTAATTGTTATTTCAATAATAGAAATGAAAAGTTTATTAAATGCATTTAATTAAAATAATTTGGCATGTTTAAATTTACATAATTTTTGGGATTAATTATATTTTATTAAGTGATTAATTTTATAAGTTAATTAATGCATATGATATTTATAGGTTCCTTTTCAAGGATCAAAATGAATCATAATGGAGATGATTTGCAAATCAAGTGTGTGAAAAACGGAACATTGCTAAAAAGATTATCAAACTAAAAGTGATGTGAATGTATGGTTGTCCCCACTTGGAGTTATTTTTGGAAAAAGACGTTGTTTTACACCATGCAAAAGGAGAACTTTGAGTGAAACGAGAAATTGTAGTTGCCAACTGAAGTCAACCAAATTCAAACAAGCACTACAAATAGAAAGTTACCTTTGTGGAGAAATTACATGCATGCAAAAAGTTTCTTTTGCATGTATTGTTTTGGCAGGAATAATGTAATTGATGGGCTATATTTTAATGTAAAGTCAATCCTATTTGAAGGGGTTTCAAGGTTGGATAGTTGTAGATTAGACACTTAGGAAAATTAGTTAGAAGTTAAAAGCTAGTTTACAGTTAGACAATATATTTTCTTTGTATTCTTAGTTAGCTGAGTTGATTTGAAGATATTGGTTTCCATACACTAGTGAAGGTTATCAAAATTATAAATGTTAGTTATTTGGATAATCCCAATACAATCAACTGGATTCAAACTTTCTTTATATTATACTCTAGAATGGTATTTGTTTTGTTAACCATTTGATTTGAAGTTATTCAAGGCAATGAAATAAAGTTTTATCTTTTCTTGAGTTTGAATCGTAAATCCGCTATTGATTTTTTCATTGCGAATGAGTGTAGTTGTGTATTGGTTACAAGTTGATTTATTCTATAATTTATTTAGGAATTCCTTGAAGAATAATAGGTTTCGTTAATTAGATGAATACACATTTTTTTCTTTTTTACATCCTTGATCTATCTTTTTCATTTCTTTGTTCTTCAATTAGAGTAGGTTTAGATAGGAGTTTGACTTTGTAACAAACAAGAAGTGTAATAACCAGTAGGCCCCTTGAACATTACAACCTCATTGACCACTAAAAAAAGCAACATCGTTGTGACCCAACACCTAGGACCTTGGGAGGTGTCTAATTTAACGATCATTTTCTTCTTTCAGGATAAGCAAGGTAATGTTTTATAGCATGCATGTTGCATGTGTCAATTTGTACATCAACAAAACTAGTGCTAGAAGGAGGGCCCTTGAGAATTTTTGGTTAGTTGCATGTTAGAGTGGGTTGGGTCTTAGGAAAATCTAGCTCCAATGGGAAACCCTTTGTGTATTCTTGACATGTTATTCATGAAATTCCTTATCACATGCATAACAAACTTCCTTTATTTTCCCCTAACAATGGACAAACTACTAGAGATCATCTCAAAAATTGTAAGGATTTATTGATTTTTCTCCAGGTTCAACATGAAGATACCATTTTCCAATTGTTCATGAAAACATTTCAAGGCATGACAATTCAGTGGTATGTGAATCTTTCATAGAATTCTATTTTCTCATTGATTGAATTGGAAAGTTTATTTTTAATTCAATTTGATCCTGATGTGGGGGCACATGATTCATTATTTTATTTTATATCCATGAGAAGGATACATAAAGAGTCTATTCTTCAATTCAATAATAGGATTCTTCTCATGTATCAAAGGGTTCAAGCTTCAAATTGGAGGGTAAGTGATTTAGTGTTGAAAGAACATTACTTATGGTGTTTGGATGTCCCATTTGTAGGGAAGATTAGAATTTTTGGTGAGATCTATTGGAAAAAAAGGATAGACAACTGAGAGGGGGGGTGAATCAGTTGTTACCAAAATCAAACTTATACAACATTAATCAACCTTAAATCTTAGATATGATAAATAACAGTGCAAACATAGATCAATAACACATCAGAGACACATGAACACCAAGATTTTATACATGGAAACCCTATTAGGGGAAAAACCACGATGGATGTTAGTCCACAAGATTATACCCTATTAGAAGTATAATGGAGAATGAAAAAGGAATGCACTTGCATTCAGGCACACTTCCTAGAGCACACTACTTAGAAGGAAGGCTCACTACCTTACATACAATGATCAGATTAAATCCATCTGATGAAGTTGAGCTGATAAATTAGTTTCTACTAAAGCCTGATTATAGTTCTAGTTAGGTGTACAAAAAATTCTACACACTTCCATACTTTGCTCAAACTTCTTCACACTCTGCTCTTCTCTTGAATGATTTTAACTTTATTCACACATGTACACCTCTTGCACACACTTAGAATTTCCTCTAAATGAGGAAAATAAATACTTATATATCCACTACATGGATTTACATCAACCATTCAGTCGACCTCAAATAAAGAATAAATTACAACTGTCAGCCTCAAAACATGAATAAATTTTAATGCGCACCAACACAAGTCAGTTACAACATAGTGAGGACCCAAACAAACACCTTCAAACATGCCAAACAATAAAATATTAATCTTCATTGATCCACAACATGCTAACACCATCATGTCGGCCAAGAACATGAAAACTTGAGCACACATCGGAAAAATATTTGATCACAAACACTCTGATCAATGCAAACATACAAGGATAGAGTATGATCTAGACTCATCCATGAACGTCATAGGTACATGCACAACACATGAAATTACTAGAATTTCATCCACTTCATCCAAGAGCACCATCTACAGAAACTAAATAACTATAGGAACATAGATCTTCATAACTTCCAAAAATCTTGATGCGAACCTCTGAAACTTTCGGAAAACATACTAGAAAGCTTCAGAAACAAACCCTTTAAAGCGCAACTTCAAATCTTCAATGTACAAAACTTTCCAACATGCTGACCTTCTCAACATCACTAGTTGTCAACAATATTATTTTTACAATTTTCTCAATATCTTTGACATATACAGCCTTAAGCATCATTAATGCTAATATTTTTGACATCAATGACAACCATATATAATAAATGCAACCACAACATCCAACAAGATCACTACCTTGCATGATGCATTCAATAATGCTATTTTGTTGGCAAAATGTGGAGCTGACATTACTAACGGTACAAGAAGACAAGATGGGAGTTATAATATGCAAGTAATTGAAAGTTTCTAACCATCACAACCCTCTTCAAATCCATTCAATGGGTATACTCAACCACAACCATCTTAATCAATCAACTACAATATTCATAATTTTCATAGTATGCAAGCAACTAATGCAACAAATCATATCACACTTACAAGGTCAGATTTAGGAGATCAACATGCACAAGATATAACCATTTAGGTAATTGTTCATCTACCTTGCATGTTCCACTCATACTCTAACACATAATGCATTAAATCATGATAAAGTTGTAAGAAAATGATTAGATGAAAAGATATGTCATTTTCATGGTTTATTGCAAAGGAGTATGAAATAGATTTAAATTTGAAGCATAATGGAAAAATCAAGTCAAAGTCTTATTTAGTTGGTAATGCTAATATCAATGACAATAGTGGAGGTGAAGTATCGACAAAGGAGTGTTTTCATGAGAAATCAACAACTAAAGAGTCTCCTTCTAATGCTTTGAATAATTCTTTTGAGAAAGATGGACACCAATGTGATGAAGGGACAAAAGAGTGTGGTTCATTTTGGGTAGATATACCATGTGCACAAAATGATTAAATGAGAAACTGGAAGAATTAGGTGCTTTGAGGCTATCAAAACTTGCTATCTCGGATGGATGTAGAATACATGAGACAGATCAACATTTTGAAATATATTGTTATGTTTTCCTTGGATAGATGGATTTATATTTCAAGCAGTTGATCAATGTTGAAGACATACTCATGGAAGGTCCTTGGAATAGTCATCCACTTGATGAGGGAGATAAAACAATTAGCACACATGAAGATGATAATGAATCTATTTGAAACAATAGAGTAACCTTGAGAAGATGTATAGTTCATCTCCATCATCCGATGAACTCATGTATTGTGTTGAAATTGACTCAAACTGACAAATTTTATTTACCTTGTGCACATTTATTGGATGTGGAAAATGAATTTATTGATGCATTTGTAGATTATTTCATGATCATTGATAATGAAGAAACATCATTTGAAGATTTGACACTAGGAAGTGATCTTTTTTATTTGAATGATAAATAGATTGAAAGAAAGAGCGGCATATTTCTGGATGAAATTACAAATGAATCTCATGGTGAAGGCCAAGAAGCTAAGTTACAAATGCAATCTTTGAAAGAAGAATTTCAATTCAATGTGCAAACCTGCCAAGTGCTCCCTGATGGTCAATTAGATCAAACTTACGCATGTCAAGAAAATACATTTGATTCCACTTCTAATCAAAATATTGACACGGATGAGTTTAGTGTTTTATTGCAGCAAGGAATGTATGACAAGATTTAGTTGGATGAGTTTAGTGTTTTATTGTAGCAAGGAATGTATGAAAATATTTGGTTGGATGAAGTAGAAGAATATCAAATGGAATATCAAGAGGTTGCCTTAGAGATTGAATCACTTCAACATGACCAGGAAAATGAATTGTTTGAAGAAGATCCTTGTTTATTAGGCATTAATGAATTTGACATTAATGGTGATGAACTAGATGTTGATTCTCATGCTCTTATGGGTGACATGAAGGGAAAGGATGAAAGTAGAATTTTATCTGATCAAGGAAATTTTTTGCAAACTTTACAAACCAACAATCAGAATCATTTACAACCTAGTCCATCTGATGAGACTGAGATAATCTCTCACTCTGTGCCTGAGATGAATGCAACAATGTTGGTACATAGATATTCCAGCTACATAACAAACCCCGCTTTAGGTGACTCATGTAGGATTTGTCCTTTTGGTTCACATTATGAGGTAAGTTGATTTTATTTCTTGTTAGAAGGTAAGATTGCTATGATAAGTAAGGAAAATGTTGAACAAATTAATTTAAAGGTTGAGGAAGATGATTATGTAAATAGTAGAATTTATATTTTGGAAAGAATCATTGAAGCTAAAAACTTGGGTGAAACCAAACACATTAGTTTATTGTTTGAGATTAGTGTTGATAGTGATAAAGATATGCATGCAAATTTCAAACCTTGTTTTGATATCTTGGATAATAATGATACACTATTGATGGATTTTGTTTCTTTTGTGTAAGACATGAAAATCTGCATATGGTTAGCAACATGATACAAACAATATAACAGAAATTCCTATCCCTATGAGATAATAATCCATGATTCAAATGCAACTAAACAACAAAATTAGATAAAACATCTAAACCATGAAATAAACCTATCCCATAGTGGATTGGTGCAACTTAGTTGTGTAGGAAGTTGCCCTTTCCCAATCCTTGATAAGCTTAATGAGATAGACAATGAGATGCTTGAACTCAAGTTGCCTATAATGTAAATGCTTTCAAATGTGGCTGTTGTAGAAATGAGAGAAAATGCCTTGCATTTATAGGAAAAGTTGATAGAAGAGAGGCCAAAATTAGGCAATGTGGGACTAAATCCCATCCAATAGGATAGAGACACTTGTCATAATGGGATTGGTCAAAGCTTGTGCAAGTTTTGGCCAATGTGCCCATTCAAATTTGAAAAATGTCAATAAATGCATGTTGTTGAGGGTTTTGGGGGGAATTATCTTTGTCCAAAAAAGTCAAAGATGAGAGTTATTGAGAGAAAATAAGCTTTTTAATAAATCAATTAAATTGATTTATTGGTGCAAGTGGGTGGGTTAGTTAGGAGTTTAGATTTGACTCTAGTTGAGTCAAAAGCTAGAGAATGCTAATCATGATTAGAAGTTAATTAATTTAGATTAATTAACTTAGGGGATTTTAGGGATTTGATATTTGATTTTAAATCAGTTTGATTTATTAAATCAAATAAGAAGAACCTTAGGAACTTAATTAAATAATTTGATTTATTTAATTAAGCTTGATGAACCTTAGGATTAAATCAATAAATTGCTTTAATTGATTAGTAGAAGAAACAAATGCATGATGTTAGTTACAGTGGAATGCATAATGTTATTTTTTGATGTCTACATTTTGCCCCTCTTTGAAGCAATGTACTTGTTGCATTGGTTCAAAGAATGATTTTACCGATATCGAAATTAAAAAATTTCTGATTTTTCGGATGCCCCAACGAAAATAAGTACGTTAGTACATTGCCCCCTCAAGAGATCGAGCGAAAAGATACAATTTGAGGTAGATCTCGCGACAAAGAGGTTCAAAATGGATGTATGGATGGTTAGACTATATGACAATGACGATGTAGATGAGATGTTCGGAAGATGCTTAGAATAAAAAATTTATATTATCGTAAACAACTTTAAATGATTATGCAATGCATGTGAGATGGATGAGATGGATGATGTTGTCTTGATATGATGGTATGATATGATTATGCGAAATGAGAATACGGATGCAAGATGGATGCATTGTTAGCGTGACAAAAGATAGAAGAATGAGAGGGATGAACCCTTAAATCTAAGAAGAATGTAGAAGTCCAATAAGTCCATTAGTCTCAGACTTTATTGGATATGATGATGAATGATGATGATGTGTTGCTTATCCAAGGATGGGGAAAGGGCAGCTTTCTACACAACTAAGTTGCACCAATCCACTATGGGATAGGAATGATTCATGTTTTTGCATTGTTCTTATTAGTTGCATTGTTTAACATGATTCTATATTTCATAGAGATGTTTGAGTTTGCTGATTTAAACTAACTTTTGTGCTAACAACATGAAATTGTTTAGATCTCACTTGCAGATTTCAGCATCCTACATTTTGACATGCATGTAAAAAAGTGGAATGAAGTGGTGTTCCATGAGTTGAGACCTCATGAGAAGGAAGTAATATGGCATGCTCTCACATCGAAAACTAGAGATCTTCTAAATTAGATGGTGTCTTTTCATTGCCCTTTGTATTTTGATGATTTTTAGTTTTACAATGATACTGGAGAAAATAAGACATGTATATGGGTTAATCATGACAAGGATAAAAACCTACAACTCATTCGAAATATTGAGAGGGGGGTGAATCAGGATTCCAAAAATCAATAATAAAATCCACTTAACCATTATCACAATTTTAACTAAATCAGCATGAGATAACATAGAAATGCAATCAAACACATGAACATCGAGATTTTTACATGGAAAACCCAGAATGAGAAAAACCACGGTGAGGGTTAACTCACAATATATTATATCCAGATATAAAATATTACAGGGCTCACTGCCAAGACTCACTATCCTTAAAAGGCTCACAACTTGAGTACAAAAGGTGGATCACTACCAAGATACAATGATAGTGGATCACTACCAATATAATGAACTGATGGAATATACCTTCAATGTGCAGGGTTTAGTTCCACTAAAGCTCAAAATGTAAAGTACTACATCACTCAAAAAATATATACTATTGATAAATAATTTAGGCTCTGATCTTCTCCTTTTTTCACATTCACTTCTCCTTCTTGCTTTCATACACATACACCCACTTATCTCTCTACATCCATTTTTTGCTT
Source organism: Sequoiadendron giganteum (assembly GCA_007115665.2). Taxonomy (NCBI): domain Eukaryota; kingdom Viridiplantae; phylum Streptophyta; class Pinopsida; order Cupressales; family Cupressaceae; genus Sequoiadendron; species Sequoiadendron giganteum. Next base: position 436,119,472 of record CM021101.1, on the reverse strand, counting down.
GCTTCTATCTTATATTTACAAGTATATATTATTCATTAATTAAGTCGGCCTAATTGGATGAAAAAAAAATAATAAAAACCTTTCTTTGTTGGCACCATATAAGATTTGAAATTTGTATCCATATAGTGCATTATTCCAAGTTGGCTATTAGTCTTCATAATATATTGCATTCGCTGAGTTGGCCAAGACTAAACCAAAATTATCCAAACCAACAAATAATCCTCAAAGAAAACATCTTCTGGATTTGAGAACACATTAATTTACCATCATACTACTAGTGAAGAGACTATTAGAAAAACTAGAGTATAAGAATTTTCACCTCAGTAGAATATAGAGTCTCCTACACAATATAACTCACACAAAATAATAGTAGGATACATAGTTAAAATTTGTTAGAGATAACTTTATGTTCATAGAAAAAGACATCTCACGATCCAAGATATGGCTATCTAAATGAGTCAATAAAACATGGCTAAGAGATTAGAGTCATATCAGATCTTATGGTGAGTTCCAAACCCAAATAACAACACACTGATCCATCACAAAGGAGTATTACCGGTAGAGAACAACTTCTGGAAAACCAAACAAAATTCCCATACAGTTATCACCATGTAGTTATTACCATGTTGACATCAATGACAACATAGGAACAACCAACTCAATCATCCATACTTCATGCTCATGTTACAAAGCTTCCAATAATCTCCCCCTTTGGCATTGATGGCAACATGCATGATAAAAAAATTGCAAGTATACCACACTAAATGTTCTGACTACTCCCCTATCAAAACTGTTCTTCACAAAAAAAATTTCCTCTGACTCTTTATCTCTCCCCCTTTGACATCAATGAAAAAGGAATGGGTCTGGTATAAATGTGCATATGCATCAAAAAGTAATCAAAAAGATCATATGAACACTGAATTAACCTGAAGAAGAACCTTTGAGGCTCTCTAGGATAGCCTTCCATGATGCTTTACCTTCTTCCCATGAACCTTTTGCACTAACTAGAGTCTTGTAAAATAGATCAAGTTTAGTTAGAGACTCTATACCATCTGTTAAAGTATTGGGACTAATATTGATCTTTGATAATTCAACAATACAACCAAGAGCACTGGAAACAAAAGTATGCCTATGTTTAAACATGTCTTTGAGTTCCACAAACTTCTTGATAACATTTATCCTTCAATCCTATAGAGAGAAAATTTTATCCTGAAGCTGGACAATGTAGGACCACCTCTTATTATCTTTATCTTCTACTAATTTGTATGTATTTTTTTGAGTGCTCATTCGAGACTCACTCATCCTTATCTCATTTATCATATTCAATGTATTGCCAAACCAATCTAGACAAAAGGAAACTAGTTATTGTTCCTCTTTTTCACAACCTTGAATACTCTCCAATTCCTTCATTACTCAATCTTGTGCATTCACACATTTTCCTTTGATATCATTCAAATTTTCTTCATCAAACCTAATTATAGTAGATATTTCAAGTCCAAATATGTATACTTTCAAAGAATTAATCATGCAACGAAGATTCTCCACAACAAAATAAGATGAATCAAAATTAGCATTGGGAATAACCTTCTGCAAATCTTCCATAGTTGTCTGAATATTCACTACACTCTTCCTTTTCGTCCTTGTTTTGGTCACACTATTGGAGGTACTTTCTTCATTGAGATTCTCGGGGATTTCCAAAAGAATTTTAGCATATTTATCAATTCCAACCTCTAACACTTCATAACCCAATTTAGATATCCAAACTAACCTTGATTCAACTGCTTCCGTGTGATATAAATCTATAGACAAAAGAAAATTTATGCTTCCGGAGTACCTTTCCACAACACTTAGTAGAATCTTAGACTTTTTGTTCATCCTCATCTGAAATGTTTCAAAGAATGCAGCAAAGGAAGATTCTTATGCATCCAAACTACCAAGATTTATCATAAATTTCATGATTTGATAAGCAATGGGCTCTGAATTTGACCTTTCTAACCTTCCTATTACTGGCAACTCTTTCAAAAAGTAAAAGAGTAGACAAACAACCAAATTTCCATATCGAAAAGTATTCTTTTTTCTCTTCTTGATCTCCTTTAAATTATTTAAAAGATGTATGCGAAGTAGTTCACCCAAGTCATATTCCATACCTCTTATTACCATATCAACAACAAAATTCATCGCAGTAGTAGAAATTGTAGTCATTGTTAAGGATACAGACTTTATTACCAATGAACATAGCAGGATACCTTATTATTGGATCAAAAATTGATCTCAAACCAATCTCTTTTCCTTTTGAACTTGCACATGTAACCCCAATTATTTCTTTCTCATTCATATTCTTTAGTTTATGAATTGGTCTGGAGGAACATAAACTGGTTACATTTTTAATTGCTTCTTTGGTAACTAGATGTGCTTCATCAATACACAAAGATTCATCATGAATTTTTCTCAATACCATCTGAGTATACTTCTCAAATTCAAACAAAGTAACTTTCCTCCAAACATCAAACTTTTTCTCAACTAATACTCTATATGCATCATGATTCTCTTTCAATTCATTTTCCCAAAGCACATTCAACTGAACTGATGACATTTGTTCAATATTACTGTAAAAAAAAAATGCCTAGATATCTTTTGTAGGAAACACTCTCAGAGGGATGCAAGAGAATGCACCAATAGATTCTTCTGACACATTCCTCATATATCTCTTCAACCTAGCTTTATCTGCATAATTCACAATCTTTGAATTATCTATCAATAAAAGTGAAAGATTGTGCAAACAAGAATACCTCTGAAAATAACAACCAAGAAATGTATAGACGTCATATTCTAGAGGTCACTTTGAATTCATCTGTTACTTTCTTCAAAAAAAAATTTCCTTTGAATGATTCTCCGAAAATACATAGGCCTTTAATTTCATCTAAACTTATTCCTTTCATCCAAATGATTTTGCAATAAATGTTTCAACTTGCAAGTAGATTACCTCGAAAATATGTATGCCTCCATTCATTCAAATTTTGTAGACCACTTTCTTCACACATGCGACTGATAAAAATACCTTAATCTTGTTACCACATTAAATATACTTTTATAATGATATAACACAAGTACCAATGAGGGGGTTTATTATTTTTTCTGATGATTGCTCCCCCTTAGCCGTTTCTTTTATTTAGAGATTGATGGGAGTATCTGTACCAAAGGTCAACACATATAATACTGATGATTCCTTTCTCCAAATCCTTTTCATTTCTTTTCTTGCCTTTCTCGGATCAAAGGTTTGATCATTCTTATTTTTTAGATAGATGTTCTTCTTTCTTTTACTATTACTACTAGGATGTTTTGTTTTTCTACACTTACAACAAGTAACATTCTTCTTTCCATTTTCCCTTTTATCCAACAGACTATCTTTATGTCCATTCTTCTTTCCCTTAGAATCATTCACATTACTTTTGCAGTCCTTTGCCTTATGACCAAATTTATTATAGAAATGACAAACACCATTGAAGTATAAATACATTTTTGCATCATATCGTTTGACAAGAATTTTTTCATAATTTCTTCTTTGCTCCTTGATTTTTCTATATTTGTACCGAGTATTCTTATCAGTGAATTGCTTCACTTTAGAAATTTGACCTTTTTCAAATCCTAAGCTTCTCTTATCCATATCCGGTCTTTGAGAGGTAATCAATTCATCAAACATCACCAAGTTTATCTTAAATTTGTCTTCAAAACTATTTTCTCTTTCTAGATTAGATCTTAGGATTTTTGCTTCTAATTCAAGCTTTGTGCATTCATCCATCTTCTTTTGAATTTCAATTTCCTAACATTCTTCAATTATTTTCTTCTCATCCAATTGTTCTAGTAGGCTAGTGATGATTTATTCTCCTTCATTCAATAGATCACATGCAACCATACTTGTACTTTGTATCTTTTCAATATTTCTCATTTGATTTTATCAACTTGTTCTTCAAGGCTTTCATTTCTTTTGAAAATTCGGCAGTGACTATTTTTGAAGGAAAAAAATTCTCATGTTCAAGTTTCAGGACCTTCCTAAAGCTATTGGTCTTCTTTCAAGAAACCAATCTCTAAGAGGGAGGTGAATTAGTATTCAAAAACAATAATAAAATTCACTTAACCATTATCACAATTTTAAATGAATCATCAAGAGAGAACATAGAAACAAGTCAATGCAATCATACACATGAACACCAATATTTTTATGTGGAAAACCCAGAATGGGAAAAACCATGGTGAGGGTTAACTCACAATATATTATATCCAGATACAAAATATTATGGGGCTCGTTGCTAGGACTCACTATCCTTAAAAGGCTCACAACTTGAGTACAAAAGATGGATCACTGCCAAGATACAATGATAGTGGCTCACTGCCAAAAGAATGAACTGATGGAATACACCTTCAATGTGCAAGGTTTAGTTCCACTAAAGCTCAGAATATAAATTATTGCATTTCTCAAAAAATCTATACTATTGATATAGAATTTAGGCTCGGATCTTCTCCTTTGTTCACATTAACTTCTCCTTCTCGCTTTCATACACATACACCCACCTGTCTCTCTACATCCAATTTCACTTGCTTCTATCTTATATATATATAAGTAAATCTTATTCATCAATTAGGTCAGCCTAATTGGATGAACGCAAAATAATCAAAACCTTTCTTTGTTGTCACCATATAAGATTTGAACATTTTATCCATGTAGTGCATTATGCCAAGTTAGTCATTAGTCTTCATAATATATTGCATTTTCTAAGTCAGCCAAGAATAAACCACAATTATCCAAACCAACAAATAATCCCAAAGCAAACACCTTCAGGATTTGAGAACACATTAATTTCTCATCATACTACCAAGAAAGATACTATCAGAAAAATCACAGTATAAGAATGTTCACTTTAGTAGAATGTGGAGTCTCCCACACAATACACCTCACAGAGGACAATAGTAGGATACAAAGTTAAACTCTGTTAGAGATAATTTTTTGTTCATAGAAAAATATATCTCTAGATCTAGGATATAGCTGTCTGAATGAGTCAATAAAACACGATTAAGAGATTAGAGTCATATCAGATCTTGCGGTGAGTTCCAAACTCAAATACCAACACACTGATCCATCACAAATGAGTATTACTAGTGGAGAACAACTTCCAATAAACTAAGAAAACTTCCCATATAGTTATCACCATGTAGTTATTACCATGTTGACATCAATGACAACATAGGAACAACCAGCTCAATCATCCATACTTCATGCTCATGTTGCAAATATTCCAACAATTTATTCCACATAAAATTTACATTTCAGAGTATAAGGATAAACATACTAGGCTTAGAATCGTACCTAGTAACTTAACACTCTTGCACATAATGAAAAATTAGTTAGGCAGATATCCAAATTTTCATTTGTTTTATGTTCTTGGAGCTTGATTTTGAGTTAGTTTAGGATTAGGCTAGTTTGGTGTCAGTTTAGATTAGTTGGCCTCTTCTTTTGTTTTGGTTATTTCTCATTGGTATTTTAGTCATTTTTTTTCTTTTCATTTTTGTTTTCTTCCTTTTTGTTCATTTGTATTTGCTTTCATTTTTGGGTTTGTTGTTTTTCTTTTATTTTTGGTCTTTCATTTTTTTTGTTGGTTCTCGTTCTTGGTTTCTATTTTTATTTTGTGGGTTCATCATGTTTGTGTGCTTGTTTGTTCTTCTCCTCTCTTTCCTTGCCCATTTTGTTTTCTTCTACAAGGGGTTCTCCTCATTGACACTAGAAATTGAGTTGTATGCAAGTTATGTCAAAGGGTGAGTTTTTTGAGAGTTTGTTGTCTGTATTTTCAAACACTTGATTGGTCAGTCTCCTTGAAAAAAATTGGTTTACTTTCATCTATTCCAAACTTGTAAATGTTAGCATGGATTAGGACTTGGTGCATTGTAAATTTTTTGGGGAGTCTTTAAATTTCTAACACAATCTGCACATCTTAAAAAATCCATTAGTTAGTTTACATCAGGTGGGGTAACTCTATTCTAGGTGAAAAATTTAAAGGGTTACATTTCTTTCATGATGTCCACTATGGTTCTCAACCCACTAATTAGGCTTCGCTATTTGAGGATTGAGGAAATCATGAACTATACTTGAAAAGAATCAACATCTGAGAAAAAGAAAAGAAAAGTGAAAACTTGAAAATGAACTCAATTATCAGGGGTGATTCAAGTATCTCTATCAAGGCTATGGATGCCTAGTAGGAAAAAGAGAAATGCTTATAGAGAACCAAAGGTATCTCTGTGAAGGCTATAGACACTTGGCTATCAGTAGAGTTATGCCTAGATTATCATTACACATTAGAAATGTAACTCAAAACTACGTATCTTAGATAGAGTATACTCCATTTTGATCACAATAACACTTATGAAGGGGAAGTAATCATTTGCACACACTAAAATTTTTTAGTTTCGCCTTGGATCTCTATGGTGTCTTAATTTTTATTATGTTTGCACTTCTTAGGTTTCCTTGAATGAGTGTAAACTAGAGATTTTGGTTACTTGGAGGGTTGCATGTTTCAAAATGCTTGAAGCATTTTCCTAGCTAATTCACCATTTGTTATGCTTTGTAGAAACACCCCAAATTTTCACTTGGTAAAGTTGAGAACCACCTTTGCTTCCCTTTAGTTTGTTGTTTTGTTTCATCATGTTGTCACTTTGTTGTTCTCGTCTTCACTTTTCTCTCTTCCCTTGTTTTTGCTTTGGTCTTTGCTTTGCATTTTCTGTTGTTTTGGGTCTTGTCCTAGGGTTGTCTGCAACCCCAAGAACTTGCTCCATTTCCCTTTTGTCCTTGTAGAGTTTCAAGTCCTGAATTGGACTTCAGACCTTTTCGAAGGTCTAGGTTCAACTTGGTTCCTCCATCTCGCTTTGTGGTATTGTTTGAGAATTGGGTTCCAAAATGGACTATAGACCTTATACTCTGGGTCCTAGTCCATTTTTGGTCCCCAGTCCTAGATTGTTTACGTCGTTTGGTCCCAAGGGTTTATATTTCCTTGGGAACATTTTTGGTCTCTCTTGTCGGTATTGGAACTCCAAACCGAACTTGGACTTAGTCCAAACCTTGTTCGGATCCCTGACCCTAACCCTTATCTTTTTGTTAGGATCAAGACTGAATCAGATTCAAACTTTCTATTGAAAGTTCAAGTTTGGCTCGAATCCCTGACCATGACCCATCTTTCCTTCGTTGTTGTCTCCCTGTCCCTTCGTCTTTAGTTTTTGTGTCATGTGTTTTTTGATCTTAGCATCATTTGTTATCCAATCTTTTAGAGTCGCAAAAATCCAAAAAAATAAAAAAACCTTTAAAATCACAAAAAAAAAAAAAAAAAACAAAAACAAAAACAAAATAAATATTTTTAAAATATAATAAATAAATTCAAAATCTAAATGATTTTAAAATTTAAAAGGATTTAAAATAATTTAAAAGATTTTAAAAATTTAAAAAATTTAAAAAATAATAAATGTCCCATCGAGACTCCGTGTCTGAACGAGATCATTGGAAAAAAGTAATAAAATGTCCATGGACAGAAACTATCCCAGACCCCGCCACCTTTTATAAAATCTTTTAAGACTTTCAAAATTAAAAAAGGCATTTTTTAGGGAATGAAACTCTCGATGGACCATTGTTAAAGGGGCACAATAGAAACAAAGGTCCTGTTACAAAACACACTCCCACCTCCACCATTATCAAAGGCTTGTGCAATTAAATGATCGATGAGACATTTAGAAAGGTCTCAAAAAATTAAAAAAAAACCTATCGTTATAAAGAAAAGAGAGATGTCCTCACGAGAATGTAGGTCCAGAGAGGACGATAAGATCGAATATCAAAGTGTCTGAGTTGGAAGAGAAAACATGACCCCACTCTTCCTATGGAAGAAACATGTATGCAAAGTGTGGAGTACAAAAATGGATCACAAATGGTGTGGAGAGAATGCCTCAAAAGATTGATGTGGTTTCATTGAATGCAATTGCAAGAAAACGTTATTAGTAGGTGTAAATCTGAACTCTCAAACCATTGCCATCATTCTTCTTTGCCTACACAAATATGGTATTATTTAGAATAGGGTTTGGAAATTCATCAAAACATAACTAGAAAATAATTTTTTTGCCAGTGTTGTAATTGTAACTACCCTCACAAATAATGCATATAAAATGTGGTTGCATGCACATGGTGACTAAATTGCTTGATGAAATGGCTTGAGTGATGTAGGTTTTATGTCATGCCAAGGTTGTAGAATGCATAGAATGGTTATGTTGAATTAGTTTTTGGGAAGCTGTCGATCAAATGCAATTGAAAATGCACACAAAAGAGGAATAGACACAAAAAATTTGGTGGAATGGCTCAAAGAGATTCCATTCCATGGAATGCAATGATCTCTAGAACTTGTAAAAGATGGGTTTATTGAAATAGCCACACTATATGTGCTACTGCCCTAGTGAACATGCATGTTAAATGTGAAAGCATACACAAATTCACATGATCCATTTGATAGACCACCCCAAAGAAATGTCACCACATGGGATATTATGTTTGTAAATCATTCACAAAATGGATTTCTTGAAAGGCTTTAGAAAAATTCCAAGCTAAGGTAGTTCACGAATCAAAATTCCATGGAATGGAATGATTTCAGGGGTATGTGCAAGCTGATGTGTTGAAAAACTTTAGAGACATCAAGAAATCAAATGGGAAGAATGATAAGAAGAGATTTCTTCTCATGGAAATACAATGTATGCAAGATTTTACGTGAAGAATGGGAAGAAGAAACATGGTGTGAGATCCATTTGGCATTGCCTCAAAGAAATGTGTATTCATGGAATGTAATAATTGCAGGATTTGATCAAAATAGATCTGTTGAAAAGGATTTGGAAATCTGCAAGCAAATGCATTTGGCAGTTGTAAAGCCATATTCCACAACCTTTGTTAGTTTCTTCTCTACCCACACTAGAATGAGAACTTTGAATAGGGTACGAACATGCATCAAAGCATAAAGGATTGAGGAATCCTGTCTGATGTTGTAGTTGTGAATGACTTCATAATCATGCATGCAAATGTGTGAAAGCATAGAAAGGACAGGGACAACACATAATGGATTAGGGAGACTACTAGTTTTAGAGTTGCAATGCCCTGTTAAAATTCAAAGCATCAAAAAGGTGTCAATATTGCAAGAGGTGCCCAAAATTGGGTTGCTGAAGAGGTTGTGAAAACCTTCAAGCAATGAAGCAAATAGAGGGGGCACAAACTATTTTGCAAAATGTTCCAAAGAAATGTGTGTTGGAAAAACAAGGATAGACAATTGAGGGGTGAATCATTTGTTACATAAATTAAGCTTATTCCACTTTAAAACAACTTTTAATCTCATATCTGATAATTAACAGTGAAAGCAGTTATCAACAACACATCAGAAACACATGAACACCAAGATTTTTATACGTGGAAACCCTGTTAGGGGAAAAACCATGGTGGATGTTAGTCCACAAGATTATACCTTGTTAGAAGTATAATGAAAGAAATAAATAGGAAATGTACATGCATTCAGGTACACTACCTAGAGCTCACTTCCTTACATAAGAAAATCATATTAAATCCATCTGATGAGGTTGAACTGAGAAATTAGCTTCTACAAAAGCTTGATTACAGTTCTAGTTAGGCAAAAAAACACTTCACACTTCGCTCAATCTCCTTCACACTCTGCTCTACACTTGAATGATCTGATCTTTATTCACACATATCTTGCATACACTTAACATACGTTCACCGAGCACCATTTAAAATGAGTAAACAATCACTCTTATATATCTGCTACACAGATTTACATCAATAACTCTGTCGGCCACAAATAAAGAATAAATTACAACTGTCAACCTCAATACATGGACAAATCTTAATGTGTACCAACCTAAGTTGGTCACAACATAGTGAGGACCTAAATCAACATCCTCGAACATGCCAAAAAATAAAATATTAATCCATAAGGATCCACAACATGCTACCACCACATATCGACCAAGAACATGAAAACCTTAAATACACAAGGAAAAATATTCAATCACGAACACGCCAATCAACGCAGATGTACCACACTGATAAAGAATGATCTAGAAACATCATTGAACACCTCAGGAACATACACAACAACGTAATTCATCGGAATTGCAATCACATCTTCTAGAAACACTTGCTACAGTAACTGAATAATTGTAGGAACACAAAAATTCATAATGTTGGATATTGTGGTTGTGTTGTTGATATGTGGTTATCATTGATTTCAACACTATTATCATTAACTCTGCTTAGGGCTGTGTATGTTGAGGATATTGAGAAAATTGTAAAAAATATAGTACATGCAACCATTGGTGCTGAGAAGGTTAGAATGTTGGAAAGCTCTATATGATGAAGATCTAAAGGTGTGCTTCAAAGGGTTTATTGTTGAAGCTTTCTAGTATGTTGTCTGAAAGTTTTAGAGGTTCGCATCAAGTCTTGTGGAAGTTATGAAGATCTGCGTGCCTACAATTATTCAGTTTCTGTAGATGGTGTTCTTTGTTGAAGCGGATGAAATTGTGGAAATTTCATATGTTGCACATGCACCTATGACATGCATGGATGAGTCTAGATCATTCTCTATCCTTGTTTTATGTCCGCATTGATTGAAGTGATCATGATCGAAGATCTTTCTGATGTGTGCCCAAGTTTTCATGTTCTTGGCTGACATGATGGTGTTAGCATGTTGCAGATCCATAAAGATTAATATTTTATTGTTTGACATGTTTGGAGGTGCTTGTTTGGTTCCTCAATATGTTGTGGCCAACTTGTGTTGGTGCACATTGTAATTTATTCATGTATCAAGGCCGACAGTTGTGATTTATTCAAAATTTGTGGCCGACTAAATAGTGGATGAAAATTAGTATAGCAGATATATATAAGAATATTTTCCTCATTTAGAAAAGGTGTTGAAGTGTACAAGTGATGTAAATGTGCGAATAAAGGTCAAATCATTCAGAGCAGAGTTTGGAAGAGTTTGAGTAGAGGGTGGAAGATTTTGAAGAAGTATTTGTGTGCTAACTGTAATCAGGCTTTTGTAGAAGCTAATTTCTCAGTTCAACATCGTCAAATGGATTTAATCCTGATTACTATATGTAAGGCAGTGAGCCTTCCCTTTGAGCAGTGTGCTCTAGGCAGTGCACCTGAATGCAAGTGCATTCCATTTTATTCTTCATTATACTTCTAACAGGGTATAATCTTGTGGACTAACATCCACCATGATTTTCCCCTAACAAGGTTTCCACATATAAAATATTGGTGTTCATGTGTCTCTAATGTGTTGTTAATTTAATGCTTGCACTGTTAATTATCATATATGTGATATAAGGTTGATTAAAGTTGTATAAGTTTGATTTTGGTAACAACTGATTCACCCCCCTCTCAGTTGTCTATCCTTGTATTTCCAACACATAACTTCCTTAATTCTTGATGTGTACCACTGATAATTTCAGACAACATACTAGATATGCTTAGCAAAAAACCCTTTAGTGCACACCTTCTGATCATCAACACACATAAATTTTCATTACTCTAACCTTCTCAACTTCACTAGTTGCCTACAATATATTTATTACATTTTTCTCAATTTCCTCGACTTATACAACCTTTAAAATCACCAATGTTAATAGTGTTGAGATCAATGGCAACCACATATCAACAAAACAACCACAACATCCAACAATATTCCCCTTTGGCATTGATGGAAACACATGATGTGAAAAATAATACCATCAACACAACTGGTTGTTCACATACTCCTCTCCCTTTGATCTGCAGTTCTCCTCTCATAGCTCTTCTCTCCCTTTCTTTTCTCTTCTCCCCCTTACTTCAAGAGTTTTTCAAAAATTTCTCCCCCTTTGAAATCAATGGAAAAGGTACACATGCTATGATCACATATCATCTGAATGATTTGACTACTCCCCCTAAGTAGTAGCCACCACAACATCAATCTGAAACAAGATCTAACTGTAAGTTCATAGATTGATGCAAAGACTTGCATCTTAGTTCAGATTAGGATGGGAAATCACCTCTAACTTTCCTTTGAGATACTCAAAAGTATCCTTAGGAAATGGATTAGTAAAGATATCTGCAATTTTTTCCTTTGCAGGCACATATTCCAATCTCACCTCTTTATCACTCACCTTGTCTCTCAAAAATTGATACTTGATAGATATATGTTTTGTCTTTGAGTGTGGCACTAGATTCTTAGAAATGTTTATGGCACTTGAATTGTCACAAAATATAGCAATAGGCTCATCATACTCAACATTGATATCTCTCAGCATCTGCTTCATCCACAACACTTGGGTATAGTTGTTTGCAACGACAATATATTTTGCCTCAGTAGTAGATAAGGAAATGGAATTCTTCTTTTTTACTTAGCCAAGACACCAACTTCTATCCCAAGAAGAACACACCACCACTTGTAATTTTCCTATTATGTACATCTCCTACCCAATCTACATCTATAAAGGCATTTAGAGTAATATCATCATCCTTTGGGTACTATAACCCAAAGTCAATTGTTCCTTTCAAGTATCTGAATATTCTCTTTATTGGAGTCACATGTGATTCCTTTGGATCAGCTTGATATCTAGCAACCATGCACACAACATTCATAATGTTTGGTCTTGTCTGAGTCAAATGTAGCAATCCACCAATCATTGACCTATATCTTGTTTTATTAGCCTTAGGAGAATCATCATTCTGAGATAGTTTGCATCCGGTTACCATGGGTGTACCAATTAGCTTTGAATCTACCATGCCAAGCTTTTTTAGTAACTCTCTCGTATACTTGGACTGAGAAATAAAGATTCCATCATCTAACTAAGTAATTTGCAATCCTAAAAAGAATTTCAGCTCTCCTATCATTGATATTTCAAATTGACTTTTCATTTCATCAACAAATTTCATGCACAAGTCATCATCACCTTCAAAAATAATGTCATCAACAAAGACTTCAATAATCAACTCTTTATCCTGATCCAACTTGAAATATAAATTGTTGTCCGCAATACCTTTATTGAATCCAAGCTTCAACAAGTATTTATCCTGTCTAGCATACCAAGCTCTAAGGGCTTGTTTGAGTCCATATAGTGCTTTCTTTAACTAACACACCATTTCCTTGTTGGATGTTGTGGTTTTCATTGATGTCAACAATATTAGCATTGGTGATTCTAAAGGCTATATATGTTGAAGATATTGAGAAAATTTTAATAAATATATTACAAGAAGCCAATGAAGCTGAGAAGGTCAGAATGTTGAAAAGTTGTGAACATTGAGTTTCTGGTGGCACACACTAAAGGGTTTGTTGCTCAATCCATCTAGTATGTTGTCTGAAAGTTTTAGTGGTATGCATCAAGATTTGAGGAAGTTATGAAGTTCTATGTGTCTATAGTCATTTTGTTACTGTAGCAAGTGTTCTTGGAAGAAGAGGATGAAATTATGGTAATTTTAGTTGTTGTGCATGTACCTGTGATGTTCATGTATAAGTCTAGATCGTGCTCTATCCTTTCTATATGTCTAATTTGATCGGAGTGTTTGTGATCAAATATTTTTCCGATGTGTGCTCGAGTTTTCATGTTCTTGGCTGACATGATTGTAGTAGTGTGTTGCAGATCCATAAGGATTAATATTTTATTGTTTGGCATGTTCTAAGGTGTTTGTTTGGTCCTCACTATGTTGTGACCAACTTGTGTTGGTACACATTAAGATTTATTCATGTATTGAGGCCGACAGTTGTAATTCATTATTTATTTGTGGCCGACGAAGTAGTTGATGTAAATATATGTGGAGGATATATAAGAGCGATTGTTTACTCATTTTGAAGTGTGCTCAAGGTATGCTCGGTGTGTGCAAGTGATGTACATGTGCGAATAAAGGTCAACTCATTCAAGAGTAGAGAAGAGTGTGGAATAGTGTGTAGAAGTTTCTATGTGCCTAATTAGAATTGTATTGAGGCTTTTGTAGAAGCTAATTTCTCAGTTCAAACTCTTCAGATGGTTTTAATCTAAATTTTGTATGGCAATAAGCCTTTCTGTTGAGCAGTGAGCTCTAGGCAGTGTGCCTAAATGCAAGTGCATTCCTTTTTCATTCTTCATTATACTTCTGGCAGGGTATAATCTTGTGGACTAACATCCACCGTGGTTTTTCCCATAATAGTGTTTCCACATATAAAATATTGGTGTTCATGTGTCTCTAATGTGTTATTGATTTATGCTTTCACTGTTAATTATCAAATATAAGATTTAAGGTTGAATAATGTTGAATAAGTTTGATTTTGGTAACAATTGATTCACCCCCCCTCCTAGTTGTCTATCCTTGTTTTTCCAACAATTGGTATCAAAGCTAGTTCCTCTTAAGAATCCTAACAACTTGAGGTGATTTTTGATGGCATCATACAAGAAGGATAGTCCCAGATTCGATGGTACAAACTACTCTTTATGGAAAGTCAGAATGGAGTGTCATTTGGAGTGCATTGGATAACCTTTTTGGAAGATCATATAGAGTGCATATACTATTCCTTAGAATGGTCCGTCCTCTAAATATGAGATCAAGCAAACATAAGCTAGTACCAAGGCTATTGAAGCATTGTTGAGTGCTTTGACAGATTCAGATATGACAAATATGTTAGGATTGAAGACTGCATACCAGATCTAGAAAAAGTTGGAGACATTGTATGAAGGAGATGCAATAGTGAAAAGTGCTAAGCTAAAAATTTTAAAATTCAAGTGGGAAGACATGAAGATGAGTGAATATGAGAACATTCTCTCTTTTTCTCAAAAGATAAATGAACTGGTGGTGAGAATTAGATGTGTCGGTGGAACCTTGGATGAAGAAGAAATTGTGGCTAAGATACTTAGATCTGTGCCTCCCTCCTACAAAACAAGATCTCATGCTATTGATGAACTCAAGACACTAAAAAATGTGACAAGAGACATGTTGATTGAAAAACTTGTTACCTTTGAGTTATGTGAATTTGGTGAATCTACTCCTAAGATCGAGTCTGCATTTAAAGCTACTATATCTAGAAAAAGCCAAAAAAGATACAATCCGAGAGAGTTCCAAAAGGACATTCAAATATGAATATGGGATGAAAATTATTGAAGATGAAGAAAAAGAATTAGAAGAACTAGAAGCATTGATTGTAAAAAGAGAATCCAGAGGTCATGGTAAGTACAAAGGAAAATTACCTATTAAATGTTTTTCTTGCAGTAAAATAGGTCATCTTGCATCTAGATGTCTTGAAAGAGTTTCTAAGTACAAACCTGAGAAGACTAGATTTCAAAGGAAATGCTATTATGTTGAAGAAGGTGTAACTAATGAAGAATATGATAAAGAAACTGGAAATGAAGATGAATGGGTATTCATTTCCATCAAAGAAAATGGTCAAGTGTCCACTGAATCTACTAGTAATGTGAATGTTGAGAAAGCTCTTGCAGAAAAAATTGAAGAAAAAGATGAGTGGGTAATTGACAGTGGATGCTCACATCATATGACTAGTGACAAAAGCAAGTTTTTAAGCTTGTAAGACTATGATGGTGGTGTTGTCAGATTTGGAGACAACACTTTTGGTGGTGTTTCATTTATTTATTCTTCGCTTAGAGTAGGTTTAGATAGGAGTTCAAATTCATAACAACCAAGAAGTGTAATAACCAGTAGGTCCCTTGAACATTATAGCCTCATGTCAACAAAACAACAACATTGTGATCCAACACCCAAGAACTTGGAAGGTGTTTGATTTAACGATCATTCACTTCTTTCAGGAGAGGTAAGGTAATTGCATCTTTCTTTCATGTTGGATGTGTCAATTTGGCCATCAACAAAATTGTTGCTAGAAGGAGGGCCCTTGAGAATTTTTGGTTGGTTGCATGTTAGAGTGGGTTGGATCTTAGGAAAATCAAGCTCTGATGGGAAGCCCTTTGTGTATTCTCAGTATTATTCATGAAATTACTTATCACGTGCATAACAAACTTCCTTTATTTTCTCTAACAATGCACAAACTACTAGAGATCATGTCAAAATTTGCAAATATTTATTGATTTTTCTCTAGGTTCAACATGAAAATGCCATTTTTTAGTTGCTTGTCAAAAAATTTCAAGGTACAACACTTTAGTGGTATGTGAATCTTCCATCAAATTCTATTTTCTCATTGATTGAATTAGATTTTTTTTAATTTCAATTTGATCCTAATGTGGGGGCACAAGATTCATTATTTTATTTTGTAGCCATGAGAAGTGATGATTCCATTTAATAGTGCATTTCTTGGTGTTTTTATGCATGCTTTCAAAAATTATCAGGCAGTCCTTTCAGACATATTCCTATGCTATGCTATCTTTGTATGCTTATTATAAAACCTTGGACTTGAATTAGAGTAATGAAAATATAGTAATGATATAGTAGCATTGCATGATTTATATGTGGATATGTATGGAATGTGATTGGAATTTTGTGTTTAATCATTGTACTTAGCTTTGTGTATGTGTTTTATGGATTAACCTATTGCATCCCAAGAAGACACTATATCCCGCAATAATTGAAAGTTGTAGCCACATTAACTGAAATTCACACCTTTTTCACCTCATTTTTCTCACACATGCAATATTCATCTTATCATAATAAGTACTCATAGCATGCTTATCTTATTTCATGTTGCCAATTCAAATTTCACACATTTCAACTATCACATCACTACCCATCATCCATCTATTCTATTTCATCACATTACACCTGCCACCTTATTATTCATTCACTTGCAATTACTTCTTGTCACATGAAATCATCATGTGGATACATTTTATTCATCTCACACGTGTGGCATTTAGTTAATCGCCTCTGATAGGTATGAAAAGTACATTACCATAATTATACTATATTTCTTAACACTTTCATTATGTCTTTACATTAAATTATGCATGCAATCTATTCATTAATTTTTTTTCCATATACTCTAATCATTCCTTCACCTATCACGAGTTGAAGTGAGGTCACTTCAAACCTTAAGTTGGGGGGATGGTACAATATCAACCATTTTTTTTGTTTTCACCACCTAAAACCAAATGAAAGCCAACATACATAACATGCAAACCCTTTTTGTCCTAAATTGCACCAATTTTTCGTTGCTAATTTTAATTGAAAAATTTGTAATTCTTATGATTCTGAGCTAAGTCAAACCAAATTTTATGCTAATATAGAGGAAAAGGGGGAGTTGTAGTTATACTATAGTTGTAGTGAAGAGTGTACGACAAAACAATAAAGTAAGAGAAGAGTTTGAGGGTGGTGAAGTTTAAATTGAGCTAAATTTCTAAGGATAAAACATTGAGCATAGGTAAAGAGATTCACTAATGGGAGGTGATGATATTAAAAGAGAGCCATCAAAACACAAACATATATTAGAATATGCATTGGTATTGCCTATCTTCACAAGGGTTGGTTGGTTGGATTACTTTCTAAAGTTGAAAAAGTTTGATAATGACATAACAATGATATTTGCAACTACATTGGAGCATGAAGAAGCCATGGTAAAAGGGTTGTTAGTAGATGCATAATAAGGAACAATTTTAGTATCTGGTTTTCCTAGGATTGGAGTATAATTTCTAGTTCGAGCAGATGTAGTGGCTGCAAGAGAAAAATTCTATGAATGAGGAGAAAACTTAGATTCATCATCCCAAGGTACAAAAATACTTTATCTTCCATGGATTTGGGCCAATTGTGCTTCTCATGTTATTAGAAATCTTACTTGTGATGGTAGACAAAATATTCTATGTATTGTACATTTCAAATTACTTAGTCATCTTTGACATAATAGACTAGTAAATGTGCCTAATTACCTCTACAATATTCTATACTGGATGACATCTGAATACCAAAGGAAATAAAGTGATAAATTTATCACATCACTGTTTAATAGCCCTAATAGTAAAAAGGAATTTGAGAATCCAATATCCATAGATATCCTAGGAAGATTGTGAATTGTTAATATATTAATAGTCTACTTGAGGCACCTAAAGTACCTAAAACCATAGAGCCAAAAACTACACCTACAAGAGGAAGTTCTCCTATTTCACTTATGGCTTCACCTAACCTTAGCCAAGGTGAGCCTAGAGATCAAAATATTCAAGACTCTAGGTCACTAGAAGTAGAAGAAATCGCATCTTCCTCCAAACCACCTAAGTCAAAGAAAAGAAGAGATAGTACATCCACACCTTTTAAAACATAGAAGAAAAAGAAGGATATTCAAAAGGAGAAACCTACCCCACCAAGGTAGTTAGGTCGGTTGAAAAAGAAAGGTGTTATGAGAGAGAATGTGGAAAAACTAGAATAAGGGACAAAGGGCAAGGACCAACAAGAAGAGTATGTGATGTTGCTTGAAATAGATTTAGAAACAAAGGGAAATACCTTTAGAAATGTGTATACACCTACAAAGATGAAGATGTATGTATCTACCACTTTTGATTTAGACTCAAAAGATGTATTTATTGCCAAGAAAACACAAAACAAAAAACTAGATGTCTCTAATCATGAAGACTATAATTGTACAGGGGGTGGTAATGGATAGTTTTTAAAAACAAATGAAATGTTAATATAGGATAGAAATATCAAAAAGGAGTTCTAGGAAGCCCTAGAAAAAAATAAACAACTGGAGGAACTAGTGTAGGGTTATGATAAAGAGACAAAGATACGAGAATTGGAGGAGAAACTACAGACATATGGGCATGGTGCAAATTTGGACCTATTAACACAATTGATCATGATAAAAACGGGGGATAAATAACTTACAGTAGAAAATCATAAACCTCCTACCACAAAAAAAAAAAATTACAACACAACTTTGTCTCTTGGGTACCAATTGTGGAAGGTTATTGATGAATTCTCATACGAGAGAAAAGTGGAGAAAGGAAAAAGAAACTCTAATTGTAGAGCACAGTAAAGTGTTGGAGGAGAGGGACACTGAATTGAGTAAAATGACAGTCAAAATGGAAGAAATAGTAGACAAGGCTGCCCAAATTGTTAGGTGCAAACCCCCATCCAAAACATGCACCTTGTTTCTCCAAGAGAAATTCCTAGTTTTAAATTTAGCATGTTGATCAACAATAAACCAGTTTCTATGAGCAACAAGCTTGAATTTATCCATATTTTTTTCTGATGCTACCCTTGATGAGCAAGACCAACTATGTGAGTTATATCTACACAATTATGTGGTTTTAGAGGATGCACAATGGAACCACTTAATATTTGTAGGGGATTTGTAGGTAAGATCTTTATCATCCTAATTTAGAAATGACAAATTTAGAGGTGAACTCATGGAGGAATATGCAAAAATATAAAAGTCAGTAGCACTTCCAATGAGGAAAGAGTCCAAAGATCTTGATGAGCTAATAGATGAATGGTTATGACTCTTGAAACACAAGGGTGGAAGAATAAAAATTATGAAGGTAAGGATACAAGAAAATGTATTATTTTGGAGGGGATAATGTAATTGAATGGATATTTAATGTAAAATCAAGCTCATTTGAAGGGTTTAGAAGGTTAGATAGTTGTAGATTAGACACTTAGGAAAATCAGTTAGAAGTTAAAAGCTAGTTTAGAGTTAGATAGTAGATTTTCTTTGTATTCCTAGTTAGCTGAGTTGATTTGAAGCTATTGGTTTTTGTACACCACTGAAGCTTGTTGGAATTGTAAATGTTGGTTATTTGGATAATCCTAATAGAATCAACCAAATTCAAACATGCTTTACATTATACTTTGGAATGGAATTTATTTTGTTAACCATTTGATTTGAAGTTATTCGAGGGAACGAAATAAAGTTTTATCTTTTCTTGAGTTTGAAATGTAAATCCTCTATTGATTTTTGGACTGTGAATGAATGTAGTTGTGTATTGGTTACAAATTTATTTATTCTACATTTTATTTAGGGATACCTTGAAGAATAATAGTTCTAGTTAATTAGATGAATCAAAATTTTGTTCTTTCTTGCATCCCTGATCTATCTTTCATATTTCTTTATTCTTCAATTTGAGTAGGTTTAGATAGGAATTCGACTTCACAACAACTAAGAATTGTAATAGCCAGTAGGCCCCTTGAACATTACATCCTCATTGACCATCCAACAAAACAAAAATGTTGTGACCAAACACCCAAGACCCCGGGAGGTGTCTAATTTAATGACTGTTCACTTCTTTTAGGAGAGGTGTGGTAATTGCATCCTGCCTGCATGTTGCATGCAATATCAATTTGGCCATCAATAGAATAGGCACTAGAAGGAGGGACCTTGAGAAATTTTGGTCGGTTGAATGTTAGAGTGGGTTGGATATTAGGAGAATCCAACTTTGATGGGAATCCCTTTATGTATTCCCAATATTTTTCATGAAATTCCTTATCATATGCATAATAGGGTTCCTTTATTTTTCCCTAACAATGGACAAACTACTAGAGATAATGCCAAAATTTGAAAGGATTTATTGATTTTTCTCCAAGTTCAACATGAAGATACCATTTTTCAGCTTCTTGTCAAAACATTTCAAGGTATGATACTTCAGTGGTATGTGAATCTTCCATCAAATTCTATTTTCTCATTGATTGAATTAGATTTTTTTTTTAATTTAATTTGATCCTAATGTGGGGGCACAAGATTCATTATTTTATTTTGCAGCCATGAGAAGTGATGAGTCCATTTAATAGTCCATTTCTTGATTTTTTCATGTATGCTTTTAGACATTATCAGACAATCCTTTTAGACATATTCCTATGCTATGCTCTATTTTTAAGTTTATTATACAACCTTGGACTTGAATTAGAGTAATGGAAATATAGCTATCATATAGTAGCATTGTGTGATTTATATGTGGATATGTATGGGATGTTATTAGAATTGTGTGTTTAATCATGGTAGTTAGCTTTATTTATGTGTTTTGTGTATTAACCTCTTGCAGCCCAAGAAGATATTGTAGCCTACATCAATTAAAAGTTGCAATATGTAGCAAAAGGAGGTATTAGATAGTGACACAAGGGAAGTGACAAAACAAACTAAGTATAATAACTACTATGTGGAGACACTTGATGGAGTTAGTCATGTATCATGATGGAAGTTAATAAGGCGCTGAAGAAGAAGAATTATTTTATTGATAGGATTCTAGATAACTAATTATGTGTTCCACATGCAGATCTATTTTGCAGAGTTTTAATTCTACTTGAACTCTTTTTTTTTTAGTTGTAGTTTGAATAATTCAAATCTTAATTACACAATCTAATATTTAGGGAGTTTTAGTTAATGATTTCAGTTAAGAGTTGTGTTTAGAATAAACTCCCCTGTGCCTGTGAATAGTTGATGGTTTAGTCTCTAGATAGTAAGTTAGTTAATTTCATACTGGTGAATTTTGTTATCAATTACTTCTTAGTTTTAAGTTGTAATCTAGAAGACATGTTGATTGTTTAGAAATAATTTTCTTGAATACAATCTTTCAGCAAGATTTTATGTGATCTTTTGGAATGCATAATGAATAAAGTTCAAGTTCATATGGGTGTGTAGAATTTGAAAATTTAGATTTGGTTTTAGTTAAGTGAAGACATCCACTTGAGTAGGCCACTCAAGGTAATTGTTCTTCACTATATTTATAGTTTTTTTATTTATGTTTTTCATTACTTCATAAACTACATGAAAGCTAGAATAGATTCTCATATTATGATTATCAATAATGATTGTTCATGTGCATGAATGCATTCAATTGACTTTTTTTACTTCAAAGGATAGATTAAGTTTTGTTATCAATTTTGAGTTAGTTTTAATAATTATTTGTTATTAGTAGTTTAGCTAATGATCATGTTGTAGGCACTCATAGCCATTAGCGCCAGTTTACTTCTTTCATTGTTATGTGTTTCTATGATTTTACAAAAAGTAAAATACGTTTAGTAGGATAACCTAGGTAACCTCGGGTCTTTGAAAGAACATATAGTGCCAGAACCATCACAAGTTAACAAGCCTTGGTTGAAATTTTAATGAAGTCCTTACAATGTTGAGTGGATTGTTCTGTTAGTGTAATTAATATTTAATTACACTTGCATAACTTTACTTAGGTTTTGCTTAGGTAATAATTAGTTTACTTAATTAATAAGTAAGCTTTATTTAGTTGAGTTGTTTTTAGGTCAACATTAGGGTTATGCATACTTTGCTTTTATAAAGCAAATCATCTCATTGTAATATTGAATTTTGAATATTATCAATTTGCACATTGACATGCAAAGCTCTGTTTTTTTGATATTTTCTCTTTTGTGGAAGGTGTTTAGGTTTGCATGTCTAATCTAGGGTTTCTAACATGGTATCAAAGCCTTGACATGCAGCCCCTTCTCAAATTTTGGAGAAAATCATTGCAGAGTTCGTTCGGGGTTTCTCGAGGATTTTATGCCTTGAGTTCATATATGCAGCATCTTGGATCAGATTGGGCTTCACCATTGGATTCAGAGCACTGGAAAAAGTTAGGTTTGGCTTTCATTTTGTAGATTTTGGTCATGATTTGCTAGATCTATGAGGGTTTCATGTTTGTTGATTTTTTGGAAGCTCTGGGGGAAGCCTATTTTTCGGAGCATCTTGGAGCAAAAAAGAAACTTCCATCGCATTCGCAATGCCCCAAAACCCTAAGATCGCCCTTCATTTCATTGATTTTGGCGAAGTTGATCCGGAAGGCAAAAAATAATTTTGCCAGGGAAGCCGTACGACCTCCCTGACACGCTTCACGAAGCGTGGATTTCAAAAATAAAATAAAATAAATAAATAAAACATGTTTCAACATGCGCCACCCACATAGAAGCCAACGCCGTTGGGCGGCCACTGGTCTGCCGCCGCTGTTGGTGGCACCCCCATTCGGCTGCCAGCCAGTCCGCCCCTGTGGGCCCCTCTAAGCTCAGCCCCGGTCATATGGAGGATCGGGGGCTCTTTGCCAACCCCTGAGGGCTTCCTATCTATGGACACTAGTCATATGGATGACTAAGGGCTCCACCCCAGCCCCCTAGTCGCGTACAGGACCAGGGGCCGAAATATTTTTAGCCCCTTGGGCTGCCTGTAGGCCTTATTGGCCAAATTGGAGCACTTTTACAAAATTGGGCGTAACTTTTGCGTACGGTGTCATTTTTTCACAAATGAGATACCGTTGGAAATCTGATTCCGACGCCAATCCAGTGGTGTTGGTATTTGTTTCTGATTTTTCTCCAGTTTTATTTTGCAGGTCCTTGAACTCAGAACTTGTGTTTTTCACTCCGAAGGGCATATCTTTTGACTTGGTGATCCTTTTTTCGCCATTCTTGTGGAATTGGAAATTTGGTTCAGTCCTCTACATAGATCTGAGGTCTATTTTTATTTTCTATTTATGCATGTTTAGGCATTCTCTCCTTTTACAATCATTGGGTATTGTAATAAAAGAACTAATATAAAGTTCCATCAGGGGGTTTCTTGCATAATAATCTGATTAGAGTGTGCATGCACTTTGATCTTCATCTTGTTTTGATGATAAATCGCATGGGTTGTAATCTAGTTTCTTAGTTTCTTTTGGCCATATTTTGTCTTAGCTTGACACATATCAGATTCATATCGGATCCATCTCAGTTTGAGGGCCACTAAATTTGTGGTTAATGTTCCTGAGTCTTTATGGTACTTGTTCCCATGGAAGAGTTTTAGTTTCAGTTTGGCATCGACATCAAGATTCACGACTTCTAGATTTTGTCATCATCATATCATCTACTATTGCTTTATGGATTCCAGGGTTGTTCCCGTTTGGTGTTTTTGAGTGTTCTGTGGCATCAAGTTGTTCCTTGCTTTTCGGATTGCGGTTCCAATGTTACTCCACAGTGTTCTTCCAGTGCTTCTTTGCAATAGTCATCTCATTGTAGGGGGGGTTGTCCCACTGGGTTTTCCTTCTCTACCTCATTATTGCATTTGTACATGGGTACCTGATTAGGCCAGTTGTCGGGACCTATTCATGCTTTCTTGCATTCATCTTAGTTTTAGGTGCATGCTTATTTAGTCTCCCTAAGTTGCACTTATGGGGGGGTGTTAGTGTAATTAATATTTAATTACACTTGCATAACTTTACTTAGGTTTTGCTTAGGCAATAATTAGTTTACTTAGTTAATAAGTAAGATTTATTTAGTTGAGTTTTTTTTAGGTCAACATTAGGGTTATGCATACTTTTCTTTTATAAAGAAAATCATCTCATTGTAATATTGAATTCTTGAATAATATCAATTTGCACATTGACATGCAAAGCTCTGCTTTTTTGATGTTTTCTCTTCTGTGGAAGGTGTTTAGGTTTGCATGTCTGATCTAGGGTTTCTAACATGTTCAACTAGTGATTCCTTTCAATTTTGTGGTTTCTACCAAGTTTACAAGACACTGGTTTAGACTCTACAAGAAGGATACATACAAATTCTAATCTTCAATTCAATCATAGGTTTATTCTCATGTATCAAAGGGTTCAAGCTTCAAATTGGAGGGTAAGTGATTTAGTATTGAAAGAACATTACTTATGGTGTTTTTATGTCCCCTTTGTAGTGAATATGAGAATTTTTTGTGAGATTGCTACCTTTTGTGATGCATTCAACAAGGCTCTTTTGTTGGCACAATGTGGAGCTGACATCACTAATGCTACAAGTAGATAAGATGGGAGTTATAATATGCAAGTAACTGAAAGTTTCCAACCATAAAAACCCTCTTCCAATCCATTCAATGGGAATGATCAACCACAATCATCTCATTCAATCAACTACAATATTCATAATGTTTAGAGTATGAAAGCAACTAATGCAAAAAATCATATCACACACTTACAAGGGATCAACATGCACAAGATGCAACCATCGAGGTAATTGTTCCATCTTCTAATGAAGTTTTTATGGATTTCTCATCTACTTCCAATAATACTCTGATGCATAATGCATTAAATCACAATGAATTTGTAAGCAAAGGATTAGATGAACAAATATATCATTTTGATGGTATATTTTCAAAGGAGTATGAAACAAATTTAAATTCGGAGCATAATGGAAAAATCAAGTTAGAGTCTGCTTTAGTTGAAAATGGTAATATCAAGGATAGTAGTGAAGGAGATTAAGTATCAACACAAGAAAAATTCCATGAGAAATCAACAACTAAAGAGTCTCCTTCTAATGGTTCGAACAATTATTTTGAGCAAGATGCACAATAGTGTGATGAAGGGAAAAAAGAGTGTGGTTCATGTTAGGTAGATATACCATGTGTACAAAATTTATTAAATGATAAACTAGAATAATTAGGCTCTCTAAGGCTATCAAAACTCCCTATCTTAGATGGAAGTAGGATACATCAGATAGATCAACATTCTGAAATAGATTGTTATGTTTTCCTTGGAAGGATGGATTTATATTTCATGGACCTGATCACTACTGAAGAGATACTCATGGAAGATCCTTGCAATTGTCATCAAATCAATGAGGTAGATTAAAAAACTAACACACACAAAGATGGTAATGACTCTATCTGAAACAATGAGAGTAACCTTGATTTTTCAACCATTTGA
The DNA here is from genome assembly GCA_007115665.2 of Sequoiadendron giganteum. NCBI lineage: Eukaryota > Viridiplantae > Streptophyta > Pinopsida > Cupressales > Cupressaceae > Sequoiadendron > Sequoiadendron giganteum. The sequence continues at coordinate 436,093,849 of CM021101.1, read as the reverse complement.
TTTGAAGTTCTTCAAGGGAATGAAATAAAGTTTTATATTTTTTGGAGTTTGAATTATAAATCCGCCATTGATTTTTGCATTATGAATGAATGTAATTGTGTATTGGTTGTAGGTTGATTTATTCTATAGTTTATTTAGGAATTCCTTGAAGAATAATAGGTTTGGTTAATTAGATGAATCAAAATTATTTTCTTTCTTGCACCCCTAATCTATCTTTTGTATTTATTTATTCTTTGATTAGAGTATTTTTAGATATGATTTTGACTTCACAACAACCAAGAAGCATAATAAACAATACACCCCTTGAACATTACAACATCATTGATCACTCAACAAAACAACAACATTGTCACCCAACACCCAAGACCTTGGGAGGTATATAATTTAATGATCATTCACTTATTTTAGGAGAGGTAAGGTAATTGCATCTTTCCTGCATGTTGCATGTGTCAATTTGGCCATCAACAGGTCTCTTGATTCATTTTTTTGATATTTTTTCTTGTCCTCTTCTTTTTCCATGGATCATTCTAAGATTCATTTGCTAACATCATATAACTATTCAACATGGCACAAAAATGCATGGAGTATTATAATGAATGAATCTCACTCTCTATATGTTGAAAATAAGGTACCTGAACCTACATATGATGAGAAAAGGATCAAATGGATGTTTGAGCATACCAAAGATCTTGGATGTCTTCATAAACTAGTTTCTAAAGATTTATTGTTTCAAATTGAATCATGTAAGAATTATCATGAATTTTGGGGCAAATTGAAAACTTTGTATGGTACTATAGATGAAGTAAGAGGCTATCTGAATTGATAATGAATTGATGATCCTTGATCCTAATAACTTTGAAAACATCCAAGACTATATCACTAAGTTTAATGATCTAAGAGAGAAATGTAAGGTATGTGGAATCGGTAAGGACTTTCAGTTGATCTATAATACATTGAACAAAGTTGGTCTTGATTATGCTAATTTTATTTATATCTTTCATACTCATAGGTTGACTATGGGGTTTTCATATACTACACCTTCATTTGCATCATTTTCTGAGATGTTAATACATGAGCAACAAAAGCTTATCTTAATGGGTCTCATCAAGTCATCTAAATATCATGCATTATTGGCTAGCCAGGTGAAAAAATAGAGCATACTAATAATAAACAAAAGAAATCAAAGAACAAATCCACATTCAAATCAACCAAATAATAAACATCTTCCATAAAGAAATCATATAATAAGGAGAAGCCTAATTGTTTGTATTGCAAGAAGCTTGGGAATGATGAACATTCTTGTTATAAGAAGGATATTAATGAGTTGAAATATCTTCTCAAAAATAATCATATTGATTTTCCTTCTAGAATGTTTGATTCAACTTCTCCTTACTATTCAAAATAGTCTAATAAGGACAAAGTTCATTTTGGTATGGTTACTACATTAGGAAGAAATGGAACCACTCTTTTTACTTTTTCCATTCTTGGGTCAGGGAGATGGCTTATAGATTCAAGAACATCTCATCATATGGAATCTTCATAGTCAATATTCTCTTCTTTTGAGCTTTGTACTATGTCTCGTATTTTTATTGGAAACAATACATACATGAGTGTACTTGGGAAGGGGTCTATTTATTTTTGGAGGGAACTTTCAAAGATGTTTTATGTGTACCTCATTTGATGAACAATCTTCTTTCCATATACTAGATTACGCATGGTGGAGATGAGAGGATAGAGGAGTTCGCTCCTAATTTAGTTATAAAATTAGAGACTTGGAGAGTAGAGAGATTCTTTCTACTAGGATGTTTGGTCATTCATCTTACTCTACATCTTTGTAAATTTTTATTGTAATGATGACATTGTTCCTTCGATTTTTTATCACACTTATAGTGTGAACCATGATTTAGAGGAGACGTTTGGATTCTTGAACTTGGGTTTTCTCACATTGGATCCAATTCTTGAGCCTTGTATTTAATCTTCTCCATATTCTATTGTATTTTATTATTCTCATCTTGGCATAGTTTTGGCCTCTTATGATTCAGTGTAGTAGGATCTACACCATCTTCCAGCTACAACTACTTGGGATGCATACTTGAAAAAAATTGTTGGTATGTTTATTGAGTCCCTTATTTCATATTTGGGAGACACCATTAATTACATACATCTTCTCTTTGATGGAGATGATCCTTCTTCAATTTTGTGGGGGAATACTCTGACACTCTTTTTCCTTTTATAGACGATCATTGTTCATAGTTTGATTCGAGTTTGGATACTTTTGGATAAAATTTGGAGGAGGATTCTTTGTCTTTGGAGGAGGTATATTTTTCTTTGGAGTGTGTTTTACATCCATATCTAGGATATTCTGGATTGACATCTTCAACTATGTGGCCTAAAACACGTATTTGGAGTGTGCCAAATTTCGACATCGATATGGAGACACTTGAGTGTAGTTTAGAGACATCATGTATCATTATTTGTACCACATCTTCCTATAAAGAATGGGAATACATCCTGCATATTATCCTAGTTTTATTTCTTCCTAAGGGGAGGAATGTTGTTCAGTGAGATTGGATCATCTTAGTACTCAATGTTGATTCTCTACCATTGCAAGAGACTCGCCATTGAGGGGGTCGCTTGGTCTCTCTTCTTCTCTCTTATGGGGGGTAATTTTATTGCATGAGGTTTTATCCCTCTCATTCATTATTGAGAGTATTTTTTATTTCATCTCTATTTTGGGGAGGATTTTTGTCCCATTGTATTTTCTCCCTTTCTCTATTTGTGAGAGATTCCATCATATATGTACATGGGTATCTAAAATGACCTCATAGTCGGGACTCATCTTTGTATATTTGTGTAGTAATACTCCCTCAATTGTATTTAAGGGGGTTGTTGGTGTAAATGGGTGTTTTACCTATCTAGGTGCTATCTACATGTTAATTCCAGTTAGTTCCTAGGAGGGAATCCTTCTAGATATGTGTTAGTTGTCACTAGATCTTACCTTATCTTTTGCATTTAATTCTTGTGTCCTAAGTCATTTAAGATTTCTAGAGATAGTTATCTCATTATGTAAGATTAAGACACATGTCAAGATATTGTCTAATCCTATCTCAAACTTTTCCTTTATAAGCAAGGAATCATTTGTACATCATAATAATTTAGTTCAGTTGAGTTAGTCCAATATATCAATGCAATCTTGAGTATTGCATTTTGGCCACATCTTGCATCCATTATTGTAACTTCATGTTCTTTATTTTCAATTTTGTAGAAGGTTGTGTTTGTTTTTTTTAGGTGATCCTAGAGGCTTGAGTCCTTGAGTGACTCTAACATACTCATAATTGATACCAAACTATATTAAACACAACACATTTTTTCCCACAAAAGATGCTAGCATTTGAATTAAACACAACACATTTACTTATTGATGGTATTGATATTTCTATAAGCCATGAGTAGGGTCATTGCATTCATCACAAGCCTCATCATAATGTACAATGACCATTGCTATAGTGCATTGTAGTGTAGAGTAGGACATCTAATTGTTAGTTAATAGATTATTCACTATCAATATTAAAAAATGTATTCTCTCTATGTCCAAATATAGGAATAAATGTCCACCAACAGTTTGGAAAATGATTTCTCATGGAAATAATTGTTAGACACATAGTACATCTGAGAGGGGAGGTGAATTATTTTTATATTAAAACCTTTAAACCCTTATAGATATTCAAACCCTTATTATACATCAACATTAATGTAAAAAAATCAAACATCAACACATCAAAGACCATACACAATAAAATGCCAAATTTATGTGGAAAACCTTAATCAAGGAAAAATCACGGTGAGGATTAACTCACATATATATGAATAAAAACACTGATTACAAAAGTCTCACCAATGGAAGGGCTCACTACCTAAAGGACTCATTGTCTAGAAAGAAGGGCTCACTGCTTGGATAGAAAGATAATAGAAAGATACTACTAGAAGGAGGTTCAGTACCTCAAATCAATAGGATAATCTACCAAAAAAACTCTACACCATCTGCAACCTTTGGCTCACTTCCTCTAGCAACTTCAGGCACACTGAAATATAGACACCTTTTGCTCGCTACTTCTAGTAGTCATAGGTGTTCATGCTCACACTTAGATCTCAATACTTGATCACATTCACATATTTTCATATAAAACATCACACCACATACTTCTCCAACAAGTTACCTTGCATATATATCCTCTACAACCTCAAACAACCTTCTCGAAGTCAACCTCGATGAAATGTATGCACCTCAAACATGCAACCAACAAATAGGTCAGCACAAAACACTTTTGCAGTGGAAAGAAGTGAAGGTGGACCACAACAAGGGTTAACTAGGACCCAAATCTACACTAACATGCTACACCAAGCTTCCACAACCTACAAAGAACATCCAAAAGTAATGCTAACATGTCAAGTTGGAAAATTTGGCATTAATGCTACCAAGCAACCACATACACACTTCACCAAATATGAAAATAGCCTAATAACCATATATAAATATAACACAACATCCTAAAATATTCCAACACCAATAAAATATTCAAAGACACTACCACAAGCACCTGCAATTGAGAATACTATCATCCTGTGCAACTAGAAAATTTGCCAATGAGACACAACAATGAACCAAGCTTGTAGAATAGCTCAACACTAAACCTTCCAAGGGAAGATAGATACATGAATCATTAGCACATTCCAAAATCCAAAATAAAATAAACTTCAAAGGGAGAAATGAAGAGAAATTATATTTCTCCCAAACAACCTTCTATATAGTCCAGGACACTATCAAACACATCTTCTATTGTTACATGATCCAAAACTTGAAACTCTAGATATAACACCTCTGAACAATTTTGAACATCATGTCCAAACTACACGAGAACATCTTCAAGAATGGAGAAATGTGGAGCACAATACATAACACACTCCTATCACCTTGTACACTCTTTATACAATTTTCTTAAAAGCACTTGGAAAACAAGTGACTATGCTAAATTTGCAAGACTTTCTCAACACAAAAAACACCTTCTCATCATAACCACACTATATATTGATATAGGTTGATATCAATGACAACACTAATGATGACATAGTGAAAAAATCTCCCCCTTTGTCATTTATGGAAACACCTACTGAAAAACCATCAACAACAAAAGAAACTATGATCTCCAACTCACAAGAAATTCTACTCTTCTCTCTCCACTACTCTTTGCCCTTTTCTCTATTTTCAAACTTCTCCCCCCCTTAGTTTTTAAGGCTTCACTCTCCCACTTTGACATAAATGGAAAATGGAAACACTTGCACACTTCACTTCTCTTTTTTACACTTTTAGGCACAACATATGCTCCCCCTGACTACACCAACCAAAGATATCACTACATACTCCTCCTGAGAGGTAGCCTTCAATAGTCTAGGATAAATAATCCATCTTCAATTTTACCCCTAAATTGATGCACCATCTTATACATCTAGTTGAAAAGGAGGGGAAATAACCCATTATTTGTTTATGAGATAGTCAAATGTGTCTTTTGGAAGAGCCTTTATGAAAATGACTGCTATTTGATCCTTTATAGGCACATACTACAACTTTACTTCATTCTCAACAAATTTTTCTCTTAGAAAGTGATAATGGATAGATATATGCTTTTTTATTAAATGCACTATCATATTTTTTAAAATATTAATAGCACTTGTATTATCACACAAGATAGAGATAGGTTCATCATATGATACTTTGATAAATTTCAATGTATACTTCATCCATAATACCTGTGTGTATCAAGATACTACTGCAATATATTATGCCTATGCAATAGATAATGACACTAAATCTTGCTTCTTACTCAACCAAGAAACTAGTATGTTTCCAAGGAAGGAAGCACCTCCACTTGTACTTCTTCTATCATCCACACAACTTGCCCAATCTGCATCTGCATAGGCACTCAAGGAGAAATCAGTATCCTTAGAATACCATAGACCATAGTCTAGAGTGCTCTTCAAGTATTTGAATATCCTTTTGATAGCTACCACATGTGATTCTCTAGTATCTTCTTGAAATATTTCCACAAGACAAAATGCATGCATGCTATCTAGTTTAGTTGCAATTAGGTATAGTAATCCACAAATCATTGATCCATACTTGGTTTGATCTGTCTTAAGAGATTCATCAATTTTTTCTCAATTTACAACTAGTAACCATGAGAGTACATACTGGTTTAGAGTTCTCCATTCTAAACTTCTTTAGCATTTCCTTAACATATTTTGATTGTTTCATGAATATAGTTCTTTCTAATCGACTTATTTGCAACCTGTTTGGATAATCGAAAGAGTTGAATTTTATCTTTTGATATTTCTTTGATATTCATCTTATCATTTTTTCATTTGATGTTTATTTGTAAGCTCTTTTTCTTTAACTTGTAGGAAACAAAGCCTACTATTAGGTTGGGAATTATAGCGGTAGCAAAGGTTACCTTTTTAATTTTCACCCAATACAAAAAATTGCTATCCCAAATTCAGTAGAATGATTTAGGTATGCGAATTTGTAGATCAACATAAACTGAATGATTTATGTGAACTAAAGTGAATGATTCCAAACAATTCCCCAATCATCTATAATCAAAGGACTATTTCTAGTCAAAGCGTGAATTACATTTCTACTACTAACTTTATATTATTTTGACTACCTCCGAAGGTGGCTAACTACTATATATCTTTGTAACGTGAAAAACCTTGAAAAGAAAACAATACAAAAGAGAGCACAAAAATCCCAAAAAGAAAAGAAAAAATATTTATATATTTACAAGTACAGGAAACCAACAATAGGCTTGGAAATAATGCTTCAAGAATTGTCCATTGATAGGCAATGGAACATCCTCTCTATTTAGAGTTTTAAGCCTATAGATGTTATCACCTAAGATTTTAGATACTTGGTAGGGACCAGTCCATAAATTTTTGAACTTACCATGTTCACCCTTATGCTCATGGGCTTTGCTGCAATACATGACTAAATCAGATATTGTAAAAGTTTTCAATCTAGCCCTTTTGTTGAACCAACGTTTTACCAAAAATTGGTTTCTAGAAAAATGATCTATAGCTATAGTAAATTTTTCATCTAAATGCATCAACTGTAACAACCAAGTGTCGGTCTGATCATCTAATATAATATATTCTTGAGAAAATTTTCAAGTAGGAATTTTTAGATTGATATGCAATATAGGATCTATTCCATATACCAAGTGGTAAGGGGAGTTCCCCACTATGGATTTCATCCTAGTATGATCTACCCAAAGGGTGAATTTCAATAGAGAATGCAATTCCTTAGGATTCTTCTCAATTAACCTTCTAATTATATCCAGTAGGTTCTTGTTTGATGATTTTGCTAATGCCTTTCCCTGCAGATAATAATTAGATGAGAATTCCAATGTTATACCATATTCAAATTCCTAATTAGAAAATTTCAATGAGGAAAAAGTAGGGCCATTATCACATACCGAGGCATACAATACTCCAAATCTAGTAATATTGTTTTCCCCCAAGAATTTAATTACTACATAAGAGGTGCATTGCTTGCTTTGGTACTATTCAATCCATTTGGTGTAATAATTAGTGGCGGTTAGCACAAAATTGTGACCTACGAATGATGGATGATTAATTGTGTAAATAAAGTTTGACTCCCATTGTGAAAAATGGCACATCTACATCATGGGTTGTAATGGTTGTGCATTAAATCTCCCTTTATCTATAGTATTTTGACATGTGTAATAGTTCTTTACATGCTCATATGTGTCTTTGAAAATAGTCGGCTAGTAGTAGTCAGCTCTTAGGATGAGGTGTGTAGTAGCCAAAGGTGCTTCATGAGTTGTGCCAGATTTATCATGTAGTTCCTACAACACTTCACTCACTTTTGTCTTATTTAAGCATCTCAAAATAAATTTGGCTTGTAATTCAAATTTGTACCTTGTCAATTTGGGAATGTAGGACTTATGAAAGATGTTGGGTCTATATGCCTAAGGGCTGAAGGTAATGAGTTAAGTTAAAATTATATGTGGCTGAATATGCAGAATGGCTTAAATTGAAAATCTGTTTTAATAACTTTGTTTCTACTTTGTGATAGGAAGTGACAAGAACTGACAAAAATTATAAAATAATAGCATCAAATCTTTAATTAAATTCAGAATAAACTCACTTTCATGCTTTGAATAACAAAAAATTATTGATAGATATTAAGACTAACACAAAATGAGAATTGATTTTAAATGAGATCAAAAAATGGAAATGCTATAGAAATGAAATCACACATTACAAACAGAGAATGGAAATTCTGCAAAAATGAAATCACACATTACCAAATAAAATAAAATAATAGAATCACTGAGTGACCCAAGCAGTGGGCCCTTGCTCTCTAGTTCACATGGTGATGAAATGTAAATACTTTTTCTACGTTGAGCTAACCATACACGCACAAAAATACCATTTGAATCAAAGTAGAGTAGAACTTCATTCATATATTAATCATCATCTATTCAAGTCTTAGATACACACATATATATATACTGATTGATATACCAAAAATCGATATAGTTTGAGTTTTTTTTGGCCTATGACCAACAAACCAAATTATTTAACAAAAATAGACTATTGGCCGAAGGACACTAACAACTCGAAAGTATTTATAAAAAAAATGACTCATCATTTGTTATAATTATAACAACTTCATTCTCCATCGATCTTCTACCCTCCACGTACTCAACAACTGCAACCACTCCTTTAATTATCCCATATAATTTTAATCATGAAACAATTAACATCTCTTCGAATAATTAGTATTTTTGATAGTCTTAATTTCTTTTACAATTTATTCTATATATATATTTATTTTCTTAACACAAATAGTGATAGGAAGTATAGATAGGATAATGCTAATGAGATTTAAAAGGAAAATCAATAATGGAATAACAAGGCCTCTTTTTCTCTCATCATTTTTCCCCCAGCTGAGAGTCTTGCATTTCCTCATGCAAGAGGGAAAAACTACAAACCAAGATGAGATGTTATTCTTTGTATGGTGCTGGTAATTTCTTGGTACCAAAGCTATTTTAATGCCTCTATCTGTTGTTCATGCTTCCTGATAAGCATATGAAGTTTCTTGAAGGCTGCTACTTGATCTAGTTCTACCTTCATCTTGTTAATTACTTATTCTTGTAACTGATAGGAAAAGTTTTCTTGTTAAAACTAATTATGTAATTCTTGATTTTCTTCTTTCAATTTAGCAATTGAACCTTGCAAATTCTCAATTTTATTTAAAATAATTTCACTTTATTTGAATTTCTCTTTATCTTCCTAGTCTTCTTAGCTAGGAAATTCATTATCATTATTTTATCCTTCTATCTTGGTAATAATACATCCAATTTTTCTTTCTCTATCCTAGTAATAATAGGAGGTTTCGTAGACTCTCCCAACCCCTATTTATCTTCTCGGATGTTATCATCCCTTAGGTTATCAAGATTCTCAGATAAATTCATGGTTTCCGAGTGTCCAAGTTCAATTTGTGGATCTGGAACTTCTCCTATTCATGTCTCAATTCCCTTATTTTCATCTAGTGTTGAAGAGAGGTTGAGGTTTTCCAGCACAAGACTTCCTATCCTTTCAGGTGTAGTAGTTTTTTTAGGTTCATCAAGGACACTGGTATTATTTACAAGATCAAAATTAGGGTCGAGAATAGCATCAAATGTAGGAGCGTTTCCTAGGTTTTCAAAGTGAAAGACCTCTAAATCAGAGCTATTTCTTTCCTATAGTTATTTCTTCTTTCTCCTCTCAAGCCATCTATGTTCTCGACAAGCTTTTCCCTACTTTTTAAGGACCTAAACTAGAATTTCTGAATCATAATCATAATATTGTTGATCCAGGTCTATGATATCACTTGCAACCTTAGCTAAATATTTTAATTTATCAATAGACCCTTTTCCTTTCTTGTGTTTTTTTGGACTCTTTTCAACAGTTGGTATTTTTCTAGCTGAGGGTTTCTTACTGGATTTACACTTACGCATCCAGATAGGGATAAGAGGAATTTTAGGGGTTTCTTCCTTAGTTTGAGTAGGACTCGGGGTTTTAGGGATCCAAAATTTCCTTCCTTAGTTGCTTCCTGGTCTGAATCTTCTCCCATACTAACAAAAAATTCCCAATTAACAAGAGGAGCTATTAATTTTAAATCCCAAGTAACTAGTAGCCTAATCAACCCACGATGAGCCAAAGCATGGTTCTTCCCCTCTTGTACTGCTTTACTCATTCTTTGCAATGAATAATAAAGAAAATATGGAATATTGACAAGGATTCCTCTTCTCAGATGTAACAAAAGGAAAATATTTTAGGAAAAATATAAATGTACCTCCCTTCACATGTAATATACTAGATGATGAATTTAGCTACATCCTTCCATGGTTGAGGAAGTGAAGACAATTTTTTGCCCTTCCCATGGACTATTTCAATCGATTCTCCTCTCTATAGAAATTGTCTCCTCATTGGTTGTAGGTTTGTGAATTTTGTGGAATTATCAAGAAAATATTTTTCTCCTAATAGCAGCAACCCATTCATGTCTACAATTTTTTATACCATCATAGGAAACTTTAAACTCTAGAGAGACACTTGATTCCGTTGAAAGCTAAGTGCAAATTCCCTAGCCGCATCATTATCATACATGCATAACCTTTTGAAACATATATCCTATTGTGCCTACTTAAAAATATTATAAGCCTCCTTTACAACTCTTAAATGTTCTATGGAGGTGGGTTCATGGTGGTGACAACATTCATGTGCCATGAATGTACAAGGAATTTTGCATAGTATGAAAACCAGACAACTAAAACCACTAGAATAAAAATAGGGTCAAAATGGTAAAATTATGGTGAAGTAATGACAAATTATGGTGAAATGATAGATAAGAATGAGGAAGTGACTATAGATTATGATTAGAAATAATATCTAAATTAGGTAAAAAATATTCCACTTTCAAGTAATGATCTTATGGATGACCATAGGAAATAAACCCCCCCAAGCTAAGAATTTGTCTCATCCATAGGGCAAGTCACTATTTGCATCAAAAAACAAATACAAATAATAAATTAAAAAAGAAACTAAAACCTACCAATTACCAATTATTGAGAGACATTTGGAGGATAATGTTAAGTTGGTGTGGAAGAAGCCAGCACAAGAGTTGTGGTGAGGTGAGCAATCATAAATGCATGATCTCTATAGATCTAATGACATGTACTAAATGAAAGCCAAAAATGAGGACATGATGCGAAGAGAAATGGATGTCAAGGAGGATGTGAAGAGGAAATATAGGATGTGTAGATATTCCATGTGAAGAGAGAAACCATCAATAGGATAGTACACTAGAAGCACCATAAACCCACATCCTATTAGAAAGTCTGCAAAAGGAATGTAAAAGATCTTCCCTATTAGTAGAGCCTTAGAAACCAATGCCAACATGGATGCTAAAGAAACTAATGGAGAAAATGGGATGTGAAAAAAAACCACCATGTGGTGGAAGGAATCTGTGCATTCTACTCGGTGGGTATGATAATGTGTATAACATCCACTAGGATGGAAGTAACATCATCGAGCACATATTGCATCCATCGTGGAAAGGTGAAATCCTAAAAAAGATATAAAATAATAATAGAAGATCCAAATACATGTCCCAAGAGTGATAAGAAGGTTCCTAGCACAAGAAGACAAAGAGTAGCCATGAAAAATGAAGACCAAGAGATAATAAAACTTCCCAAAATAGGGTGGAGGTGAGAAAAGGACCATCAGGATGATAGAAAGGTCATCATAGAATGTTGGCAATGGAAAATCGATTCTTGTCACACCACATAATGGTTAGTGATAGGAAGAATGAAAAATCCCTAAAGGAGGACAAGAGGTCCTAGCACATAGGGAACAAAAAAATTAGATTGCAAGTTTTTTTGTTGATAATGACACTAGACCATTGACAAGTCAGTTTTCAATTTGATACCACCTAGAGATGCCAAAAAACCAGTTTCATCCCCATGATTATTATGTAGCTATTACCCACAAGTAACCCGATTTTCAAGTAATAACTAACCAACAATGCCTAAAGTTTTTCATTGTTGGATATTTCATTACTTTTTTTTGTTTGGAAGTACCTAGGAGGTACTTGAAGAGATGAAGGAACTTGTGATACAATATTGAGTTCCTTCGTCAAATTGGATACACAATATTCTTTAGAAATATGTCACTTATACAATTTCAAGTGATGCCCATTGACAATAAGAGCCATATAATCATAATCTATGGTGCGAATCTTGACCACAAAATTTTCATAGAAAACCTCAATCTATTAAGGCCCTAACCATCTAGTGTGGAAGTCTCCATTGAAATCATGAAACCTAGAGTCATACAATAATGCCCAAACACCTAGTTGAAATGACCATTGTTTGATGAAATGATCATTTCCAAAGAGCATGTTATTTTTGAATTATCTCTGAATGGAAAAGATCTTGTTGTCAAAGTTCATCCAAGGGATGAAGTTGAGAAATCCTTTCTTTTTGACCATCAGTTAGACTCATTACCAATTGCAAAGCAGTACATAGATTCTTTATATCAAAATCAATGGGTATAACTAATTTCTTATCGTAAACAGGCTCATACAGTGTAAGAGTAGTGGTGCATTATGCCCATACTTCTTCTAGAAGTCTTGTTGCCCAATATTTTTTATGAAGGGCCACAAGCTCTTGATTGGTCACTTCAACCTATCCATTCGCCTATGGGTGATATGGTGAGAACTTGCAGTGCTGAATTTCATACTCACAAACTAGAGAAACGATCAACTTAGATGTAAACTGAGGTCCTTGATCGCTAACAATCTCATGAGGCATGCCAAACCTGGGAAAAATTTTAGAATACAAAAATTTAGAAACTTTAGTATCTCTTGCATGTTTCAATGCCATAACCTCTACCCATTTAGTAACATAATCAATACAAACCAATATATATTCCTTATTTATTGATGGGGGTTAATTGACCCCACAAAATCTAAACCCCACTTTTCAAAGGATTCAAGAGATAATTGGGGCTATAGAGGAATCTCATTAGAACATGTGGGTCAACCCATACATTGGAATTTATCACAATGTTGCACATACTTTTTATAATATTTATGAAGTGTAGGCCAATAATATTAAGCAATTAAGATTTTATTGATAGCCCTCTGAGCTACAAAATGATCTCCACATGGCTCTGAATGACATGCTCAAAGTATATCAAAGACATCTTCTTCATCTACACATCATCGCACGATGTTGTCAATGTTGGTGCAAAACAAGAGCCCATTAAACCATGTATATTGATCGCTTAGCCCTGTTGGTTATTTTTAAAGAACTAAGAAAATCTCATCGATCATCTATGAATTTTACAAATTCAATTCTTAAATACTTAGGAGGTGACTGGCCAAAAAATGAGAGAAAGCTAGAATGCTTCCCTCCTGCACTTTGGGCTCTACAAAACCTGGGAGGGTGATCCCACAATGTGCATCCTGCAATCCTTTAAACACTTTTATTATACATTTTAAAAAAAGCATATATATTCCCATTGAAATTATAAATGGATGAAATCCCTCAAGAAACTGACAATTACTTAAAAGGATTAAACACCTAAAGCTGAGAATACCACACAATACCAACTGCACGTAAAATAAATCGACTATAAATTTGTTTATGAATCTTGTTCTCAAATTGAAACACCGGAACCACACAAAATGCTCTTAACACTTATGGGATTAGAGTCTTATCTTAGGGAAAGTAGTCACAACACAATAAATTGAACTACAAGCTAGATTTAATTTCAAAAAGCCATGATCTCTATGTAATTGCATTACAACACACATATCAAATACTTAGATTCTATGAATACTTATTAAATCCACTAAATATTAATACAAACTCATGTTTTAATCAAGGTATTTTAATTGACTTGTTAAATCATAGCCAAAATTAAAACATAATTCACTACAAAACAATCTTCAGGTTGAAAGGTACACATGTCACATTTTAATTTGACAACCTATACTAGTGATTCCATGAGGAATGGTTACAACAAAGTAAAAGAATATTCATCATTGAAACAAGGTTTCATTTTAGTCGATGGATATTCTTGCGCCTTCCAAAATGAATTTTGTTGAAGAGAGTGGTCTTCAAACCTTGCAACAACATTATTCCTTTTCACTAGAAGACCAAAAGGTGTGAAGAAAAGAAAGAACCACATGGATCAAAATCTAGATCAGCATCTAGCACTTGTCTAAGTCACCAATAATTAACATTTACTTGTCATCATTTTGATTTGGAGAAACATATTTTTTATGCATTATAATCTCTAAGACCAGATGATGAGGCCCTATATTGACCTCATAATCATTAGGTTTGTACCCTTTTAATACTTTATGTCTTGCTTTAAAACTCATAATATTTTCCTTTATGCATGTTTTATGAACTTATGGAGGTATAAAGACTTAGATTATGAATGGTTAAATATAACTGCTTATTTATGTTATATGCATGATTAAAATGTGGTGATTAATCTATGAATGTTTTATAATACATGTACATCTAGAGCTAATATTTATTTCTCAGCCAAGTGATAATTAATTCTGTTTAAAAGTGATGAATGGCTAGATTGTTTGTGACTCATCCTAAAATGAGTTATGATCCACTAATCTCCTTTTTCGACTCATCATGCTGAATGAAGCTTCTATCAACTACAAACTCAAGCTCCAGCAATGCACGTCCAGTTCACAAATCTGGAATTTAATGCAACTAAAGGCAGTTACAAGGATCCACACCAACTTTATTCCTACGCACTAGGATATATTTTAGACTTAGAGTAAATTAAGTTTCCCGCTTATTTTTTGTTTTTAAAATAATGATGGATATTTATATCTAGAGCCAACATAGTTGGATGTTAGATCGTATCAAGTTTTTGATCTTTCTCATGTAATTTCCCTTTTGTTTTTAAGTTAGAATCATTTATGTACTTTGTCCCTATCTAGACACATTATCTAGAAATAAGAAGAAAGTTGATCTCAAAATCTAGGTTAAAGATTATTTCATCATGCTTTCTGAATGAGGTGATCTTGTTAGTTGTTAATATTTTATTCATCACTGCTATGTTTCATTTTCTATGTTAGTTCAAGTTCAAATCATTTTATTGTTGTGAGTTGAAAGACGGTCTAGATTAAAATTACATTGCACCACTATTTTACATTGTTCTATTTTATTGAGTTTTGTAGTTCATTTCTTAATTTAAAAATCATTTGCATATTTGAGATAGTCTAACTTATCATTTTAATGGATTATGTGCAAAGAAGAATAGTTAATTATCGATTTAGTAAGAGAGGAATGGAATAGTTTATTTTCAAGAAATTAATTAAATCTTAAATAAATTTCGAATTCTGCAAATAAGACTAAGTTAATCTTCCATTCCCTCATAAACTAAATTTTCCTAGAACAAAATATCTTTGTTCAAATTCCATTTTGAAGGTTATTTAGAGTAAATCAGGAATAGAAAGTTAGTATAGAAACGTTCCAGAAAAAGAAAAAATAGCTCTGAATCACTCCTAATTGAGCCAAAACTACCAAAACCCCCCCCAAAACCGATCCACTTCTTATCGCAGATAGCTTTAGACACCCCTGGGTTGACATTAAATAAATTAAATGAGTGGGAATTGTGACATCAATTTCTTCCTACAATCACCAAACTTGCACTATACTTGACCATGTATATGTGTTCTCCATCCCTATGCCTATATCTCCTATTCATCAATGAATATCTTCTTCCACAATTCATATTCTATGTCAAAAGGCCAATTAAATCCAATAATTTCATCCATCTTCTTTCTATATAGAGCATATTTTTCCATCACTAAATTGGCTTCTTTATCAAAATCTTCCAATAAGTTGATGGTGAAAGACAAATTCTCAAGAGTGTTCTTCAATACATCAATACTAACACTCACATATCAGTGATGCTTGGGAAGAAATTGTTGTATCCAATTGATATTTTCATTCTTGTAAAGGTTTTACCTCATCATATGTGTGTTGGATATTAGACAACAATGCCAAATCTTCCTCATCAAATTTTGCCTCCAACTCTTTTACTTTCACCTCCAAAAGAGCAAAATACCCTTGAAACTTTTGTTCTTTGATCTCATTAACTAATGTATAAGTTGTGACAATCTTTGGATACTTATACTTCTTATGTACTAACCCAACTATAATGAGCTTCAAGTTATCAACCCTAGGAATCCATTTGTCTAGGATTGGGGTAGCTAAATCATTGTCTCTTCGAGACAAATTTATTGCTTGCAACATTAAAGAATAATTGGAATGAATACTGTTTAATTTACCCTAAATCTTTGTATTCAAATGCTTCAAAATAGTATGAATAATATTTGAGTTATTCTCATACATAATATCTTGAACTTGTGCAAACAATTTATTATACACAACAATTTGCAAAAATAATTGCTCCTTGGTGGGATCGTTTGATGGAGTTGCACCTAACGTGCTTGGCTCCTCAACTGCAAGTGGTTCTTGGCCCAAGTTGTATGGCATTATTTCCAAGGAATTTTCTAGTGGAGGAGGAGGAGATTGAGGATCTTCTATTGGAGAAGTGGGTATAGCATGACTTGATCTATATGGGCCTTGAGTCCTCAATGTTTCTATAAGTTTCTTGATAAATGCTAGCCTTATTTCCAATTCAACTACCCTTTGCTGACTCTTATTGTACTCATCAATAATTTCATTATATTTTCCCTTGTATAAGTCTCTATCAGCAACAAGACTCTCCACTATTTCCTTAGTGAATTTAGCAATTTTTATTGTCATTTCAGATACTTCCAATGCTGGAGTATTAGAAAATCTCCTTATAATAAATTACCCATTGAATTCAATTGGTTCTACAGCTCTTGGCTTCTTTGAACCCAAATACAATGACCAAAGGGCCAAGGAACCTCATTCCTCACTGAATGATGACCCTTGTAGTTCCAATTTGGCCTCTTCCTCAGTTTGGAATAAGTTCCTTTCTTGCCTCCTTATTGTATCCAACATAATTGCATCAACAATTTCCCATTCAGGCAGCAATAATATACCACTATTCTACACAAGTGTTTTTCCTTCTTTAGTTGTGATACCTTGGAATTCCTTCCTCATCACCTTCCTTACATTTTCTTGGATAATCCTCTTAGGAAGTTCTGGATACAGGCTCCTCTCTTCTTCCACATTCTCTACATATTCTAGAGCCTTAGCTCTCCCAAAAAATATTTGAATGCATTAATTTCAATAAAAGATTCATCTTGCATAAATGCCTTGCAGGCTTCCTGCCTCAAGTCATCTGCATTATTCAAGCCACTTATATCAGCCTTTCCTAGTATAAGGCTACTTTCTACAATATCTAATGCAACCTCCCTTGTGGGAGAAGCAATTCCTTGTTGCATCTCCTCAGGTGTAACCAAGATGTCATCCTCTTATGTATCAGGGTAATCAACTACCCTGCTTACCTCAATCCTTTGCCTCTTGGCTAGTGGCTACACTGATGGAGATGGAACTCTTGGGGATGAATCAATTTCAATTATAGTAGGGGAAGCTTTTCTTGAAGGAGATAGGGCTGAACTCATAGGATATGATACTCTTGACCCCTTTGATGTAGTAGGGGTTGGAAGTGTTTGTTTCTTTTTTACTACCTCCTTCTTCCTAGAGTATAGTTTGACTTTCTGTGGTGGTTGATAAGAGGGTCTATCCTCCAATGCTTATTTGTGTTCTTCAACTACCATTTCTTTCCCATTATCAGTTATAGTATGTTCCTCCAAAACATCCACTACATTCTCAAAATTGTTCATCATATACATGACTCTATTCAATTCTCCCTTAATGTTGGGAAACGGATCATAGTTGGGATCTGAACCTTTAACCTTTTCCACCATTTTGTTGAAGGCAAGATACATGGCCTTTCTTTCATCTTGGAGTTGAAAATTAAATATAATCCTGATAAAATCTTTAGGAAAATAAAATTTGTGAACAAAGGAACCACTCCAATTCTTTATCTTCAAGGAAAAAATGAATCCCTCAAGGTCATGGTTCCTTGGGTGTATTATTTTCAATTTTTATGGTGGAAGAATCCATCCCAAGTCCTTCCAACCTCCCTTGAGCATTACAATGTATGAAAATATTGTCCATTCAAGGAAGAATGATCCCTTCTTTTGTTTCTCTGGAAGATGTAGCATTTGTGTTTCCCCTAACTATCTCATAATCTCAGTGAATCCAATCTTTAATGGCACATCTCTTGGCAATGCATGTGGATTCATATTTGTGCCATGAACCCTAAAAATGGTTGTGCTCAGGTATGGAATGATGTCCCACCAATTATGAGCTATCTTCAAATCAGGCCTCCTCTCCAAGGGCCTCAAAAAATCATGTATCTCTTTGGGGATCCTTGGTGGATCATGAATTAAGAACCTTAGTTTTAAAGCAAAAACATTATGAAACACCACATAGTCAAATTTCAAATCGTCTTTATCAATAATTTGAGTCCAACACTGGACTGGCAATTCAAGATCACCCTACATCTTCAATATCATATATTTACCAAAATTCTTCTCTCCATTGTATAAAAACATGTTCATCAAAAGGAAATACCACCAAAATCTGACCCAAGTCTTTGTTGCCTTCAATGCAACCAAGCCTTGATGATTTTTTTCTGCCAAGTATGTGGCATAGTTATAAACTACATTGTAAGTTGCATGTTGCAAATTTGTTTCCATATACATGTAATCCCTTGGCATGGTGGTTGGTGGATCAAAACCAATGATCTGGCACAAGGAGTACACTATCTTCTTGAAGTAATTGGAAAGTTACTTCATGGGAAAGGGTTCCTTTTCATATTTACCAATATTTATCTATTTTCTAGACTTCCCAACCCCAATACTTTCAATTTGCATGGGTAACATTGTTGTCCTAAACAAAACCTTAGTATTCTCATATTATTTTCTAAAAACATGAAAATCAATGGGGATCATATCCTCACTCCACTCATGCAACTTGAAAACTTATGCAATCTCTTCCTTGGTTATCTTAACCATTTCAAAACCATCATATTCCCTAACCACTCTAGAAATAGGATCATACCTTGTAGTTATTTCTTTCAACAGGTCTTGGATGTAGTTTCAGAAATGAGAACTTGTGCTTTGGGTGCCATTGGTAATAAGGTGGGTACAAACTAATCTAGGGTTTCGACATAGAGAGATTCAAAACCTATATTTTTTATTCAAAATCTAGGGCATGGCTCGAAAGTACAATTCCAATGGGCTTGACAAAAATTCACAACTTATATGCAATTTCAAACCACTATAAAGCAACTAGAAAAGAACACGAACCAATTCAACTAAAAGATAGTGAATATTTACCCTAATTCAAGACAATCTGGATAAAGCATATAGAATGAAATTTTTTTTACTTATGACCTTTTCGCTTGAAGGAAACCCTAATTTTGATTGCATTTAACTCTGGAATGCTCTTCTCGATCTCCTAGATGCTTCAAACGCATTTGTAATCTTCAATTACATGAAAAACCAATATTTTATGTGCATTTAGGTTGAGATTGGGTAACTCTGAATGTCTTTTCCACCATTACTACCCACTTGCGTGAAGTAGAATGACTCTCATGTTCATATCTTCAATTTTGAATATCAACCATCAATCTACTTGTGAGATGGCACTATGGATGACTTTGATTGAGTCAACAAGGTTTGAATTTCCATCTCCATCATTCACCTATCCTTTGGCCATTCAAATTTTTTTAACTAGAATGTTGAATCATTCAATCTGTAGGCTCCACCTTCTTTTCCAAGCGGCTGAATAAATTCATGTTGTGGCAGCCATCTAATCCCGATGCTTTTAATAAATCATTATTTAATTCCTGCGGGGTCAATAGGGAGTGGCTGATATTTAATCTTAACAACAAATCTTGACCATCGGTTCAAAGCTCAAAGTGCCAGGTATACTAGTGGGGACTAGGCCCCATGCCTATAATAGGACACATGCCCTTTTCCCACTAACCCTATGGCCTTTTGGAAAGTAATATTTTATTCATGCGAGGTTGGCAGGAAACGGTTGAGATTAAATCTCAACACTGCATCTTGGTCATTGGATTGAAAATCATGGCATCGAATATATAAGTGGATATTGAGCCCCACATCTTTGATTTGGACATGTTTCATCAACCCACTAACCCCACAACACTTCAAAAAGTATTATTTTATTCTCACGAGGCTGGCGGGGAATAACCAAGATCAATTATTGCAATCTTATGGTCAACAAATCTGCACATGCATAAAAGTTAGTTTAAAAGGGGGACCCAACTAGGTAGAAATAGCTAAGACCCTTGAGATTAAATACTTAAGAACTAAGTCATTCTTAACTTAGGAAGATTAAAGAAATGGTAATATTGGATGACTGAAAAACCTAGAACAAGGGGCCAGTAATAATATGTTTGTGATGGCTCAAGTTATAACTCAATTGATCGATAACCAGGTGTAACAAGTCAGTGAAAAATAGAATTCCCAAAGTTTAAGACTATGCAAATATGAAAAGAGGGATTTTGACCAAAAAACTAAACCCTACCCTAAGGCAAAAGGGAAACATATCATCACAACGCAAGGAACCAACTCAAAATTTTCAAAATTTAGAAGCTCTACTAGTGGCTCATGCTCAGGGACGCATACCCCTGGTGGATATGGTGAGGATTTATATCTCATGTATGAAGTAGAACAACACAAATAAAAAAAAATCCAAGGATCTTGCTAGGATAAGGAAAACATATGCAACTAAAAGAAAACACACCAAACCTATATACAATAATTACAAGACTATATAGTGTACATGGAAATAGGGCTTCAAGAACTATCCATGGACTAGAAAATCTAGAATTTCACCTATTAAGGATTACAAGAAGTATTAATCCTCTCCATGTGTATCTACAATAAGATACGGGCTCAACCATAGAGGATCAAATTTTCCATGTTTTCCTTTATCTTTAGTCCTTGCATTCCACATCAGGACCATTCTTCCCACTTCAAATTTTATTTCAATGGCCTTCTTATCATATAGATTCTTGAATTGAAGCTACAAATTTTCATTTCATTTATGAGCTTCTCTTCTAGATTCATCTAGCTCACTTAACTCTTCCATTTTGTGTTGCATCTCATCACAAATTTTTGTGTCATATTCTTGAACAAACTTGTACATTTTAACAAGTTTTTGTGGGGTATCCTTGCTTCTACACCATACACAATATTGAATGGATATTTTCCAATGACTTTCTTGATAGTAGTCTTATCAACCCATAATGTAAGCTGCAACTTTGAATCCCATGCATTTTTGTTCTTCTCAATCACTCATTTGATGATCTTCATCAAACTCTTATTGCTAGATTTTGCTTGTCCATTTCCTCAAGGATGATAGGGGATGAGTAAGAGATACTTATTCCATGCTTACTATGAAATTCAATGAATTCTGTTGATTTGAAACACATTGCATTTTTGGAAACAATTATTTTTGGGACTCCAAACCTAATCAAAATTGTTATTCATCAAAAATTCAATCACTACTTTACTTATTTCCTTACTTGTGGGGATTTCTTCCACCCACTTTGTAAAATAGTCTGTTGCAATAAGTATCCAAGAGTGTCCCCCACTAGACTTTTCTAAAATATCATAATAAAATCAATGCCCCATTATTGAAAAGAAGCTTGAACTAAAATCAATCTAAGTGACAAATTACCAGAGAACTTCAACTTGCCAGTGTGGCATGCACCACATTTCTTAAAAAAATTATGAGCATCCTTAAACAAAGTAGGCCACCAAAATTCTTCTCTTAGTATTTTGTGAGCAATGGTCTTCTCCATGTACTGACCTCCACATGCTCCATTATGTATTTCATTTAAGAGGTCTTCAACCTGATCTCCATCCACACACCTAAGAAGTACACCCTCTAGGATTCTCCACCAAAGTTTATTATCAATAATGATGTATTTAATAGGCTACAAATTTAAGGTTATTTTCTCATTACTCGAAATGCCTTCAAGACATTTCATAGATTGCAAGTATTCTACAATTCTCCTATACCACCCAGAGGTTTGCATGTCATACAGAGGTGCAACATTTACATGTTCAACTTGATTTATTTTGTTTTCTTCTAATTTGGTTTCAACCATCAACTTAGCCAAACCTTGTCCTCTCACCAATTTTGTAATCTGAATATCAATATTAAACTCTTGGATCCTGTTGATCCATCTGCATCTTTGACCTATGGTTTCTTTCTGGGTAAAAATATCCTTGACTACAACACTTGGAACATATGGCACCATAGTTTCTCCCATTAGATATGTTCTAAAATTTTTGACAGCTTTAACTAATGCATAGGCTTGCTTTTCTGTCATGTCAGACTTAAGCTCAAAAGCCTACACAAATTTTCTAAAGAAAGAGATAAGTTTTTTAAAGCCTTCATTGTTTTTCTATAGTAATACTCCTATGACAGTATGAAATGAAGCTGAAAGGAAATAGTTTGAATGGTTTTGAATAATCTGGTGACTTATTCATAGTAGCCTCCTTGATGGCTTGCTTTATATCTTGAAAAGATTTAGAAGGATCATCTGTCCATGCTATCTTTTCACCCTTCTTTAACATTTTGGAGATGGTTTTGACAATCTCAGCAAAGTTAGTGACAAATCTTCTCACAAAATTAATTTTCCTAAAAAATTATTGAATCCCCTTTGCATTTTTAGGCTGTGGAATTTTGTCTATTTCTGCCACACGTTTAGGATCAATCCTAACCCCATCTTTAGAGACAATGTGCCCTAAATTCTTACCTTCCTTAACCCAAAAATAATACTTCTTAGGATTCAAGGAAACTCCATATTCCAATGCTCTAAAAAATATCTTCTGCAAATGTGTACAATGATCTTCTTCCTTCTTTCTATGTGAAATCAAGTCATGTTGCTATATGGCTAGGAATAAATCAATGAAATTAGAAAATTCTACATTCACGGCTCTCTGAAATGTTGCACTAGTATTGATTAAATTTAATGGTATTATCACATACACATAGGTTCCCCATGGTGTAGTGAATGTAGTCTTATATTATTCAGATTCTTTTACCATAACCTAGATGTAGCCAGAGAACCCATCCATCATTGATAGCAATTCACACCCTATCACCTTCTATAACATAGCCCCTATATTAGGTAGTGGGTAGTTATATTTCAAGGATGCCACATTAAAATTTATGAAATATACATAGTCTCAAGTCACCATTATTTTTCCTAATTGAAACCAAATTAGAAACCCATGAATAATTTCTTCTAGGCTTGATAATTCTAGCATCCCTTAACTTTGTGAGTTCTTTCATTTTAGGCTACAATGTTGGATTTATTGGTCTCTGCTTTTGCCTAAAAGGTTTGGCATATGGTTTCAAAGGTATCTCATGCTGAAAAATGTCTTCCCTGTAAGCTTTCAAGTCATCATATGACCAAGCAAACACATGTCTATACTTTCCTAGCAAGGAAATGAGCATGGGTCTGACATGAGGTTTCATTTTCTTCCCTATATATACCTTCTTAGGGGTGTTCTTAGTTCAATGATTGACCTCTTCTAGATCTTATTTATGATTAGGTGTCTAGTTAGTATTTTCCTTATCAGGGCCATCAAAAACCCTTTCCAAAGCAACCAAACCTTTATGAATCTTGTTTGTTTTCAATTGGATAACATCCTTGCCAAATAATGTTTGTTTACCATCAACTTCCACCATCAATGAACCAAATTCTATTTCTTGACTTTCATATTGATCAATACATTGCAAGAATTTGAAAATATCATTATCATCATCAAATAATTATCAATTGCACATATTATTAGGTACTATAGGCCGAGTTTGTACCTCTATTTTTAAAATACCATCAAAAGTGATATCATCCAATATGACAATGTTTGCTAACAAATCTTCCCTCACATTCATTCCCCTTTCTATCCAATCAATTTTAAATGCATCAAAAGCTTCAATGGTATCCCAAGATGCATTCCTATATTGCTTAAGTCTTTTATATTTGGAAGTAAACTTGGACCTAACTTGGGACACCAATAATTTAGAATCACCCAATACTTTTACCATTTTAATGCCATGCTTTGAAGCTAACTTAAGATCAAGTAGCAAAGCCTCATATTCTGCTACATTGTTTGTGTAGGTGAATTTCAATAAAAAAGAGTACTTGAATTTCTTACCTGTTGGTGAGATCAAGATAACTCCTGCACCTGAGCCTTCCTTGGAACAAGCTCCATCAAAATACATGGTCCATAATGCATCTCATTGTGAAGTATCTATGACTTCTCTATCAATTTGTGCAAGCTAAACTTTTGCTTCCTGTTGTAATTATTCAACTCTAAAAGTATCCAAATC
Source organism: Sequoiadendron giganteum (assembly GCA_007115665.2). Taxonomy (NCBI): domain Eukaryota; kingdom Viridiplantae; phylum Streptophyta; class Pinopsida; order Cupressales; family Cupressaceae; genus Sequoiadendron; species Sequoiadendron giganteum. The sequence continues at coordinate 436,069,298 of CM021101.1, read as the reverse complement.
ATTGTCCACAAAATGAATTCTCACTGGTTCTTCTAGTGGCTCATTCATATGGAAAGTTCTTGATTCTTTAACAATCTTGACATCCTTTTCATCAATGGAAAAGGTAGCATATGATAAATCGCATTGCATACTCCCACCCATAGATTCACTCTATTGTCTTGACAACAAAATTCCATAGCTTGGTGGGATGTCAACTATTGTGACACTCATTTATAATTCCTTCTCAGGGAATGTTGCAAGCTTGTATTGGAATTTATTAATTAATTCTATGATAGGAACTTCTCTTGAATCCATTGCATAACACTTTCCATAAGTTCTATCAATATTCAGATCCATTTCCTTCATAATTTCCACTGGCATAACATTATTAGAAGCTCAAGAATCAATCATGAAATTCTTGAGCAAATTTCCATCAATAATCAAACTTAGAAAAAATGGGTTAACTTGACTTGGGCATGTAGTGATGGTAGTTCCCAAGTATATTTAAGGGTTTTTACTATTTACTCTTTCCACTTAATCACTCTTTTCTTGAATTTTTATCCATTTGGGTGGATCAATCACCATCTTATCAATAGAGGCCTCAACTATACCGCTAATGAGATCAAATACCTTGTTTTTGTGTTCATCAATCCTCACCATCTCCAATAGCGGGGCTATAACCTTAACTTGAGACAAAATTTGAAACATGTCCATAGAAGCATACTTTAGTATTTTAGTAAGTATTATATCCTTGTTCATTATCTTACCACTTTTTTTTCACTCTTTTCAACACTATTATTCTGATATTTAGCCTTTACAACTAGGGAGACAACTTCCCCATCTATCTTGACCTTATCAACCTTTTTAGCCCAAATTCTAGCTCCTTTAATTTCTTTGGGTTTTTCCTCCTCTTTCTTAGTTTCTATCTTGGTCCCTTTGTTACCTATATTATTTTATTTGATGAAAATGCTACCAAGATTACCCTAATCAAAATTCACAACTCTATTTCTCATATCATAATTACTCCTTTCTTGAGCAGCCAATGCAATTGTTAAATTTTGGATTTCTTCATTTGATGGCCTTCTTAGAAAAATGTTATCTAATTCAAGATTATAAATGTTGCAGTCATTATCTCTCTCTTCATCTAAGAACACTTGCTAATGGTATACGCTCATTTTTTGCCTTTGCACATCCACATAACTTCTACAAGGCTCATCATCAGTTGAATAATCATTGCAAGAAAAGAATGATTCAGTCATGAACACATTTACTATTTCATCTTGATCATGAGGGGAATAAAAATCTCCTTGATCATCTTGTGACTCCTCTATAGACCTTACAAAAAAACATTTTTGTGATGAATGAGGTAACTAACATACTACACACCATGGAAAATATTCAGTGACATTTATAGAATGATTTTGCAATGGGTCAGGTGTGCCTTGAGCTTGAATTGTTTTTTTATTATTGTGAACTAGATTCCCATTATGCCAATGGTGTGATAGGGATAATATTGCAACCTTGTTGGCCTATCATTTCTTTGGAATTGAGGTTTATCATTCTTTGCCACCTTCTACAAAAAACTAACAATCTGATCCAATTTTTCATCAGGAGTTGTAGCTTTTCCAATCCTTTCATTCTGATTTTCAGGATTCTTCCAGGTTTTAGGGTCATCTCTTCTCTCTACCTTACCCGATTCTCTTCTATTGTTTTCTATGTGAACTGCCATTTTATAAGCCTCTCTCAAAGTTTGTGGATCTTTGTCTCTAAGTAGATAACATATTTTTGAATCAAATGCATTATGATATACCACTAAGCATGTAATCTCATTAGGCCTTAGATAAGTACAAACTTTATTCATGGATTTCTAAAACCTTGCATTAAATTCAGTCACCATTTCATTATGTCCTTTTGTGATATTGTTGAAGTCATTTAGCCTAAACCTAGGATTGGTCTTGTCTCCATATTGCTCTCTAATTTTTTTGTAGAAAGCATTTTTGAATCAATGCTTGCATTAGGCAAGCCTTTTTACTAGTTTCTAGCATCCTCAGTCAAAGATTTCATGAAATACTTCATTCAACATCATCATCCCAAAGCTCAAAATCTTCAAAAAACTTTGAAAATATTTCAGATGATCCTCACCACTAAATGCATTCTTACTAGTGAACTTTGGAAAATGTTTTCTTGCATTATTAGGAATAGGATTTGGATATCCTGGGATTGTATCAAAGCATAATTTCCTATATCTATCAGTATGCAATTGTCTTCTTGCAAAGGGCCCTTCCTGTTCATTATGGTTGTAATGATTCCTTATCCTGTCATAATTGTTCTTAGGCCTTCGAGTATCAACTACTCTCGGATAATAATCATTTTGATCATGTTGTTGAGTAGTCCTAGCCCTATTTTCTAGATATGAAGACAAAGTGGATTGATTTGTATTGGACAAAGGGTTAACATTCAAATGGGGATTTGGATTTCAGGAACAAAATCCTTTATGGTGGATTCTAAGAAACCTAGTTTCTTCTTCATCTCAGTGTTCGTAGCTAACAGTTCCATTTCATTCACTCTTTTCTCTAATTCCTCATTTTATTTTTCTAACCTTTCAACCAATGAAATAGTATTATTATGTGTTGTGTCCCTCTGAGAAGAACCTCTCTCATTTATCTTTATATCTCTGACAAGTTTCTTTCCCTTATCATCTTTTTGGGAAACAACATTTATATTACTAGGAATAGGATCAACTACAATAGAAGCTTTCACAACAATATTGGTCCATGTATTTACACAAGAATTGTGAGAAAAGGTAGTTATAGGCTCCTTGCCTATAATATATTTAACTGTAGGATCAATTGTTTGGGTAGATTGAGCTACTAATTGTTCTATTTCTCTCATTTTCTTTTCTTCGAAGCATGTCACTCTCAACCATAACTTCCTTGATCCTTTCTTCTTTCTCCGTATCCCTATTTCTCCTTGAATCATCTAATGCTAATACTTCTCTTCTAAGTCTCTAAAAATCATTGAATATTTTTTCCTCTTCTAGTAAGGTGGTATTAGAATCTAATACCACTACAATTCCACTACATTTACGAGCATATTCATCAAACCCAATCAACAAGTCATGAGGAAGAGGAGTATTCATGTTAGAAGCTGAGGCCAAAATCCCTACACTCTAGAATGACTAGAATTTATATTATCTTGTTGTATCCTCTCCCACTCTCTTCTCTATCTAGCTCTGAAATCTTGATTTGAACATTGCTCACTCATAATAGTTTTCATTGTAACTTTCCCTCTTTCAAAATAAGTATTACCACTTAATTCTAACAAATTTTTTTCATGTTGAAAACTAGAACTAAAATGAATTTCATGCTCAGAAGTTGGATGAGGAGTAGACTTACTTGTTCTTGTATCCTTTTCTTTCCATTTTCCATGAGGGTTTTTCTATAATTCTCCCTCTAATCTTTTCTCTAGACGTTTCTTCATATTGCCATGGGTTACCCACATTTGTGCTTGTATCTTCTTTGATCTTATCATCCTCTTCAAATTTATTCTATTATTTAGCTTAATGTATTTGATAATGTGAACATAAAATTCCCTTGCTCCCTTCGGGTAATTTTTTTTGCCTAAGTGTCGGTCACGCCCTCCTCTAAAGAAAAAGAATCATTGAGCTCCTTTCACAAAAGTCTCATTGTGAATGCCACCACTTGTCAACCAAATGCTCTGTGTAAGGTTTCCTCCTCTTGGTTTTCAAAAGCTTGCGCCATGCTTCCATGTGTCAGCTGTTCGCAAGCTTTGGTTCCCCTTTGCATTTCTCTCCTTTAGGTCCCGACCACACATCACATTGCATCAGTCTACGCACATTCCTTGGTAGACCCCACCTTTAGTGCAGTCTTTGAAGACCTCCACATGTCTTTGCAGCGCAAGTTTTCATCGCCTAAGGGGAAGGATGAATGTTGGGCCTCGACTGCTCACCATATGATCTTCTAGAGACTACATCATGATGGAAGGTCGAAGCAATCAACAACCACACAAGAGGTGCCACGTTTTGTAGCTGTCATCATGTGTGGACAACACACATCGACACCTTAGTCTACTCAGACCATCGCCATTATTCACAGGGGATGTATCTGGCCCTAAGGAATCCTCTTCCATGGCTCGAATTATTTTGGTTACAACGATAAGGGGAAAATTATTGCTAATGTATCATTGCTCATGATTAGAGGATTTTTTTGTTTGCTTTCTCATCAAGCTAGGTTTTCACTATAAATACTGCTTCTTCATCGAAGCAAAGGGTTCAAATTTTGACAAAAGAATTGATAGAAGAACCAGGCATTTCATTTCTCTATCAAATTATTGTAAAGAATTCATAGATCGTGCCAGTGTTCGACCTTTCTATTTTCTTTGATATTTGATAAGTTTTATTGTGCCAATATTGTACTGGATACTTCATTCATAGACTTCTATAATTTAATACAAGTTTGTTGGTTTAGATCATGTCTTTGACTCTTTTTTCTAAGTAAATGTGTATGAATGTTATTTTATGTCATCTAGTGAATCATTCAAGATTCTATCCCTATTTTTCCATTCTAGAACACAACAAACTACCAAATGAGCCCTTAAATCATATCCAAGAGATAGATTTACCATGACTTACATCTATATCTCAATGCATCGCCTTAGTTAGATATTTTTATTTTATATTTGCTTCCTTTTCCCATTCAAAACCTTAGCTATAGAAGAATCCAACTTTTTTAAAATCCAAAGGTCACTTAGTTTGGTGCAATAGGTCCCCCCCTAAAACTGAGTTTCCCACAAAGGAATGTTACCTTGTCAATTTTTGGCATCAGCAATTTTTTCTATCCTGGCACGCCTGGTGGGAACCATAAAAAACACCAAATCATTGGGGTGTGTAAGTTATTGGCCCATTACTAGGTTGTGAATCACAAATAAACCAGGCTTGTTAGTATCTCCGCTAGTAACAACACATTCCTAAAAATATCCAATAGAAACTTTGAATCCTAGCCATAATGTTGATCGCAAACCAAAATTATGTGGCTTAGGACTCCAAAAGTCCTCTTGTTTCCCCAATAGCACCAACTCTATGGGCCCCTATCCTAGTCTCTACTCTTCAAGCTATTCCAACGTTTACCAAAGATGGCTCAAGAACACCATCTGAACATCTGTAAGATGTTGTAGACGTGTGTCTGGTGCATGGAGTAATAGATGAAAACATAGCACTGAGATTGCTTGTAGCTTCTTTTAGAGGAAGAGCACTAGATTGGTATCACACTCTAACAACCAATACTATCAGTACTTGGGATGAGCTCGGGGATCCCTTTTATGTGAGGTTTTCTAATGGTAGAGACATATCTTTACTATATCACCAGCTATCAAAAATAAAGCGGGCCCCATCTAAAGCCATGATAGATTTCAATGCCTAATTCCACACAACCTGGTAGAGAATCCAAAATGCCATCTAACCACCAGCTGAGCTAGCATTTATGTTTTATTTAAATTCCATCAACATTGACATTTCTGTGATGATCCAGTCCCTTGGGAGAACCAAATTACTAGACGCATATAACATAGCGGTAAAAGTAGAGAACAATTTTATTGACACCGAGAAGCTACCACCTCAGCCCCTCATGCTGATATTTCTTGAAATATCAACTTCTAACCAAGAGATTCCATCTACCAATATAACCACATCATCATCGTCTATGTACACATCCAAATGTGCCACAAAATATTGCTTCTACATATAGCACTCCAAAGGATGAGATGAGCGAACTAAGGGAAATTTTGCAAAACTAAACAAATGAAGTGACTACTATCAAGTGCAACCAGGCTGCTCCTTCGTGACCAAGCTATCAAAGTTATCAGGTAATAAATCCCCTACCAACATAACCAATATCAAGGGGCTACATGCACAACTCTTCTGAATTAGGAAAATAACCAAATAGTACCGATTTTGACTCTGCTAAGACTCGCTCAGACAAGTACAAGCAGAGAGATGACTGTAGGACAAAAAAATATTTTCGAAGATTTCAGTGCCTGGTGTTATCCCTACAGTGATTCTCATATACCTCAAGATTGTCCATGAGGCAATTTACAGTAGAAAGTTGAGGAACGGTGCAGCCAAGGCGTGGCGACAAATCTAGGAGGCTATACATATGCCTCTCCCCAAGCGGAGAATGCGGTGCTCACTGCATAGATGCAGGGAATATCTATGGAGCAAGAAAATGACATATCTCTTGACCATGCCCTCCTCTCATGGATGGAAGGGGATGAAGCAATGCTCACTTATGAAGCATCCACATCAACAACCCCGCAAGTACACTATTACTACAACACCTAATCGAAGAGGAGATTCACAGGTGAGCCAATCACTCTGCAGCCTAGGAATGTCGCAACTCAACTTCCTGGACCTTCTACAATTGCTCCACAACCTCAAATATGCAAGGATATTGTTATCAGCAAGGAAAAGGAACATAAGCCTCCAAATTCATCATCGATTAATGTGATGGAGCAATTAAAGAAATATTCTGCTAATATATCCCTTTGGGATATCTTAGCCATTCTAGGGAAAAATTCGTTGCTACAAGAGGCCCTACAGAAGGATGCAATTGTACAACAAATAGAACAATATTTAAAAAAGATTGTTGACTCACCACCACCAACCAAATTTTTTGCTAATACTGTAGAGGAGACTTTGACCAAGGCTCAAGAGGAGAAGCTGAAACCTAAACCCTTCTTCTTAACTCTCATTGTAGGGAAGAAACTGTTGCACAACTCCATGATTGAATCTATTGCCAAAAACTACAGCCATGCCCAAGCAGATATTTGAAGCCTTAGGACTTAGCTACGAACCCTTAAAAAGAGGATTCATGCAACTAGATGGGAACAAGGTCGAAACTGTAGGCCTCATTAAGGACCTCCCTTTAACCTTGTTTTCCTATCCTAGTATCACAGTGCCTCAAGACACAGTGATCATCGATGTTCCTCCTATGTTTGGCCTATGCCTATCGTGGGAGTTCACATCAAAGATAGGTGGATACCATTCTTTGGATTGGTCCCACCTAATTCTCAAGACTAAACATAGAGCAAAGATGAAGATAATATCGAAAACATTGCACTCAGAGCGCATAGCCGACAAAGCCATGATCAATTATGAGGCTATCCATACTTCTTCCTCGAAAGAAGAAACCAAAGCTACTCATACCTCTTACACTAAAGAAGAAATTGATGGCAACAAGCTACTAGGAGACGGGAAGGCGACCGAAGACAAAATTAGTTCCAAAGAAGTCTTTTTGAGCAACTATGAAGATACCAAGCCTTTTGGAAATTACCTGCTACCAGTTTGGCCACCTACATCTATGATGAAGATCAAGAGCTTATGAGGATATTAAAGAATTTCACAGACGAACAAGCCTCAGGGCTATGGACATTTCACTTTGACTATGTAAGATGCAAAGTTGGTGTTGGTGCCAGGATATGCTTGACATCTCAAAACAATGAGCAGATTCTCAGATCTTTCTACTTCCAGTTTACTTGCTCAAACAATGAGGTCAAATATGAGGGTCTAGTACAAGGGCTTAGCCTCATAGAGCACATGGGTATCAAGCAAATAATAGTGTTCAAAGATTTCAAACTTATAATCAACCAGGTTAGAAACATCTCTACTGTAAAAAATGTATGCATGTGATCCTATAGACATAGGGTGTGGGACCTCATTGAAAGTTTTGAAGCTTTCAACATCCATGCAGTGCCAAGGGAGCATAATTCAGCTATGGATTGCATGGAAACAATATGATCTCAATTCGACCCTACCTTAGACTTGATGAAGAATGTACACTCTATGTGACTAATTGTATGACCTTCCATTCTAGATAACGATCAAAGCTGGCATGTTGCCTGACCCTCCATTCAACAGTCAAGAGAGTTTGTTAATCATTTTCAACTAAAGATTGAAGAGGCATATGAAGGGCAAGTCATTCAGTTGAGATCAAAAAAACTTCCAAAAGGGTTGGTAACACTCAAAAATATGTTTGACTATGATGATGCAAGAAATAGCAGGAGGAAATTTGTAGCAAACCAAGAAAACTATGCCGACCTTGAGGTCAGAGGTGGAAGAAAACTAAAATTCAGAAAGGGAGTATCACAGTATGACAAGGATAGGCTTATACACTTCTATAAACATACAAAGGATTCGTGGCTTGGTCCTATGATGACCTCAAGGGATATGATCCTAGCATCATCCAACACACCATTGAACTCACAAAAAGGTGCTAAACTCATCTGACAAAAATAGATGTCACTCAATCCAAAGATTGAAGCCTTGATGGCACAATAACTAGGAAATCTAATCTAGTCAAAGATCATGTTTCCAATCAAGCATAGTACATGGGTATCTAACCTCGTTCCAATAAAAAAAATAATGGAGACATTCGTCTCTATGTTGAATTTCATGACCTAAACAGAGTATCATTAAAGGATCATTACCCACTGCCTTCCATGGAATCCATCTTGTAGACCGTGGCAGGATCAGAGATGTTTTCTCTACTGGATGGCTTCTTGGGCTACAATCAGGTCTGGGTTAAAGAAGATCAATACAAAACAACATTCACCACCAAATGGGGAAGATTTGCATATGCCAAAATTCCTTTCGGCCTATCAAATGTGGGAGCTACCTTCCAATGAGCAATGGACATCGCCTTCAATGAACTAATCAATAAAATCATCCTCATCTATTTAGATGATCTGACTGTATTTTCCAAGTCTAAAGATGACCATTTTGACCATCTAGAAATGGTTTTCAAAAGATGCCAAGAGTTTGGGGTATCCCTAAACCCAAAAAAATGTGTTTTCGGCATGCCGCAAGGCAAGCTGTTGGGTCACGTAGTGTCTAGAGATGGAATTTCTATTGATCTTGAAAGGGTAAAAGCAATAAGGGAACTTCCCCTTCCAGTTAACAAGAAGGGAGTTCAATCCTTTCTACGAAAGGTAAACTTCGTAAGAAAAATCATTTATGATATTTCAAGGATAATTCGGCCCATCACCCTAATGTTAACAAAGGAACAACTATTCGAATGGACCAACGAAGCAAGAGAATCCTTCAAGATAGTAAAGGACACTATTTATTCTGCTCTTGTACTAGTGAATCCATACTTGTCCAAAGAGTTCATAATGTATTTTTTTAGTAGCGAGACAAGCATCCCCATCATCCTAACTCAGAAGGACAATGAAGGAAAGGGAGAACATTTGATAGTATTTCATTCCTGAACCTTGAAGGAATATGAGGCAAACTATAACTTCATTGAAAGGAAAGAGTTCACAATTGTAAATAGACTCAAAAAAATTTGACATCTAATATCTTGCAACAAGGTGATCATTTATGTCGCACACTCTAGTGTGTGCGAATATATTATGGAGGGAGAAAGCACTAAAAAGAGGGCCAACTAGATCACTAAGATCCTAGAATATGACATCGAGGTCAAGCCTACAAAGATTTTCAAAGGAAGAGGGTTATGTAAATATTTGACGCACGACAAAGAGATAGAAACAAAAGTAGAAAAAGTGGAGTTGGTCCTGACAAATGAATCCGAACCCGAAGGGTGCTAGCTGACTGATAGAGCAAGATTTTGTGCACTGGAAAATATCCACCAGGCCTTCCATCTCAAAAAATAAGGTTCTACCGATTACAAAATAGTGGGTACTCACTCATTGAGGGGGTTCTCTTCAGGAGAAATTTCAACGATGTCTTGCTACGATGCGTCACCTTGGAGCAAGCAAAGAAAATTCTTGACACATTCCACAACAGCCCCAAAGGCAGACACTTCTCTACAAAAACCATCGCCATCAAAATCTTGTGAGCTGGTTACTTCTAGCCTATGATATTCAATGACTCCTACAACATGATATAAGCCTATAAGGAATGCCAATTCTATGTAGGGCGGAGGAAATTTTTTGCCATGCCTCTCAATCCGATAGTAGTGGATGAACCATTCATGTAGTGGGGGCTAGAATCCATTGGAATGATCAATCTTGCCTCCAACACTGGCCACAAGTGGATTCTCATAGCCACTGACTACTTCACAAGGTAGACTGAAGCCATACCCTTGGAGAATTCCATAGAAGCAGAAATTATGGATTTTCTCGAGGGGTTAGTAATGAGATTCAGCCTGCCAAAGATTTCCTAGGATCTAAGGTATGTCAGTTCGCACTTATTCATGGCATATTCTTGAAAACATCATCAAACTATTACACACATGGGAAAGACCTGGCTAAGTCAACTAATAAGAATTTAGTCCACCTCATTAAAAGGATCAATTCCGATCATGAGAAGGAATGGCATACAAATCTCTAGATAGAATTATGGGTAGACCATATAACTCCTAAGCAAGCCCTGAAGACTTCACCATATGAGCTAGTATACAAGAAATAAGTGTTGTTTCCTATCTCTATAGAGATACCTGCACTGCAGCTACTCAAGTCTTTAGAAATTGAAGATAATGGAGTTATGGAGGTGAGGTTGGCCAAATTACTGGAGATACAACAAAAAAGGGAGAAAACCCTAATAGCCATGACTAACCACTAGCAGGTGGTTAAGAGATGGTTTGACAAGAAGGCTTCAGACCAAGGTCTAAAATGTGGGGACCTAGTACTAAAGTTCTATGAAAGAGCTGCAAAGCCTGGCCAACATGGAAAATTTGACAAGTTGTGGGAAGGCCCTTTCAAAATAATTCAGTGCAAACAAAAAAATGCATTCAAGTTATAGATTATGAAACAAAATCCACTGGGAATTTCGGTTAATGGGATTCACTTAAAATTGTTCAATTAGGCTACAATTACTTCATATAGGTGTGAATATGTAAATAATGTAATTAATTTTTCTTTTCATGCTTTGCCAAATAGTTCTTTCAACACATTTTTCACAACGAAGAGGAGGAAATTCATGAGACCTGTTATTACAAGAATAGAAAATATTATGTTACTCAGGTTGCAAAAATTAAATTCATATACAGAGAATTCAAGCCATGTTGCAAAACAAAACAAAAAATGAAGGCAAGGAGTTTAACATAAGTAAGTATATTCGCTATATATATACTTTGATAAAAAAATTGTCAAAATGGCTTTGTGGCCATGCATTCAAAATTATGACCCTATATACGGCTTCATTTTATATATATATATATATGCAAGCCTTTTTCAGGCATATATATACAAAAGAAAAAAGGGGCATGTCAAGCTTCAGGGCTCTAGAATGTGAGTATTATCTTCGGCAACAAGAGGATTTTTTGCAACAACAAAAGGATTGTCCGTAGTAGCAAGAGGATTGTCTGCAATAGTAGGAGGATTGTCAACAAGAGCATAACCTATGACAGAAGCAACGCCAATACCCATAAGGAGCGATGGAGGAGACACAAGGTTCCTGAAATCGGTGTACCAATCCATGCCATAAAACAACACTACATTATAGAAGCGAAGGAGAAAGTGGCATGCGTAGGTGGCCCTATCACGATGCTACACAAGTGAGAGAATTCAAAACCCACTCAGGAAAGGCACCCATGGTACCAATACATCTTCTTCAATGTGCTTCCTCAGGTCACTCACAACAGGAAGGCCTAGGCCATACACCGCATTGCTCATTGCTTCACCAAGTCCTCCAAGGTACCTCTTTGGAAAAATGTTAAGTTTCAAATGAAGGATCATGGATTTTGGGGCTTGAACATCAAGAAATGAAGCAATGAAACATGAGCAGATATCGGTATTAAATTGATATTTTTCTTCATATTCAATGCAGTCCCTTCCCAAGACCCATTTGATGGCTATGATGGCCATCGAATGCTTATTCTTTGTCATATGTTTTAGGTGCCTACTCAAGATCTCCCCTAGAAAGGCTATTTGAGCCTTGTTACACACTAGCCTGATTGGAGTATTCATTGTGTCAACTTCTACTCAAAATTCCTAAGTCTAGTGCTATGCAAATTTAAAGCCTACTCAAATTCCTAAGCAGATAATCTTATCTAACCACCCAATGCTACTTCTACTAAACATTAAGTGTGATTTTTCTATTATATTAGGACCTATTTATAGAAATATTTGATGTAGCCCATATACAAAGCATGGTGATAATTGAGTATTAACTCAAAGATCCCACCAAAAGGCCAACTTGATATTCCAACCTAGTTGCATCTGCAGGTACAAATTGCTACGTGTAGTTGTAAGGAGTGACAATCAATTAGTGCAAATTGATGGCAGTCCTAGGTAATGGATCATACAAACAAAGGCTAGGTGGCATGATGCAAGCAACTTCAGAATCCAAGGATGAGTGCAAATCTTTCAAAGTACTCATTATACTTTCAACTTGATCATGCTTTGTGTGATATTAAATGCTAAGGCAAACGAGGGAATGATAAGCATTGCACTTCCGGCTCACTTCCCCATGAAAAATCATGCTGAAGATACATTGTCACCAATGCAATTATGAATTCTTGTCTTTTCAAAAGAGGCAAGTAGCTCATTTGCATGAGTGGAGGAGTTGGCAGTACATGCAAAATTAAATGCAAAAAGATAGTTGTTGTCTACCTGATTGAATACAAAGAAAAATCCAAGTATCGCATGCAAAATACTAGACACAACATAAGACTTCTTGAAATACGCAAGGGAATTTAAGGAGAATAGATACCAAGAGTAGTGCATCTAGCAGTAAAGGAGCTGAACACAGATAATTGCAAAGAATTCACTACCCTGGTGTAAATTAAACCTAAAATGAAAGGTTGTCTAGTTTCAAATTCAGGGCCTTGCATTGTGTTTTGGGTTCCATTCATACTGCTTCAGTGGGATTTCTGGGTAGAAGTTTTGTAGAAGATGGTAGCTGATCAAAGTCCTCAATCAGAGATGTAGGAAGAGAAAACCCAAAGTTTATTCAATGTCATGCACATGGCACTAGCCACCTACATCTTTGAAGATGTTTCTTATGCTTCACCCGAAATACTAGAAAAGCCAACATAGGTGAATACTCAAGTCGCAGAGAAGAGAAGCCTCACAAAGATAAGAAACGAATCAAAGAAGAACGGGAAAATATTTATAACCCCATTCTTGCAAAGAACCCTAAATCACTAAGGGGGGCAGCCTGTGAGAGGATGAAAAGGAATAGTGACCCAAATTCCTTGGTGCAAAAGTGTTGGTATAGTGGGTTTCCTCAATATATGGTCCCATCTATACGCCACTACCCTGAATTAGTTGATGAGGCCATCAAGCACTTCAACTCGGAGACCAACACCATTAAAGGTTAGGAGGTGAGTTTGCCTATCTAAAAGGAAGCTATCTGGAATATGCTTTGCATCTCAGAGTGAAGCTCCAAAGTGCAAAAAATGGAGCCATTTACCCCAGAAAAAGAAGAGTCCTATTGGAGGACCAGAGACCTCACACTGATTTTTTATAACACAGAGACTCAAAGACCCAAAGAAACTTAGAATAGGAAAATACGGATCCCAGTGGCGCATAAGGGCTTTTATGATGACATGAAGGATGCATTCTCAATGATGGTGTTTTCTGTGGCCTAGACATCGACAAGGAGGTCTAGGAGTTTCATCTAGGTTTGGGCTTTCAATTACGAGGGAAACATTCTTTCTTCTAGTATGATTTTGTTGAATATATCGTGTAGGAGATTCTTGGCTAGATAGTAGAATATCAGCTTCATCAGAGGTTCAGGTTCCCATCCTTTCTCACACATGTGTTCTTGCATTAGAATCTTGACTTCTTCCAGAAGCATCTAGGGCTCTCAATTTTTGATGAAAACCAAAGGAGGAAGTTGGTCTCCACATGGACTCCCCTTCTATCTATGAAATTTGACTATTACGCATTTTCAGATTATTTTGTATATCCGATTTTGTAGGATTTAAGAGGAGACAACACTATCCTACGGTTCAATTCAAACCAAACTGAGTTCATGCAAAACATCACCCCAAGGTACAATTGGTTTTTGGGCGAAGACTTCACATTTGTTCAACTGCGCAGTTTCACCAAAGAGCCCTTCTGACTCCCGTCATGTCTTATAGACCAGGTATTGGCACTAGAGGTTTTCCGCTAGGTTTCAATTATCGATGACACCTTTTGTGGTGGAAAGGCAAAGAAGAAGGGATTTTTCAAATGCCCAATGAACTTCAAGACCATAGTAATGGCTAAGAGGAAGGCTCACGACACACATGAGGAAAAATTGGATCATCTGGGGTTGGTGTGGATTTGCGATAAATGGAATTACAACCCCGATGGCGACTTGCCAAAAAAATATGTCAAGGTGACTCATCAACCCCAACCTTATTGGGAGAAGCGTCAAAATCCAACGATAAATGCAAACAAATTTATTATCGACCTAGCTTATATCCCTACTGAAGATGGTTGACCTCCATGGCTGAGATTCTACTACCCGACTGGGCAGTATGACTAAACAAGAAAGATGAGGACTACTTTCCACAACAATCTAATAAAGAACTATAGTTGGAAGGAGGGGAAGGTCAATGATTTTTGGATATATCATCAAAAGACTCAGAAAACTAAGGCTCCATATGATATCCTAGAGATGGATGACAAGTTCGACAACTTGTGGAACAACGAGCATCTAGATTCTAATGAAAGTGGCAAGAAAGTTTCCAGCTCAGAGGAAGCTGAATCACAATCCAATGATGGAGAAAAACCAAAAATGGAGACACAAGATGCCATGGCACAACAAAAGGGAAAGACCATAAAGCTTCCTAGTAGGGTTTCCTTTAATATACGAGTAAACATACCAAGTGTGAGATCTTCACTGACTCGCACCTGGACAACAAGAAGAACCCAAGCAACCTGATGGCACTCTCAAATTTTGCAAATTTGAGATGCCTATTTCAAAATTTTGCTTTTGCACTTTTAGAAGTGCACCTGAAGAATCTGCTCAGGGGACCCACTTTGGAGGCTTGTAATCTGAAGCCTATTGATTGTCGTGCAAAACTCATTTGCAGACATATTCAGTTGACCTATGTGAGCAGGCATGTCAATTTTCAGCTTCCCACAATAATTTTTGACAGAGTTTCAAAAAGTGAAGCTAGAGGGTTTTGACATTGTTTTGTTGTTTGCAGACGTCTAGTTCTGCAAAGTTGCCTCCTGTTTGAGCTTGGATCTCGCAACCAATTGACTTTCTGGAGAAAATGAATGATTTTTTGTGTTCTCCATACCTAAATGATCTCACATGTCAATTTTCAAAGCCTCATGATCTGATTTGCTATTTTTAGCAGATCATAACAGAATGCAGTTTGTTCTGTTTTGTATCTGCATCCCTGACAACCTTTCTAAGTGGTCAACTTTGATTGTTAATAAATTTTGATCAATGATGATTCAAATAAATTCCTTTTTCACACATGCTCAGGGTACCTTAATTAACTTGTATGTCTAATGGCAACTCACCAAGAGGTGATTCACTATTTTTACAAATTGGCAATTGAGTCAGTTTCAATTGGTTCCGAACAACCGTTGTTTCAGAAAAGTTTAATTGGGAAACTTTGCTGATTAATATCCGGTTCCTCATGATCTATTTATCTGATCTATCTTTTGCACTATACTTTTGGGTCAAATGACTATATGCTTGCAAGTTTTTATGGTTTCACGAGGTCGTTTGACCAGTTTCCTAGACTGATTCCTGAGGCAACTTGACCTATTTTGACCATTTTGCAAAAGTGTCAGAAGGCAAGTTTTGATGAAGACCTAGTTTTTTTTTCAACTTCAAAAGTATTCAAAAGGAAGTATCAGATTGTTTGAGGGTAAAACTTGTTTGAAAATGAATTTTTTTTAGTCGGACCCACATGGGGCCCGACATGTTTGTATGGTCGTGAACCTATAATGGTTCCAATGTTACAATCCCATCAATAGAATTGATTTGTAATGGGTAACAAGTATGAAATGGGAAAAATGATTGGGATGAAGACAATTATAATGCATCTTCTCAACATTCTTAACATTCAGATAGAGAAGCATTTGCTCTACCAAGGAGCGAAGTGGCATTAGGGAAGTAGCCCTGAATATGACAAATGTAGGTATACCATGGTGCAGCCCTGTGCAGTGAATGTAGATTGGGATTTGATATTCCATGTTATAATTTGGAGTTGAAGTTATCAAAAACTATTTGATAAGATTTTTTCAAATATGATTATTTAATATGGTGAAGTCAAAACAAGTATATGAAACAAAAAGCTTCTCAGGTGAATGCATTTGTTAATTGTGCAACTAACTTCCATTGCCACTGTCATTTTCCTTCTTGCCCGTGCAAATGAAGAATGGTAACGCTGGAAAAAGTTGGGCATACCATATAGTAGGGAATAAGAATGTTATGCATCAAATGAGATTTTCAATCCCAAAAGAAATAAAGTAGCCTGTTCACTCATTGAAGAGCCAACGCCATTGGATGTTGCTACCAGAGAAGCCTCCCATTTGCAGTTGGGAACATAATAGGTATGTTAAGAGACACTTGGAACTTTCAAACAAATGCAAATAGCAAGGGTGGACGTGACCTGTGAATGTTGGGTGCAGCCAGGCTTGAAAAGGTAAGGCCCGCGCCATATGACAAGGGCAGTGGGGAGTGCACAGGTGCACCAACCAACAGGTGAGGAAGATGGCACAATAGAGAGAGGCACACATGGAAGGTGAGGTGTGCACCAAACAAGGATAGGTAAGAGGCTTGTGCCATGTGAGGAGGCCAGTGTGTTGTTTGAAGGGGTGCGACCAGGTGAGAAATTAAGGAAGGAAGGCCCACATCAAACAAAAAGAGGACATGGTGCACATGAAGGAAGCACGAAGGTGCAATACATGGGAAGGTGAGGTGCGCACCACACAAAGACAGAGAAGCCCACACCAAGCAGGGATGAGCTCGATAGAGGAGCAAGAACAAAGTGTAGAGCTCGGGTGCTTGCAAAAGAAAAAAATTAGGGCCAACCTCGCTGATCTCGTGGGATTTTGATGACGACATCAAAATTATTGTGAGGTGTGCGAGAATGTACGAGAGGTGAAATGGAACGGGTATTTTATTTTATCAGGTGGAGTATTTTTATCCATAGTGGGTAAATAGTTTAAATGGAGAATATTAGTTTGTTGAAGGAGAAGTGCATGTGAGAATAAAAAAGATATTTTAATAAGGCATATAAAGTGAATTTTATATTCATTTTATTACTTGGGGGCATAAGCAAAGTGAATTTAATATTCATTTTATTCACTTTATGATTGAATATTCTGTGTTGGGCTGAAAAGTGAATTTATTCACTTTGTAAACAAAGGTTATTATTTTCTAAAGTATTTCTGCAGCAAATAAAAGGCAGAAACTTAATTTTCACGGGAAAGAAGATATTTTCTAGCTGGGTGAATTTGAAGATTCTCCACATGAGCATGCTTTCAGCTACAGGGCAATCATGAGCAAAAACAGTTGGAGGGAATAATTTTGTTTCTGCAAAAGAAGAAGAGGAGATATTCTTTTCAGTTTGATCAATGGTGAATGGAGCTTCTAGATGGCTTTTCCATATCGAATTTAGGGCTGCTCCTGCTTGATTCTCTTCTACTATATCTTCTATTATTATCTCATTGTATAGGGTTCTGAGATGAGGTTCTGAGTTTTTGTATTGGGCTGGGTAGATAGAGAATTGAAATTTTTGAGTTATTGTTTGAGTCTGTAAGTTGTAATTTTCTGAATTCATGAGTAAATACAACCAGTTTTATGCAATTAACATCATGAAGGTGTTTCCACATTCATGAATGTCATCAGATTGTATCCACATTTGTACAATTTTAGTCATGTAAATTCAATAATACAAAGTGTCTTTGAGTTTATCATCTCAAATTTCATGAGGTTGTTTCGTTTGTTCATTGTTCTGTTTCAAAGAAATGGTTAAAATGCTTAAAGTAGGTGATTGTGATTCCAGGTGTGTAGATGGGATTTAATAAGAAGAATCTGATTGATAGTAAGAGAAGGATTGTTGGTGCAAGACACTAACAGTTGATGCAAAGCATCAACAATTTAAATCCACAGGTTGAAGACTGTTTGCTGGGAAATTCGTTTTATGTGTTTGACTCCATGGCCCAAAATTGGCACTGATCTTTTATGCAGTTTTGTGCATCTCAGAAAAAAATTTAAATGAAAAATCATTCTAATCTTACTATGTTATTGTGTGTCCTTCTTTCCAATGGCTGAGAGAGGGTTGAGTTACTAAGAATTTAGCCAAGTTTGAGGTTGTCAATGCTTACCTTAGTGTATTTTCATTGGGAATTATCTGCTTTATAAAACAATGTCAGTGTATGAGTGATTTAGGTTTTGAGCATTGTTTAGGTTTACCCACCTTGGTCCTGCAGAGCCAGAAGTGTAGGAGATGTCAGTATTTGACTAAATCTTTTCAGTTGGCCACTAGCCTTTTTGGTTCTTTAATATAGAGGTTGGCTACCTCTTAGAGAATTACAAATCCTATGTGGGAAAAAACACCAACAAAATGGTGTCTCCATTCAGGAAGATTCTGAATCTCCAATTGCAGATGGTTATAGAGTCATATTATTATTTTCCATTCTAAATTTAGTTCAAAGTTTGAATAATTTCAACCCTGGAGAAGAGTTTGTTGCAGTGAACCTGAATAGTTTTGTAATCTGTGGTGCTCTACTGGTGGAAAGGAACTCAGAAATAAGTTTATATGTAAAGGAACTTCATACTGCTTGAAGTTCAGTCCTCTGTGAAAAGAGGTGGTGAATCTGTTTATAGAACTTGTTAAAAATTTGAAGAAAGTTCCAGATCTACAAATATTACCAATCAAGAAGACAATTTGCAGCTGCTGCAAAGTTTCCAAGTATTCCTTATCCTTGGTTTTCAAGAAATTTGTGTGTGAAAACCATATTTGAACTTCTTCTAAGAACCTTTGCTTCCCTATTGAGTGAGTTAGCACTAGCAAAGGGAAAGAACAATAAATTTAAGTTTGCAAACTTCCATTTGTTGGATCTGTTGAATGTAATTGCAATTCCATTGAAATAATTTTGTTTAGTGCTCAAATATCTACTAGTTTGGATGGTTAGAATGCATTTGTGTATCTTAGGGATTTCCATCCATTTGTATTGTCATAATTTTCAAGCCCAGGTTGTCATTATGTCAGTAATTATCCATGTTGTCCATCATTTGGTCAGGCTTGTAATTATGCACAATTAGTGAGCCTTAATTTGTAATATCCATGGATCACCAACGTAAAGTAGCTATACTAGTGAACACTTTGATTCAGCTTGTCAAGAAGTGTCAAAAGTATAATAATCTTCAAGCATCTAATACCCCAAAGTGTAAGAACCCAAGAGTTAATAAGCCTAGGTTTAGTCCTTAATGGAATGATGTATTTGAAAGAGGACTTAAAGAAATGGATGAAAGATACCAACTGTTTCAACAAGCCCGGTCAAGAGACCATCAAACTGTATCTACTTGCCAAGTCATTGCACCTATTGTCAATTCCTTTGACCCATTGTATGCTCAGTTAGATTTGCCATGGGTTGATTATGAAACTGAAAGTATGTCAACTCAAGTTTATAATGAGATTCCTAGATTTGATGGGTATACTGTATGTGAAGGAGATGCACATGTTCAAAGTTTTTCCAGCTTCATGGAGAAATATTCATTCAAAGATCAGGATATACGAATGAGATTTTTTGTCAGATCTCTTGAAGCAAGAGCTAGGGATTGGTATGTAAGATTTCCTGAGAAGTCATTTCCTTGCTAGAATAAATTAGTGGCTGCTTATAGAGAAGAATTTGCAAGAGATCCCTCAGACTTTGTCATGAGGTTAAAGCAGATCAAGAAACAAAATGAAGAGTCAAGTGTTGATTTTAGTCATAGAATTTTTGTTTCTCTTTCACTAATCCCAAAAAAGTTCAGACCTAGCACTTTTGACTATATCCATATGTATTTTGAAGCTATGAAGAAGGATCTAGTGCATTGTTAAAACATTTTGAAATACTGAGCATGCAGATGGCATACACAATTTTGGATAATTTGGAGAAACAAAGGAATGAATATGTTCAAAGTTTGTTGTCTTCAATTATGGGCAAACCTGCTGATGAAATCAACAGTTGTGTGAATGAAAATGATTAGATGTTTTCAAAAAAGTGCAGACTTGTAAAGGTAGAAGATGAGAAGAATGCATCATCAAGTGATGAGAAAGTTGTCTTTAAACAACTTATAGAAGAAGTGTACCCAACTGCAAATCAATAGTTGAGTCTCCCAAGCCATGAACCTGAAGAAGAATATGAGTTGGATTTACTCTTTGAAGAAGAGATATATGATCAGAAATATGATGATACTTTGGTATGTCCTGATTTGCAATTTGATAATGCATCCAATTCAAGTGAAGGTAAAGAAGAGGAAGTGGTTGAAATAATAGATTAGAACAATGATCTATTGAGTTGTGAACAAATTTTAGATCTGTTGACCATAGGATATTTGAAATGTGCACATGAGGACAACTCTCAGTTATTGTGTGCAGCCCCTATTGACTTTGATAGTGATGATGACCTTCAAGATGCAAGGTATGATGCAAGTGAATCTGATTATTTTTCCAATGATGAACTAGTTGATCATGATGATGATAATGTGAATGAAGAAAAACAACAAATTGATTGTGATGATGCACTGTATGATGAGTATGAAGATATGGACACTGATGTAAGTTTAGATAGCTCTTTTGATGAGCTTGAAACAACAAATGACCATGAGGTTTGTGTATTTAATGAGCCAAATTTTGAAGATTATAATGCAGATTTGAACAAGTCTTTGTTTGCTGACTTGAATGAGCCTAGTCATGAGTCTTTGAGTGAGAATGAAGATGTTGATTTCAATGAAAAATCGGGTTATGCTTCTGAACCAAAATTTCTCATTGTTGATCAAGCTTGTGATATTGAAGAGGTTGATACCCTATGTTCAGAGGATGACTATATGATTACAGATGATGAGTCGGAAATTTCTGATGACTCTCAATACCAACATGATGAAGAACAGTTACAAAGTGTGCTAATGCATGAGTGTATTTGTTTACATGCACTTGGAGGTGGTTTGCATGATGAGCAATATCTTTTGGTGAGTTCTTGTGATAGTTTTAATTTTGATATGCAAACTAGTAATTAGTTTGAGTTTAACAGTTCCAGCCACAAGGTAGAATGTGAGTGTTATTTTGGTCAACTGGAAGAGGTTTTCACAGAGTGTGGCAATGCACAGAATATTGAAAGATGTTTTCAGCTTGAGAATTATTTAAATGATGAATATAATCAGTTGTTGCCACATGATAATCAACATTTTGAAAGTATGTCTGAATTTCAGATGCATTGTGGTTATGAACATGTTAATGATATTGAATGTGATTGCCTGTTAGGAGACACCAACATGTTCAATCAAGTAGATGGTTGTGATCAGATTATGCTTTCATATGGTCTTGATCCCCATTTTCAAATGTTGCCACTTGATAATACATCAAAGAATAAAGGGAGTGGCAGTGATGTGACTTATCTGATTTGGTTGACACTTGATAACAGAGTTGAACAAAAAGCAAGTTGTCACTTGCATGAAAGTAGCATGATTCTTATGTTTGCAAAGATGCATCCACCTATGTTGTTGTGGTTTGATAGAGGCAAGCATGAGTTGAGGGAGATCAAATCTTTCTACATAATTGTGTTTGACAGAGGTAGAAGTTGACTCCCCCTTTTTTCATTTGGTGACCTGGGGTCATCAAATGAAGTTGAAAAAATAAGGTTAAATAAAGGAACAATTTGAGGACACCTAATGGACTCAGCTTCTAGTCTACTCGCTAGAGATTTGGAATCTTGCTATGCCCATAGGGGGCATACATCCCCAGTCAGAGCCACTAATGGCACTCTCAAATTTTGCAAATTTGAGATTCCTATTTCAAAATTTTGCTTTTGCACTTTCAGAAGTGCACCTGAAGAATCTACTCAGGAGACCCACTTTGGAGGCTTGTAATCTGAAGCCTGTTGATTTTCGTACAAAACCCATTTGTAGACATATTCAGTTGACCTATGTGAGCAGGCATGTCAATTTTCAGCTTCCCACAATAAGTTTTGACAGAGTTTTGAAAAGTGAAGCTGGAGGGTTTTGACATTGTTCTGTTGTTTACAGACGTTCAGTTCTGCAAAGTTGCCTCCTATTTGATCTTGGATCTCACAACCACTTGACCGTCTGGATAAAATGAATGTTTTTTAGTGTTCTCCATACCTAAATTATCTCACATGTCAGTTTTCAGAGCCTCATGATCTAATTTTCTATTTTTAGCAGATCATAACCGAATGCAGTTTGTTATGTTTTGTATCTCCATCCCTGACAGCCTTTTTGAGTGGTCAACTTTGATCGTTAATAAATTTTGATCAACGATGATTCAAGCGAATTCCTTTTGCACACGTGCTCAGGGTACCTTAATGAACTTGTATGTCTAATGGCAGCTCACCAGGAGGTGATTCACTATTTTTACAAATAGACAATTGAGTTAGTTTCAATTGGTTCAGAACAACTGTTGTTTCAAAAAAGTTTAATTGGGAAAATTTTCTGATTAATATCCACTTCCTCGTGATCTATTTCTCTTATCCGTCTTTTGCACTATACTTTTGGGTCAAATGACTATATGCTTGCAAGTTTTTATGGTTTCACGAGGTCGTTTGACCAGTTTCCCAGATTGATTCCTGAGGCAACTTGACATGTTTTGACCATTTTGTAAAAGTGCTAGAAGGCAAGTTTTGATGAAGACCCAATTCTTTTTTCAACTTCAAAAGTATTCAAAAGGCAGTATCAGATCGTTTGAGGGTAAAACTTGTTTGAAAATGAAATTTTTTTAGTCGGACCCACATGGGGCTCGACATGCTTTGCATGGTCGTGAACCCATAATGGTTCCAATGTTACAATCCCATCAAGAGAATTGATTTGTAATGGGTAACAAGTATGAAATGGGAAAAATTATTGGGATGAAAGCAACTATAATGCATCTTCTCAACATTCTTAAGGTTCAGATAGAGAAGCATTTTCTCTACCAAGGAGCAAAGTGACATTAGGGAAGTAGCCCTAAATATGACAAATGTAGGTATAGCGTGGTGCAACCCTGTGCAGTGAATGTAGACTGGGATTTGATGTTCCATGTTATAATTTGGAGTTGAAGTTATCAAAAACTATTTGATAAAAGATGTTTTCAAATATGATTATTTAATATGGTGAAGTCAAAACAAGTATATGAAACAAAAAGCTTCTTAGCTGAATGCATTTGTTAAATGTGCAACTAACTTCCATTGCCACTGCCATTTTCCTTCTTGCTCGTGCAAATGAAGAATGGTAATGCTGGAACAAGTTGGGCATACCATATAGTAGGGAATAAGAATGTTATGCATCAAATGAGATTTTCAATCCCAAAAGAAATAAAGATAGCATGTTCACTCATTGAAGAGCTAATGCCATTGGATGTTGTTGCCAAAGAAGCCTCCCATTTGCAGTTGGGTGCATGATAGGTATGTTAAGAGATGCTTGGAACTTTCAAAAAAATGCAAATAGCAAGGGTTGACGTGGCCTATGAATGTGGGGTGTGGCCAGGCTTGAAAAGGTAAGGTTCACACCATATGAGAAGGGCAGTGAAGAGTATGGGGTGCGGCTAGCAATGAGGGAGTGTGCTGGTGCACCAGCCAGCAGGTGAGGAAGATGGCACAATAGAGAGAGGCGCACATGGAAGGTGAGGTGCACACCAAACAAGGAGAGGTAAGAGGCCCGCGCTATGTGAGGAGGCCAGTGTATTGTTTGAAGGGGTACGACCAGGTGAGAAATTAAGGAAGGAAGGCCACACCATGTCAGCAACAAGAGGCTCAATGGAGGTATGCCACTAGAGGAAGGCCTGCATCAAACAAAAAGAGGACATGGCACACATGAAGGAAGCACAAAGGTGCAATACATGGGAAGGTGAGGTGTGCACCACACAGACAAAGAAGCATGTACCAAGGAGGGAGGAGCTCGATGGAGGAGCAAGAACAAAGTGCAAAGCTCGGGTGCTCACAAAAGCAATGAATTAGGGCCAACTTCGCTGACCTCATGAGATTTTCACTAACCCATTTGACTACAAAATCCGACGAAAGCTATATAATCAGATGTATCGTCGGGCACTTGTGTGAATTTTCATTTTTTTTAAATTTTATCCCTGACGTTCGTTGGAATTTCGATAGACCATTTTTTTCGTCTACGTTTCGACAAAGATCTTTCATCAAAATTTCGACCGACCTGCAAAGTTTAATTGTGGCGGGCATAAATTGAAATGAGCTCGACTATTTATTGCGATAGTGTTTTTCTCGACGATTTTCTTGGGGAAAATCAGAAGAAACTCAAGAAGATATCGCCAGGTTGAGGGTAGTCATTGTCTTTTTCCAGAATTCATTTGTGAAGTCAGATTTGTACTTCCAGGTTTGAAAATCATATTTTAAAGCAACATCTCATCAGATTTCATTTTTAGTCTTGTGCATTTTTTTTAATTTCATTTCCATATTTTAGACCTGGCTTCACAAATTCTTTATAAGGGAATTGTTTATAACTGATGGAAAATTCTTGATGGATTTGGACAAAGATTATATTTGCAAGGTTTCAATTTTAACCCTAATGATCAATTTGCAATAGATTTGGGAGACATAGCTAGATAATATCAAAGGTGTTGGTTGTTTTTTACTGTAACCAAGTTAATCTTCTAGACACATAGCATATAAAATCTCAGATAATACTGCCCTACAATACCATCAATCTATATTCTAACCCAATACTACTTATCATATCCTTATATGAACATAGTCACCTATAACCTCACTCAAGCATTTTAATTAATTCCTTGAATTAAAGCCAAAATGAGAATTACATACACCATAACAGTGAGATGAATAGAATAACCCTTGATAATTTTATTCAAGATAATAATATATTCATACAATGGAGATACATGACTTTGAAATGAGTAATTTTCATTCAGATGCTAGTACTGTCTTGAAAATTAAGTACCTTTGAAACTAAAACCTACAACAGAATGATAGCAAACCTAAGAATAGTATTTTCACTATAATATCAGGCTCTTTACAAATTCGCTCTACAACTTCAGTTAGACTTGACCTAAAGATATCTAACTTGCTAACCCGTATTTCTGGTTCTAAACTCCTTCTTATAGGGAAAATGAAGGAGCAACAAGCATCGGACCAGAAATACACCTGTCACTGGTCACTTGGATCGCCTTATGACATTTCAAAAATTGGTTACAACAATTGAGTCTCTGGAGAATCTTCTTGTTCATCCCGTCCACTGGAGAATAACTGGTGCATTTGCCAAACTTTGAAATCTTGCACCAAAACTGCCACCAAGACAACCAAAATTTGTTATAACCATAACCGCTGAGCTATTAACTATCGGTTGTAGACTCTGTCGTATTCTTGTTCAGTTAAGTACTTTTCTACCCATCCTTGATATTCCTCATCGGTTGGCCAATTAAAGTTTACCACCTCATTTACCTTGGCACTGTAAGGTGTATACTTTACTACTACTTGATTCGCCTCCCTTTCAAAAGATTCAAAAAATGTGCTAGTGCTAATGATTTTATCCATACTACTCATCAGCATGTCATAATCTGAGTCATCACAAATCAATTTGATTTGTGCATTGATGATTTCATCTACCATGTCCTGCCATTGTTGCAGTGGTCTAACATTTCCTTGGGCATCTACAATATCTGGTAAAGATGTGTCACTCCAGTCATCAAAACTCTTTACCAACTCTTTAATCCTCCTGCTGAAATCATCAGGTAAGGCCTGAAAACCTTGCAGTGACTTCACAAAGTCTTGAGTAGGCCTTAATTGTTGAGGCTTATTAGCTGCATTTTGAGAATTTAATTTCCATATTTTGTTGTGCAAGTTCAATATTTTGATTTTAGGAGTCTAACAGTTGGAAATCATAGTAAAATCAGAATTTAATAATTTATGGAATTAGCATTTGAAAGTGTTTTTTGGGGTCATTAACTTCAGACTATCTTCTCTTTTGCAGGGGTGGTTGCATGCCAAATTTTTTTGGTGTAAAATATCATAATTATTATATTTTGTTACTTGAGTATGAATAAAAATTATTAGAGTGTGAGTTTGATATTTTTTGAAGATCTAAATATTCAAGCTTGGTAAAGAAAAATCATGTCAAATAATATTAGTTTGGAACAAAATGAAGAGACAGTTGCTAGATTGTGGGCTATATTGAAAAGAAAGGGTGATGGGAAATGTTATTGTCCTTGCAATAATTACAAGGGCTTAAAGATGAGAAGAATTTTAATCACAACAACTGAGAAACATTGTAGGCAGCATGGTCACGTTGAAGGGGGGCATGATTATCATCCTTGGTAAGTTGTTCATTATATGTGTTTATATTGATTGAATTTGCAAATTTTTATATTGTTTTAACATTTGATATATATATAAAAAATAACTTGATCATGATCATGGTTTATTTGTGTCTGTCATTATTATAAAGGTGGGGCGCCCTAGGGCACACGATATGAATTATCACGGCCCGGAGAATGTGGTTTTGCAAGCAGAGGAACGTGGAGCTGTGAATATCGAAGATGAAGTTAATGATCCTATGGAAGAAGATGATCATGCGCAAGAAAACACAATTGAAGATGATGGTACAAATACATTGATCCATGACACATGTAGTGGCACATCTGATCATGTTGATCGAGATGAATTTGATGATGTTCATGATTTACCTGTACTTGAGAAGGCATACGAGACCCTTTATGAAGACTCCCAAACAACTCTTCTCTTTGTTGTATTATTGCTGGTGAACTTGAAGGTTATGAATGGTTTATCCAACATAGCAATCTCTAGGATATTAAGGTATGTCATATATTGGTGCAGAAGCACCAAGTTGCTTTCAAGCCTCCATGAGGCCATTTGTAAATAGTTGCTCTATTTTGTGTATTGGGTCTTATAATAAGGTTTATAAAACTATTTTATAGGTGTTTGAGTCTTAGGAATTAATATTTGAAGTCATTTGTCAAATAATGTTTAAATTTGTTCTATATTGTAAAAATTGTAAAAGTTGCTCAAGAAAGTTGTGAAAGCAACTTGTCAAAAGTGTCATTAAGGTGTTTTTTCAACAAACTAACTAAAAGGTGGTTGTAAATGTATAAGTACACCCTCCAAAACTCGAATTGGAGGGGTTGGAGACATTATTTTGGAGTTTGATAAATGGCAACCTCAAGTTTGGTGTGCATTTTCTGATTTTTACATTATTTCTAGGTTGAAGTTGTGATTTTTACGGCCTATTATACACTCAAATAATGGAGTATCATATATTGATGGAAATATCTCTGTTTCTAGTTTCCAATTCTTTTTGTCTCATTGAATTTTAATGCGTTTTGTGAAAGATATGATTATTTTGGTGAGGGCAGGTTTGAACACTGCCTAGGGTTTGCAGTTTTGGGAAAAATACAATAACTTTATTTTCAACCATTGGATCTTTATAAAAATTGGAAGGGAGGTCTGCAATTATTTTATCTTAAATCTCACCAAAAGGATTGGCTTAATTATTTGTTTTATGGAAGTTATTAATGACTGTTTATTGCATTGAATTGTGGGTTGTTGTGAGAATGATTACACTACGATCTAGAATGCACTTAATCATTGTTGAGATGAATGATTTTATGAAAGTTTTCAATTGAATGGAATTTTGAGTTGTGAATCCATCTTGCTATGCATCAATTTGGTATCAGAGCCTGAAGATGCTCTGGGGAAGTTGTTTGTGGTTTGTGTGTGGTTGTTTGTAGGTTGAGGAAGGAACCTGATTGCCTAGGTGTGGCAAGGTGAAGTGGAAGCAAGGAGAGACTTGCTTGTGAAGATGGAATTTTTAAAGAGGTTGGCAGGCTAAGGATTCACGAAGGAAGAAGGAAAGAGAGGAAAAGGAAATGAGAAAGAAGGAAAGACAAATAGAGTTTGAGAAAGCCCTAGAAAAGATAAGCCAAAGGTTGGAAAGATTAGAAAAAGAACACCAACTTCTTAAGGAAGCACAAAGGAGTTGGAATATACCAATTTAAAAGAGGTTAAGATGGCCTCTAAAGAAGATTATGAAGAAGCAAAGAAAACAAAAGAAGGTAAAAAATGAGACAAAGGTAAAGTTTGAATCTATTATTCAAGTTGAGCAAGATAAGTTACAAGTTGAGATGCATGATATATCGATTGTGCTTGAAGATGAACAAACTTCTTTGTTGGTTAATAAACATGTTGATGTTGAGATTAGTGATGTGGTTGTTGTTGGTAATCAACTAGTTGATGAACATGTTGAGAACGTTTTTGATGTTATTGATAACCCTTGTATTGATACTCAAGTTGATGATGATAAAGTTGTTGATAACATTGATGTTGATATTCATGATCAAGCTATTGTTGATAATAAGGTTGTTAATAAAGATGTTGCAGATATATTTTCTAATGAGCTATATGAAGTTTTTAAAGAGTGTGATGCAGATTATATATGGTACTCTAATGATAAGAATGAAGATATAGATGATGCTATTGAAGTTTATATACACGAAATGGAGTTTTGGAGCCTAGATGTTGAGAAAATGATGGGGAAGAGATGGTATAAGAAGAAGAGGAAGACAAAACCATGGGTTAAGATGAAGATACAAGTGTTTTTTATTGTAGATGATAGTGAAGAATCATTTATTTTTGTAGGTGCTTT
Source organism: Sequoiadendron giganteum (assembly GCA_007115665.2). NCBI lineage: Eukaryota > Viridiplantae > Streptophyta > Pinopsida > Cupressales > Cupressaceae > Sequoiadendron > Sequoiadendron giganteum. The sequence goes on along the minus strand of CM021101.1, from coordinate 436,040,551 downwards.
ATTCTATGCTAATTCAGGGGACTTGAGTTTTTTCTTCAAGGGGTGTATGGTGCAGGAGCACCAAATTGCTTTCAAGCCTCCATGAGGCCATTTGTAAATAGTTGCTCTATTTTGTGTATTGGGTCTTATAATAAGGTTTATAAAACTATTTTATAGGTGTTTGTGTCTTAGGAAGTAATATTTGAAGTCATTTGTCAAATAATGTTTAAATTTGTTCCATATTGTAAAAATTGTAAAAGTTGCTCAAGAAAGTTGTCAAGCAACTTGTCAAAAGTGTCATTAAGGTGTTTTTCAACAAACTAACTAAAAGGTAGTTGAAAATAGTTGGTTTTGGTTGTAAATGTATAAGTACACCCTCAAAAACTCGAATTGGAGGGGTTGGAGATATTATTTTGGAGTTTGATAAATGGCAACCTCAAGTTTGGTGTGCATTTTCTGATTTTTACATTATTTCCAGGTTGAAGTTGTGATTTGTACGGCCTGGTATGCACTCAAATAATGGAGTATCATATATTGATGGAAATATCTCTGTTTCTAGTTTCCAATTCTTTTTATCTCATTGAATTTTAATGCGTTTTGTGAAAGATATGATTATTTTGGTGAGGGCAGGTTTGAACACTGCCTAGGGTTTGCAGTTTTGGGAAAAATACAATAAATTTATTTTCAACCATTGGATCTTTTTGAAAATTGGAAGGGAGGTCTGTAATTATTTTATCTTAAATCTCACCGAAAGGATTAGCTTAATTATTTGTTTTATGGAAGTTATTAATGACTGTTTGTTGCATTGAATTGTGGGTTGTTGTGAGAATGATTACACTACGATCTAGAATGCACTTAATCATTGTTGAGATGAATGATTTTATGGAAGTTTTCAATTGAATGGAATTTTGAGTTGTGAATCCATCTTGCTTTGCATCATATATGTCATCTTTTTTCATCTATTTTAATTGTTGTTAGTTCATCACTAATAAATAAAAGATGAAGTATGTACCATTAATATTCTTTATATTAAGAAATTATTTTTTGTTGTAGATTGATTGGTGAATTTTTGTTACCACCATCAAAAATTTTACCTCGCTCATATCGAGATTTATCTGGCATTATGAAAGATATTGGAATGGAGTATCAAGCAATAGATGCATGTCCCAATGATCATATTATATATCATAAACAACATGAATTTGCAACAGAATGCTCAGAATGTCATATCAGTAGATATCGAACAGATCAACTAACAAAAAATGTGTCTCGCAAGGTTCTTCGTTATATTCTCATTATTCCATGTATGCAAAAATTATTTAGGTGCGAAAGCTTAGCGCAATTTATGGATTACCATGCACGTAATAGAAGTGGAGATGAGATTCTTCAAATGCCTGCAGATGGTTCTGCATTTAGGGACATGAAGGAAAAATGGCCACACTTTAAAGAAGAACCTCGTAATCTCAGGCTTCCATTGGCAGTGGACGGTGTCAATCCATTTGGAGAGCTGAGATCTATTTACTTGGTGTGGCCTGTTTTTGTTATCAACAATACTCCATGGGTGTCAATAAAGAGGGAGCACATAATGTTGGCAATGATTGTTCCAGGTATTTGTTTACATCAATTTTCTTTAACGTAGTAGCATCTCATTTATCTTATTTGTTACACAATGACTTATATGTTTTTTCATTTAATAGTCATGTACATGAATTTATATATATTACAGTAAAATGGTTATAATAATTATGTAATGTTTATGTTCAGTCAACTAGGCAAGTACCAAGTTAAAGATATGAATGTATATATTGAGCCTCTTATCGATGATTTACTAAAGTTATGGAATGGCATCACTATGTATGACGTATCTAGACCAATAGGACAAAGACAATTTCAATTCCATGCAATGCTTGTATGGACAATTCATGATGCCCTAGGGCTAACACATTTTTCTGGTATGTTATAACGTTCGACTATATGAATTTAATGATATTTAATTTTATGAAGTAGATATCATGCATGTTTTTTAAGTAATCTATTCATTATATATAATTATAAAAATTGACATATTTAATCCAATTATATATGATTTGCAGGTCTTCAAACAAAGGGAAAATTTGCATGTCCAATTTGTGGTCCAAAGATGAAATCTCGTCATTCAACAAGTTTAGGAAAGCAGGTGTTTGATGAGCATATGCACTTCCTCCACAAAAATAATAAGTATCAAACTAATGAAAAACATCTTTTGAATGGGAAAGAAGAGACTACATCAAAACCACGAAGAATGACACCTCGCCTATGGAAGTTGGAATATAATAGAATTAATTGTTAAGGTTATACATCGGATCAAATTGTTTATCTATCATTTATGATATGTTTTGAATTTATATTTTTATATTGTGTTGTGTTTACTCATGTTGTAATTGACAATGATTGTCATTGTTAATTTGTTTAACTTATATGCTTCATGAAGGTCGTCAAGGCATTAAAGGTTGGCTTCCACAAGGACTAAAAAGTTATCCCAGACAATTTAGTAGGTTGCCCTACTATGAGCAGCTACAAATTGTGCATTTGTTTGATACAATGAATATCAGAAAGAATATGACAGAAACGTTATGAAAAATATTGGATGGAAGGCATGACAAAGAAAAAATTGTCAAAATTTGTAGTGACATTCAGGAAGCCAGTCATGCAATAAAAAATGTCATTCAATTAAATAGCGATGGAGACCAAATTAATATAAGTTCCCTTCCTTGGTTATTAACGGAGCAGCAAAGCAATGCTATAAAACAAGTCATACGAAAAATTCGATTTCCCACAGGATTTGCTGCGAACATAAACAATATCATAACAAAGAAAGGTGAATTTGGGTTAGGGATGAAAATGCATGATTGGCATACCTTCATTAAGTTAATTATTTTGGTATATTATATATATATATGTATATTGCATGTACTTTTCAGTGTATTATGTTTACTAATTTTGGAAAAATATTAATGAAAAGATCATTTTATAATTGTTATAGTACGTTCTACCTCTATCTCTCCTAGACAACTTTGACAACAATGTCAAGCAAGTTATATATGATCTTGGAAAATACATGAGGTAAGTAGCGATATTTGTTCAATTCGTTGTATATTTTTGTTAAATCTCGTTAATATATTTGTGCCTTGAATCACTTGTAGATGGCTGTCATCTAAAGCAATCCATAAAGAAGATATAAATTATTGGAAGAGAAAAATTCCTCGTCTAATGTGTGAAATGCAAAAGTGTCTACCTTCGACATTTTTCAATGCACAAGAACACTACCTCATACACCAAGTTGAGGAGATTGAATTGTGTGGACCTGTACACACAAGGTCAATGTGGATGGTTGAGAGGCACTTGAAATTTTTTAAGGCTTTGGTTAGACAAAGAGCACATCTTGAGGGTTCTATGGTGGAGGGATACATGGTATACCAGACTATGGTGTACATTACTGAATATCTTCCTAAGTTTGCAGCAAAGATCCATGTAGATCGCACTTGGGATCCCAACTCCATTAAAAAATTCGAAGGGGAGTACCTGATGGGGAAAGGTAGATTGAGGAAAGTGACAGGTAATTATAAGATGGTCATGGAGATTAATTAGAATAAATTTTACATTTGGTTTTTATGTATATTGTACTTATTTAATTATTAATCTTTCAATATTCATCAATTATAAATTAAGGTCATATACCGTGGTAATTAACTAATTATACGTCGTTTGTGAATTTCAATTTTTTTTGATACAGTTGGTCGAGAGTGGGATGCACTACATGTGTATGTCGCAAACAATCTTGATTGGATGATGGTATGGATTGAATGATGTCAACAATCTGGTCATGCATTAACATGGGAAGGTGTGGCTTCATTGGTTAAAGAAGCTCATCGTAATGGAGACTCCAATGTTACACCAAGGGAAATTGATTTAGCATATGGTTTAAGAGATAAACAGGTATGTATAAATATATATATCATCCATATTATTTAATTATTTTTAATTATATTGATGTATATATATGTTGAGATTTTTTTTTCTTTGCATACATTCGGCCAAGAATAAATATGTTTATCAACTGACGATATTGCAATAAGTTTTACATGTTTGACATATTGCAGGTGAAACACCACAAGGCTATGTGGTGAAATGGTTGTAAATTTTGAATCAAAAAGTTGGATGACATGAAGAAAACTTGTGATTCTGGGATAACTGCAATCTTCCAGGTGACTAATGTTTCATCTAGAAGCGACATACATCCAGAAGTCTCAGAAAATCAGTACTATGGGATTTTGGATGATATACTTGAGTGTAACTTTAAGTCCTTCAAATTAGTTATGTTTGTTGTCCTATGGTACATGATACGATTGAATGAAAATGATCTCGAGAGAACTATTATTGAACATGATAATGGATTTACCATGGTTAATACAAGGTATTTTGAGCAAGCTAGAAATGAGCCCTATGTTCTTCCAAGCCAATGTGAGCAGGTATTTTACTCAGAGGTTCTAGGTAAAGCGGGTTGGTCATATGTTGTTAGACATGATCCAAGAGGAAGGCCGATAAAGTATAATGTGGTGGAAGAAGAAGATACCAAAGAAATAAAAGATGATGTAGATGATGATCAAGATCAACACTTAGTTGATGATGTACCTGACGAAGATGTCGAAGAGGAGGAACTAGATCATAATGATGTAGGATTTAATGTTCATGAAGATGATATCTGTGTGGATGATGACATTATCGAAACTGATATCAATGACAATGATGATGATATGACCAATCCTTACAATTTTGAATCTGGATCGGATGATACAGACAAAGAGTTGGATGAAGAAGAAGATCAATGACATTGAAACGTATGAGTTATGTGATTGTATTATCTATTTGATATTAATTTCTTGATAGAATTATATTTGACTTATGTGGTTACATAATTAATTTATGATGTTTTTAATTTTAATTATATTTGAATTATATTAGAATATGTTCAGTTAATAGATGTAAAAAATAAAATGGATAAACCAAAAGATGAAAGCGTGAGACCACTGCCTTGTTGGGTGTATGGAGTCTAATGAATATCTATAAAAGTGTAATCTATGATGGCAATAATTAAAAGTGTTTGGCACACAGATGTAATTTATAACCTGTATAAATGTGCAAGTAAATGACTGACAAACTCTACTTGAGATAGAATGATAATCCTAGTTATGTGATTCTTCTTATTGATCCAATTAATACTTTTTAGTTACTATGATTGACTAGAAGGGTTTAATCTTTACTTGAAAGAACCAAATAATCACATCACATAAATACAACAAATGTGTATCGATAAACTGAATATATTTATATGCTTCATATATCAATTTAGACAACAGAAAAGCATCAAAATGGAGACAACTAGATAATTGTATAATTCCACAAATAGCTTATTCCAAGATTAAGCCACAAGTTCAAACATCTTCATTAACTTCATCAAAATTCATACAAGCATCTGAGTCTTTTAAAGGAAAGTTTTATTGCAAACTATCTACTGTATCTTTCTCCTATCCACCTATATCTGTTTTACATTATGAAATAGATATAAATATATCAAAATTGTGAAAGGGTGCATCCTTTGAGAAATGTCTTTTGCTTAACAACAATAACAAACTAGAAATTATGCTCTATTAAGCCATAAATAGATGTTTTGATAGATAATCTTGGTAAGTTGGCCACTTGTGTGTATCAACATCCTCCAGTGCATTCCTTATGGCTAGCTCCATTTTGAACATCTTCTCATTCTATTCACATGCCCTGTCCATTGTTAAATCGTTTCTTGTGGTTGTCTCCAGAATTGTTTGCATCATCGTCTGGCATTCCTTCATCCATCCTATGGTAATAAACATTATTTTACTCCTCTTCGATTAAGTACTTGTCCACCCATCTCTGATACTCTTCATCCGTTGGCCAGCGAAATTTCATGACCTCATTCACCTTACTATTGTAAGGTGTGTACTTCACTGCAACCTGATTGGCTTCCCTTTCAAAAAACTCTAAGAATGTGCTGGTGTTAATTATCTTATCCATACTATTTACCAGCAAATCATAGTTTGAATCATCACAAATCAATTTGATTTATGCATTGATAACTTCTTCTACCCCATCCTGCCACTGTTGTAATGTCTTAACATTTCCTTGTGCATCAATAATGTCTGAAAAAAATGTATCATTCCAGTCATCAAAGCTCTTTATCAACTCCCTAATTCTTCTACTGAAATCATCAAGTAGGGCTTGGAATCCGCTCAATGATTTTACAATTTTTTGAGTAGGCTTCAATGACTAGGGCCTGTTGTCTGCATCAAACCTAGAAGCTTTGTACATAATATCCAGATCATTGGCCCTAGGGATCCATTTCTCAGCCAAAGGCAAAACTATTTCTCGGTCCTTATTGATATTTTTTATTCCATCCAAGAATAAAGAATACAAAGAATGTACAGATGGTAATCTACCATCAACCTTTTCATTAAGATGCCTCAAAACTATGTCAACCACCTCACTTTGTTTGGAAATTGCATCATCCTCACTTGCCTTTAAGGCAGCTTGCAATTCTGTGATCCTATTCAACATTTGCTTCTTGGTGGGATCCACAGAATATTCAACTTCTTCTTCAACTGGCCCTGGTGTAGGACTGAGAGTAGGTGCCTAGATGGGAGACCTTGGAGTTGAAACAATTGGAGTAGTATGGGGGACCGATCCTACAATAGAAAGTAATACTCTGATACCAGGAGCACTGGAGGATTCTCCCACCTGCCCATATTTCAACCTATCTACTTCAGATTGCAGCTCAACATTCCTTTGCTATATCCTACTATATTCTGAAATTATCATATTGTATTTCTCCATTAGACTCTTCTTTTCAACCTCTTCTCTCTCAGCTGTCTTTTGGGCCAATTTGGCCACATTCACTGTCAGGCTTGTAGCTTCTGTTGTTGAAGTTTCAGAAGCTCTCTTGATGATTAGCCCTCCCCTTAGGTGTGTGCTAATATCAATTACATTTGGATTTCTTCCCTGGGATGCCAATGCCCATTGGGCCAGAGTTTCATACTCCTCACTAAAGTCAGAGTCTTGCAGAGCTGCCTTAACCTCTTTTTCACTATTTTGTATAGGGTGCTTGGCCTGTAAGATAGCATTGAATGCAACCGCATCAACTATGTCCCATTCAGGAAAAAGTAAGACACCAGCTTGAGTCACAAGTCTTCTTCCCTCCTCAAGAGTGATGCCTTTGAATTATTCCATTAATTTGGCCTTGACCTCATCATCATTCTCCTGCTCAGACCTATCAGGTCTCGATTCTCCCCTACTCTTGCATTTGTTCTGGTACTCTTCTAGTTTCATCCTCCAAACTAGTTGCAAGAATACATGAGTCTTTACAAATGCATCATCATCCAAGAATGCCTTGCAGGCCTCCATCCTAGCATCTTGTACACATTGCCCCTTTACATCCATGTTAGAAAGCACCAATTATGTTGATCTAGGAGGGGAAGGGATACCAACCTGCATGTCTTGATCAGTCACATTTATCTCATCCATCAGAGTTTCCTACGTTTCCTCAACTCTTTGCCTCTTAGGGCTTGGCTCTGATGGTAACACTGCAGGATCACCTCTTGGTGGTCAATCTAGATCCACAATCCTTATCCCTCTGGGTGCTCTGATCTTTGGACCCAGTTGTGATGATGCTTGCATGACTTGTTTTCCCTTCTTATCCCCTTCATCCTCATCACTGCTTGCATTCCTCTTTCTCTTGTATAGAGGCATGTCAACTGGTGGCTGATAAGCTGGCCTTATTTCTTCAGGCCTCACATCCGGTCTTTCTATACCAAAATCTAATTCAAACTAACCCTCTTGGTCATCAAGGTGCCCATGATACTTTTGAAATTATCCATTAAGAAGTCTATTCTCTTGTGAAATGGAGTGAAATCCATTAATGGATCATATTTTGGATCCATTTTATGTATTATAGCCAGCAGCTTTTCATATGCAATCCATTTTTTTTTATTCAACTCTTGCCTATTCAAATCAAACTCATTTCCGATTAGGTCCTCAGGAAAGTTGAATTCATGTGCAAATTTTCCACCTTTAATTCGTTGTCTGAACAATGCAAAGAATCTCTCAGGGTCATGCTGTCTCCTAGGACCATTCCTCAAATTGAAGTCATCAAAAAACCTTCCGAAGTGGACCCATCCTCCCTTGGAATAGACAAAATCAGAAACAATAGTGTAGTCAGGGAACACAGTCCCTTTTCCTTTCTTTGTTAGGTTTTCCTCATGAATACAACCTAGTTGCCACATTACTTTGGAAAACCCCATCCTTGATGGTACATTAAAGGGGAGGATATGAGGGGTTCCCTGGAAACCATACACCCTCAAGATAGTGCTTACAGGGTACAAGATGATATCACCCCAATTGTGACACACTTTTAAATTAGGATTCCTCACCTTCAGTCGGAGGAAGTCATGCAAATCTTCAGGGACTCTTGGCACATTTACCACCAACCGAGCCCTAAGTCTAGAGGCAAAGCAGTTATCAAACTGCACAAAGCTGGCACCTCCCCTGTTGTAAGACAAATCTTCACTCCAAACCTGTAGTGGTAACCTTTCTCCATTCACATCTTGCCTCAACTCGATGTTTTCTGAGAAGAAAACAACATTCTTGTACAGGAACATATGCATCAATAGGGAGTACTAGAAAAAAGGAGTGCCAGTATCCCCCACATGCAGCTTCATCAAACCCTCATGCATCTTCTCTGACAGGAATGATGCAAAGTCATATACCACAGAGAAGTTGGGATGCTGAATCTAGGCTCCCATAAACATGTACGCAACTGGCATCACAGTATTAGGGCTGAACCCTAAAATCTGGCATAATGAATAAAATGTTGCCAAGAAGTGACTGGCAAAACAACTCAACCTGAAAGGCTCCTGGTCATTTGGGCTGATATGAATTGTTGAACTGCCTGCCCTGGCTAGGTGAAGAGGAAGCATCTTCAATTTGAAAAGAGGCTTTAACCTTTTGTACTCCTTCATCTTCTCAAAATCTATTTGGACTAAGAAAGGGCTATACTCAGTCAAATCAAAAATCTACTGAATCTCATCTGCATTTAGGCTTAGCAGAATTCCACCATCATCATTGCCACTGCTCTGAGCAAGTCAACATTAGGGAATAAATTTGGCACTATTAGTTTCGCCATGTCATATCTCCAAGCATTAGAGAAGGGGTGAGGTAATTTTTTCTATCCATACCACAGCCTAAACATTTCAAGACCAATCATAGGAATCCTGGCATCCGCAATGTTAGAATTTTTGCACAGTAGACCTTCGCCTAGGGTCTTTCCATTCATTAAAACCAAACCACTCTTTCTGTCATTTGTTGACAATGGGAGTTGATCCAGGAAGTCATTATATAAATTCCTCTTCAAATAATCAACATGGCCAGAGTGCTGCTTCGATGGTGCCATCTTAAACAGCTAGGGCTTCTTTTAAAAAATCAAATCTTCAAAGAAACTAGGGGTACCCAGAACACAAAAATATAACACAACTATGCAATTCCAGTAATTCAAATGAATCAGTAACCCTACAACAATAATTAACAAAACCCCTTGACTAGCACAACAGAAACCTTCGCAAAGACAGTCAAATTAACCCAACAGTTTAGAAAATAACTCACGGGATTTCGCGCCTTGTAGAGAACCAAACTTCACGGTGATCGCTCGAAAAAATTTATCTCTGGCTCTAAATTGCTTTGAAAATACTTGAATGCTTTTGTGATGAAGATAGAAAAAGAGCAGATACTTTATGTCAATTGAATTGAGGCAGTTGACATCTCATCCGCCATTAAAGCTCATTTGCATGCTGCCCCAACGGCTCCAATCGCATTTGATGCGAATTTAAACTTCAACCGTCGATCTTTTATTTTTGTCAGATCATTGAACGACCATCTTCAAAAGGGCTGACGAAATATCCATGTCAGCGTCGAGGGCCCACCGCAGAAACAATGCCAAAGGAATACACGTGGCACTCGCCCGTGATATCGCGATCACTAAACATCCTACATCTTTGGATCACGCGATGGCGGGCAACCGTTGATTCCTACCATCGGCGATCGTGTTCACTCACAACAATCAGCAGCACCAAACATAACTGTCGAGAAACTTTTTATCAAGATTATAACATCACCATTGATCTCGAGCACGTGCATCTCGCAGCTATTTTAGTAACCCACTTTATAACATATTTAAGTTCGACATGGATATTAAACACTTTATTAATCCCTTTTCGGCATTGACATCTTGGGACATGTGGCGATCGCCCATGATATCGCAATCACCAAATAATCAACGGTGATGTCATCACGAGATCACGGGGAGCGGTCAGGATCAATCGTAGGAAGATCGACGGTCATTAAAAACATAGCAGTCAGCAACACCAAACATAACCGTCGAGCAACTTTTTACCAAGATTATAACATCACCGTCGATCTTGAGCACGTGCATCTTGCAGCTATTTTAGTAACCCACTTTATAATGTATTTAAATCCGACACAAATATTAAATGCTTTATTAATCCCTTTTCAGCATCAGTAGATTGGGACACGTGGTGCTCTCCCATGATATCACAATCACCAAACAACCAGCGGTGATGTCATCGCAAGATCGCGGGGAGTGGTCAGGATCAATCGTAGGAAGATCGACGGTCATTAAAAACACAGTAGTCAGCAACACCAAACATAATGGTTGAACAAATTTTTACCAAGATTATAACATCACCATTGATCTCGAGCATGTGCATCTCACAGCTGTTTTAGTAACCCACTTTATAACGTATTTAAGTCCAACACAAATATTAATCCCTTTTTGGCAGCTTGGGACATGTGGCGCTCGCTCGTGATATCGCAATCACCAAACAACTAGTGGTGATGTCATCATGAGATCACGAGGAGCGGTCAGGATCAATTGTAGGAAGATTGACGGTCATTAAAAATACCCCCTGCAAAATAAAAAACTATTAAAAAGTAAAAAGAAAAAACCTTTTTGCGTGTGCAGATTGCGCGGTTGTTAAATGAAGTGATTTCAATCTTGACCGTTGCTCACAGACCTCACAAGGTTTCTGCTAACATCACAAATATGGTGTGAGGCATGCGAGATTCTGCCATTTGTCACATTTGATTTTGGGGACCAGTTTTGCTCGCTGATCGATTATGAAGGTTGATGCCGACAGTTGTTTCCAGACTGACGCATCGTGGTCGTTCCTCTCTGACCTCGCGTAATTAAAATTGCAGTTTCAATAATGTTGTGAGGTGTGTGATTTGGTGATGTGTGGACTCTGATGTTGTGCGCTAATAACAAAGGTGAGGCCCATTTCTGTGCTGATGTGGTGCTCGGTAGGTGAATATCCCGTCCGTTTGGTGATTGGGGGGAGAACGTGGCATTTTCAAACTATTTTGACTAAATCTGAGTTATTCTCATGGCCAACATTGTGATTGATCAATGGCTCGTATTTAAAAATAAACTGGTATTGTACGATAGCCATTTTATCTCGCGCAAGTGAATAGTAATGGCTAAGTTTGACTCTGCCTACATAATTAAATGCTAAAATTTGCGAATTACTATTTCAGTTATGTATCTCTACATTGAGGAAGAATTACTTGGTATCGAGTGAAGCAAGTTGTGGTTATGATTTCTCAGTTTCGCTACCCTAGATGTTCTGCGATTGAAACTGTAAGTAGCACGTACGCCATTTCTTGTAAATTCAGAATATTTTATGGTTGCTTGCTGGGCAATTTGTGATTGTTTCCTATCTTTGTTCTTGAAGAATTGATTGAATAGATTCACTTTTAGAGCTTGTCTAGATAATTGCTAGGGTTTTTTTAATATTGAAGAATTTTTTGTTAAGGGTAAAGGAGAAAATTCTAATTATTTGCTATTTGAAAATAAGCAAACCCTAGTTCGAATTATCATTAGTCTAGTATAAATGGCACCCAAGGCCCGAAGTTCTAGTTCTGAAACCACTACCAGGTCTTTATCCCAAGATATTATTGATTTGTTACAACCCTCTACTAGCAAGAAGTAGGAGGGAAAGGTTTTGTTCTATGGGCCTCGAATCTTGGAAGGATTCATAGACAAGCAATGTGCAATTCAAGATGCTGAGTTACCATACACCAGGTGGTAGTTGTTCTCCAATTGGTTTGGGAACAAGAATTTGTTGGTTCCTTTGTGTAACCCCCGGAGGTTAGACCTGGGTAAATTGGTGGTTCCTAATGCTTATATGAATGTAGATATTTTAAAGGACATTGTTGCTAGATATGACCCTATGGCCTAAATTGTCAGAACACATGCTGGTGTGCAGATGATTAAGATAACCAAAGAAGAAATTGCAGAGATTTTCAAATTGCACGAATGGAGTCGAGATATGGTTCCTGTCGATTTGGAGGTTTTCAGACAAGAATATAGAAATACTAGGGGTTTGTTTAGAACATCCTTCTCAATACCTCATTTGGCAGTCTCAGGAAGAGAAAAAAATTAGAAGAAGGTAGTAATTGGCAGGAATGAGCCCGAACCTTTTCCTGTGGGCTATTTCACCAGTTATTTCAAAAAGTCTATTTGTACTTTATGTCAAGTTCTGGGAGTCAGCTTAAAGAAAACCTTGCCTACCGATATTATGTATATGGCAGTAAATCTCCAGCACCCAAGTTTTAATGTAATATATGATTTTGGCACTTATTTGGCAGAGAAGATGCACACGGATCTGGTAGCCCTAAAGGAGGGGAAGAATTGGGTTGAATTCAGATGGTATTCCTTGTTAATCCACATGTTTCTGTATAGGGGTCAGACTGTGTTCGAAAAAGATATGAAATTAAAAAAGAAGGAATGAAACATTGAAATGCCTGTCCAATATTGGACTAGGATTCTTGACATGCATAATCATGAGTTTGATTATGTAACTTTCCATAATTTCTTCGGATCTAAATTAAGGGAGGCTCTAGTTCGTGACCCCCCAAGGATCCCAAAAGAAATTCATGACTTCTTGAGGCCGATGGAGAGAAGGCCTGAATTGAACATAATGCACAATTGGGGAGACATTTTCCCCTATCGTAATACCATAGTTTTCAGAGTTTTTGGCACTAATGTCAATCCAAAGGTTCTGCCAAGGGAGGTGCCCCTTAGACTTGGATTTTTGGAAATCATGAGGTAGTTGGGGGGCACTCAGAAACTACACTTGCCAGCTAAACAGAAGAAAGGTTCTTTCTTCCCTGAATATACAACATTTGCCGATTTTGTTATGGCAAAGGGAGGATGGAAGGAGTTGCATCAATTACTTGGGCCTTATAGGCTAAGGAATGTGTGCCCCAGGAATCATGATCCTGAGGGTTTTATCTCTCAAATGAAGGAAAAACATTGGACATGAGCTTTTGTCCACAACTTCTACTTTCCTGAGGACATCATCAGGAATATTTTTGGTTTGGAATTACAAGATGATAGAAAGGCACTATACATTGCCTACTCTAAAATGGTAAAAATTAAGCAGGAGAAAATACTTGGTTTCAATCCCATACCTAATGCTAAAGATGAGTTTAGCAGGCAATGTATGCTATTGATAATTTTGAGAGCTTGGTTGAGGTTTTGAAAGATGAAAGGGTTGTGGAAGAAAGGGGAAAATCACAAACCATCGAGGAGTACCCTAAGGTAAAGGAAGAGGAGAGGCCTACTTATCAGCCCCAAAAGAAGATAAGGGTTTTTTCTAGAAGAAAGGGAAGTAGGGCTGAAGATGTTGCTAAAAATATTGCACCATCTTCTTCAAGGTAGTCAGTACCAAATGTTGTTGATTTGGATTCTCCTCCAAGTTTTTCAGAACAAGTTTTTCCACCATCACCAAAGAGGCAGAGGGTTGAAAGGGTAAATATTGTTGATTGTGATGGTGATGAGGATGATGACATTATTGTCACTCCGGATGAAATGCATCCTCAGATGCCATTGGACCCAGTTGACATTGCAACAGTTTCAGGTACAGTTTCTTTGAGGTTAGGAAAAGATGAAATCAAAGGAATAACAAGCAATGATGACTTGAGAATAGAAGCCTGTAGAGAGTTCATGATGGATGACTCTTTTATTCAAACCAGTTCTTTTAAAGATTTTGTGTGGAGAGCGCATACTGCATTATATGCTAAGAAGGTGGCACATGAGAGAAGTCTACATCCAAAGCTCCCAAAGAAGGTAATTCAAACTAAGGTTAGGGAATAGATGAGAGAAATATTCAAAGCAATAACACTAGAGCAGGGCCGAGAATTGGTATAAAAAAGTGGACTATTGCTACTCCCAGAATGGGATATCATGGATGCTGTGGTGTTTGACACAATAAGAAGGGCTAATAAGCCACTTCTTACTATTGAAGAGGAGGCTACATTGGCACTCAAGGGATCGGCCTTTACTGAGGAATGGGATGCATTGGCAATCTAGTCCCTATCTACTAGCTCTAAAAAGCCAATTGTTGTAAAACCTTCTGACTTCAGTGGTCACTTGGTTGTGAGGAGAGTTGTTGACACCCCAGCATTGGAAGCTACTGATATGGTTGCGAATGTTGCCAAATTCACCAGAGCAACTATTGAAGATTTGACCAAGGAGCGGGATACTCTGAGAGGCCAATATAATGACATTGTTATTGAATATAATAAGAGTCAACAAAGGGTAGCAGAGTTAGAAACTGAATTGGCTTTATTGAGGCAACAAATGGATACCATGAGATCTCAAAAGCAAGCCAGTTCTAGCCACACTATTCCCGACCCACTAGTAGAGCAGTCTCAACATCCTGCACAAGCACAGTCTTTGGCTATTGTTCCATATAATATGGGACAAGTGCCTATCGCTATTGAAAGGGCTACTAGTCCTGGAGGGGGACTTTCTAGGGAGAAATTGATTCATCAAGTTGAAGAATATAAGGAGATGGTAAAGCAAATTTGGGATGCAGTAGGGACAAACAATGCAGTGATAGTGGACACTATTTTGAAACATTTAAACAGAACTGTCCAGAGTAAGCTAAACAGTGTTCATGCAAATTATGTCCTAATGTTGCAAGCACTAAAAATGTGTCGAAGGGATAAAGAATTGGCCATCTCATTGCTAAACAAATGGAGCCCTAGAATGGAGAAGTTGAGATTCATGGCAGTAGGGGCAAAACAGCATGGTGATAAATATCCTACTGTTATTGCAACATATCAATTGGTCAAGGGAATTGTTGAGCAGAAGTTTCAGGGATTTTTCGCCCCAATGAAATCCAAGATTAAATTGCTGAAAGATGTGTATGATGGAAAGGACCTGACCCCATTGCCTCATATTTTACATAGTCAGGATGAGGTCAAATCCTTGCAGGTTTGGAAGGAGCAAATGAACAATATAATGATGTCTCAAACACATGAGATATGCAAAAATGCTGACATCCGCATGCTATATAATACATTGGAAAAGTTGTCTTTTGTTATAAGTTTCTTAGAGAACTTTGATAAAAAGGCCACATCAATTATGGTAAAGTATGCTCCCTATCGAAACAAGGTTGATCAGGTTGTGGCTTTCCAGTGGCCTTCTGAGGAGGAGTTTGAATTATGGAGAAAGGTGTTCACTGATGAACTCAAATTATGAGTGTTATAGTCGAGAATTGCAACTTGGTCATGTATAATACAGGTCTGGCCTTAGATATTATATTCTAAAATTGCATTCTCCTTTTGACTCCAAGTACAGGGTGCTGAGGTGGAGTTAATACTATAATGGCTAAGCATGCCTTCGATGTATGGGGAGTGGCCTTTGGAGTGATGTTTTCTTTCCTCCTTATCAACTAATGATGATCTTTGTCTTATGCTCTCCTCTCGCATAATAGAATTGTAACTGAATAAGGAGTTAGCGGTCGAGTTACAAATGGATATGTGTACTCACTGACCTAAAGCTTGTTGGCTCCCTTGTTTTATAAAAGGGAATTCTGGGCCGAGAGAGTGGTCGGTTGAAATATCCAAGATATGAGAAATAAGAGTCTAGTAATATAGAGAGTATGAATTATAAGTCTAGGTTTTAAATTTTTTGAGTCAAATTGGAGAACTTTGTTAATCATGGGGTTTTTGAGCATGTTTGTATCAAACTCATGAATATTTGGAGTTTATTTGGTCTCCTATTGTGTTATGTTACATGGATTATTAATGAAATATTGATCAAAGATGATTTTCATTGATTTTCATTTGTTCTTTACTGTGAATTATGTTTAACTACAACTCTGGTTCAAAGGATCGGTTAAATGCTTCAGTTAACCAGTAAATTCATGCAATATAACAAATAGGATTCATAAAGGATTAATAAACTCAAGTATGGATATATGGGTTGTAATGCAATTCATAATAGATCATAAGTGTTCAAAATGAAATTTACCCTGTAGTTCAGTTTTCTCTTTTGACTCCTTGCATTGGGATATGGCACTGGAATTCTGATTACGTTTTATTCTCTTATGTTTTGTGTTATGGCATCAGGATATTTTACTCAAACATTTCCTATCAATTTACTTTATGTGAAGTTTGTGATTCTCTGATAAATGGACATGAGTCTTTTATAAGGAATACCCAATTTCTTGAAGGATTTGATCCTTTAACATTAATTGGGGATCTATCTGTTGCTTACCTGTGTGAAAATTAAATGAATTGTTTAAATGTTGTATGTTAAGAGAACATGTTAGGGAATGCCCTCCTGGATTTTACAGAGTCCGAAGTGTAGGAGAATTAGCCTTATTGTTATTCTCGTAAATTTGGCCATATTGTTCCTAGTCTTTTATTATTGAATGTGGGGAGTTCATGGGAGCTTCTAGGAAACACCTATGGGTTGCAGTAAAAAAATGCCAACAGGTTCAATTGACAGCATGATCTATTGAGTAATTACAAAGAATTCATAATTTGAAATTCTAGATTTTGACAACATGATCTATTGACAAGTAGGAAGTATTTTTCACATTGTGTCAAATTTTGATATTGTTATCGGGATTCAATTATGTAGTTTTACAAGTCAAACTCATTGACCCATGTTTCATGAGTAGTGTTTCACAAGAACCCATCTCTCATGATAATGAATGGTCCACTTAGCACTCATTGCATCTAAATGATTCTCAAAGCGATGAAGCACTAGGCCTTCCTAGGAGGTCACCCATCCCAATATTACATGATCCATGATTTTATTAATAATTGATCATTTTGGATTTTGACAAACTTGACACACAAATGACAATTTGACAATGAACTTAATGTATCACAATTAAGTTTCAAATTGAGTAACACAATAGAAACTAAAACAAATTGAGAGATTGTTATGAGGGTAGTGATGCAACTTTTCTAATTAGAGTGTATTCCATGAGATTACAATTCTTTGAGATATTTTGTCAAATAGTTCACAAGATTTGTCTATCCTCCCACATTTTACATAGATTTGAAAATGGAGTGTACAACCACAACATTTGAGAAAATTCATCTTCATATTATGCTTTGATGGATGTCTATACCTTGTTCCAAATCTCCCATATTAAGGAAATCGACAAGGATTTTGGTGAAGGTTGTGAAATTTGTCTATGCATCTACCAATTGCATTTGATTGAAAGTTTCTAAAACCTTTAAAAAAAATCCATTATGTATATTCTACAATCATTATAGTCCACAATTTCACATTTATTTGGTTTTGCATCTACCAGTTGTATTTGCTTGAATTTTCCTACCAAATTTTCAATGTAGATCCATTTTGTGTATATCTTAATTACAATTTGTTGGTGTTTTTTCCCACATAGGATTTTCAATTCTGTAAGAGGTATCCAACCTACATTATAAAGAACTGCAAATGCCAGTGGCCAACTAACAAGAGTCATTCAAAGACTGACATCTCCTACACTTTTTGCTCTGTGAAACCAAGGTGGGTATACCCAAGTGTGTTCATAAGAATGTTTCATGATTAGTAAGAACACTTCTTCTTACAGATGCAATCCCCACTAACACTAACAGACAATCATTACCCTGGTTGTGGCAAAACCAAAGAATAATAACAGATATCCCAAAGCAAGGAGACTGAAAATTATGATAAGATCTATATCCCAAAAAGAGATAGTAGTTGATATTTGTTAAAATGTTTGGGTATTGAATCACTGTGCTTAGAGTCATAGTCCTATACCTAAAAGGAATTTACCAATACTATCCAGTGCCTCATCCATTGGGTGGGAGTCATATAAAACGTAATTCAGATGAAATTGAACTTATCACCATAGTGCTTTGCTACCATGAAATTTGTCAGTATATTAAAACAATACTCCTTAGTGAATCCTGAGCATATAACCATAAACATGCAATTTGTGTTCAAAAATTTGATTAACTCATTAAGTCAAAGCAAGAGAACAAATTACACTTTCAACTACACCATTGAAACTGACTAAACAAACCCTTGATAAATCCATTCATAATCCATGGCCCATACACAGGATAGCAAAATGTCTTAATTTTTTTAGATTTCTTTCGATATTAGTAATTACAAAAGCATAGTATACTTATTTCATACTATTCCCAACCCAGCATGATTTCCTACATAATACCTTCAAAATCATGCATTACTACTAACTGTACCTATTCTAAGCCTTCGAACCCAAAAAAATTCAACCCTTAACAATGAGCCATCAAATCTCCTTTATAGGACAGGAGAGCAACAAAGCAATAGGTTACATTGTTCATTCCAAAATTCAATTTCATTTAGAATGAAATTGAAATTGACATTCCTCATCATTAGAAAAAACCATAATCAATTCGAGGAATCAAAACAGTTAGACCATTGTAACCAACCAGAGCTAAAGACGAAAGAGCATGGCAGGCATGCGTATGTCCACATCAACACACCACCCAAAAGTAACACACTCACCAATTGCAACTACTTGCAAGACACATGGCCCCGGTAGAGGCGACTGCTCCTGGTCCTCGCTTCAGGAAGAAGCGAGACCAACTTCCTTTTATCTGCTTTAACACATGATCTAGTAGCATGGCACGACACCATCGTAGTTATTAGGGCAACTGCGAGGGGCTCTTCATTGACCCCCAATAGCTCGGTCATGGACGCCAAGTAACGTTGGTAGTCCGAGTCAATTTTGGACCCATCACCATCAGAACCAAAAGACAACACCAGTGGGGACTTGGAGGTCCCCGTCCCTTTAAAATTAGCATCATGGACAATCTCGGGCTTACTAAGGACAGGTTGTATCCCGTCAGGCTACAAATTTGTCACCCTGAGTTTGGTCCTTCTACGCACAGTTGAATGGTCCATTGCAAAGAACACCTCACAAAATATAGGAGAGACTCGACCACCTGCAAACAAGACAACTCAAAATGTGATGATAATACCAAATAACACAATGAGCATTTATAGAGTTAATTGGTGCAAGTATATTAATTGCTTGAATGCAGCACGAGCATTCGAGCATTTTAGTGGCTGATGTAGCCACCACAAATTACTCCTAGCTTGCGAAGGCATGTCGTACAACCCATCATTGCATTTATCAAGAGAACAGTGTTCACACGCAGGAAATTCAAGTGAGGATCCACTGAAAAAATATATGCCATTAATGAGAACAACTTCCAAAGAGCAAGAACTCCCAATGCGGATGAACAGGAACCCAAGAAAAAGTGAACCGTTAATGCAGATCGAACATGGCAAGTTGGATGACTCAGATTGAGTCAACAATTGTTTGAAAATCCACATCAGTGCCCTGGGAGAACCATGCCCAATCACAACCCAAGAAAACAAGAGCTTGCAACTGGATAGCGGGTCCCACCTAGCCCTGTCGCTTCAAGAACCAAGCCATGTGTCGCCTCTTCACAGACCTCGCAGTACCCTTAGGGGCCTTTAATCTGATCGTGTGAGATCCACGAGGAAGGATTATTATTGATCTCCCTCGTTAATACCACATGGGTAGTAAATTTTAAGTCCCACCACAATCCTTGTATGGTCCACATGATTTTTTTATCCTTTGTTGAAGAAACTATTACAATATATTTCTTATTTATGTACTTATTTTCCATACATGTTTATAAAAGTTTGAAATTGTTAATAATATTAATTTTGGCAAGACATTAAAAGACTGTAAATCAAACTGTTAATGTGGATTGAACATGGCAAGTTAGGCAACTCAGATTGAGTCAACAATTGTTTGAAAATCCACATCAGTGTCCTAGGAGAACCTTGCCCAATCACAACCCAAGAAAACAAGAGATTGCAACTGGACAGCGGGTCCCACCTAGCCCTGTCGCTTCAAGAACCAGGCCACGTGTCGCCTCTTCGCAGACCTTGCAGTACCCTCATGGGCCTTTAATCTGATCATGCGAGATCCACGAGGAAGGATTATTATTGATCTCCCTTGTTAATACCACACGGGTAGTAAATTTTAAGTCCCACCACAATCCTTGTATGGTCCACATGATTTTTTTATCCTTTGTTGAAGAAACTATTACGATATATTTCTTATTTATGTACTTATTTTCTATACATGTTTATAAAAGTTTGAAATTATTAATAATATTAATTTTGGCAAGACATTAAAAGACTGTTGATTGTAAAAAATATGCATCCTAATGTGAAAATGCAAACAATGGAAGCAATGACTATAACACATAAATTTTTATGTAATATCCAATTCAAAGAATCATGTTACCCTCTACCTTGAATTTTTTAGTATAAAAAGCTAAGGAAATGTTATAAATAAGATAATAAGTTGACTATTAGCATATACCAATTTTCATAGAGATGTAGATTGTTGGATGTTGTGGTTGTGTTTCTCATGATATGTGGTTGTCATTGATGTCAACACTATTAACAGTAATGTCTTAAAGGTTGTATATGTCGAGGATATTGAGAAAATTAGAATAAATATGTTGCAGATAGTCTATGAAGTTGTGAAGATCAGAGTGGTGAAAATTTTTGTACGTTGGTATTCTGAAGTCATGTATTAAAGGGTTTGTTGCTAAGCCTATCTAGTATATCCTCTGGAAGTTTCAGAGGTGTGCATCAAGATTGGAGCGAGTTATGAGTTTTTGTGTTCCTACAGTTATTTTGTTGCTATAGTTGGTGTTTCTAAAAGAAGAGAATGTAATTCTGGTGAATTGAATTGTTGTGTATGCTCTTGAGTTGTTCATTGATGTTTCTTGATCTCATACTCTATTATTGTGGTACATCCACATTGATTAGTGTGCTCGTGATCAAAGATTTTGACTTTCCATGTTCGAGTTTTCATGTTCTTGGTTGACATGATGGTGGTAGCATGTTGTAGATCCTTGTGCATTAATTTTTGAATGCTTGGCACGTTCGAGGATGTTTCTTTAGGTCTTCATTATGTTGTGACCGATTTAGGTTGGTGCGCATTGAGATTTGTTCATGAATTGGGCCGAGAGTTTGTATTCATCTATTATTTATTTTTGGTCGACAGAGTTGTTAATGTAAAGTCATGAAGTGGATATATAAGAGCTATTGTTTTATTCATTTAGAGATAATGTATGTGAAGTGTATGCGAGATATGTGTGAATAAAGATTAGATCATTCGAATGTAGAGCAGAGTGTGAAGAAGTTTACACAAAGTATGAAGTACTATTTATGTGCCTAACTGAAATTGTCATTAGGCTTTTGAAGAAGCCAATTTCTCAGTTCAACCTCATCAGATGGATTTAATTTGATTACCTTATGTAAGGCAGTGAGCCTTCCCTTTGAGCAATGAGCTCTAGGCAGTGTTCCTGAATGCATGTGCATTCCTTATTGATTTCTTTTATACTTTTAATAGGGTATAAATTATGGATTAACCTCCACCGTGGTTTTTCCCCTAATAGGGTTTGTACACAAAAATCTTGGTGTTATGTGTGTTTCTGATGTGTTGTTGATTCATGCTTTCACTGTTAATTATCAGATCTGAGATTAAAGGTTAATAAGGTTAAATAAGTTTCAATTTTGTAACAACTGATTCACGCCCCCTCTCACTTGTCTATCCTTGTTTTCCAACATAGATATCTTCCATTTCAAAACACACAAAACAATATTCAGTAGATAATCAACCATCTTTCATTTGTATAGTGATTAAATATTTATCCCTATAGGAAACAAGTAGACTATATAAAGAAAACTAACAAAGCCACAACTACCCCTATTTTTTATTTTGGTGTGCATTCCTTCCTCTCCCTAATCTTCTTTGATTATTTTGAAGAGACCAAGTGTTGTAACTAAACTATGGTTCATTCTATGTGCATGTAATTTTGATCTTCATATAAAAAATTAAAAAAATATTAATCTACTCTTGTCAAAACACAAACAATACTTAGATTTAGTATGAGTCAACCAATCATAAGGAAAACATAATATGAAAATAGGGTTAGGGTTAGATTTATAGTTTTGGTTATGGTTGGGATTAGATATGAAAATAGGGTTAGGGTTTAGGATTACAATTAGGGATTATAGTATTAGGGTTATATTTAGAATTAATTTTTAGGGTTATTGTTATGATTAAGGGTTGTTTTTATATTTGGCTTAGAGTTGGGGTTAGGATTAGGGCCAGGGATAGGGCTAGGGTTAGGTTTACAGATAGGTTTAGGGTTATTAGAGTGAATGCAACTAATTAATAAAAGAAAAAATATTTAGGGTTAGGTAATTAGGGTTAGGGTTGGGGCTAGAGTTTTGGTTGTGTTTAGGGTTATAAAGATAGGATAAAGGTGAGGTTTAGGGTCAAGGTTAAGGTTTCGAGAAAAAGGGTTAGGTTATGATTAGGGTTAGGGCTAGGTTTAAGATTTGGATTATAGTTTAGGGTGTAGCATTTGTCTTTAGTTTAGGGTTACAATAAGGGTTAAGGTTAGGGTGTAAGTTAAGGTTAGTGTTAGGGTTAGATTAGAATTAGGATCATGGTTTAGGGTTTAGGGTTAGAGTTATGTTTATGTTTAGGGTTGTGATAAAAAGGATTTGGGTTATGGTTAAGATTATGGTTTTGAGAAATAGTGTTAGGGTTAAAGTTATGGTCAGGGTTACATTAATGAGAAAATGATGGTTTAGTTTCCAAGTAAGGGTTAGGATTAGGTTTATTGTCAAGGCTAGGGTTAAGGTCGGGGTATGAGTCAATCTTATGATTAGGGTTAGGGTTATGGTTAGATTAGGGATATGATGTTAGGTTTCAAGAAAAGGTCTAAATTTAAGATTAAGCCATAGTTGGCTATAATGAACATGAGAAAAAATGGATCTAATTTCCTTTTGTGGGAAAATAATCAACTATGACTTAAACTTAAATTTAGAGATTACCCTAAACTCTAATCATAACCATAAACCTAATCCCAAACCTAACCCTAAAGAAAACACATAACCTAACCCTAATTGTAGTGTTTGAGGCTAGGCTCAAACACTATATAACCTAACCCTATATAACCTAACACATAACCTAGCACTAGAAAAAAATTCTTCTCCCAAACAATCTCCTCTACTTCTATTCACGCCTACTAGAGTTGCAAAATTCAACATTGGTGCTTCAACCATTCATTCAAAGCTAAGAATTCCAATAAGAGATTTCAATGAACTAGAAGGGACAAGACTTACAACTTTCCAAGAAGAAATATCACATGTTAGATACATATTAATAGATGAAACGAGTTTCTTTGGGGAGAGGTTACTTGAAAACATAGATTTCAGGCTTCGACAAGCATTCCCAAAAAATATTAACCAAAGTTTTGGAGGTGAATTTTGGATTGAATTTGCTAACTTTGATAAATTTACATTACAATATTTTTTATTCAATTCTATTATAGTTCCTTCTATACAAATTCATACTTATCAATTTAATTAAATATTTTACATTCAGGCATATCTACATGATTTTAGTTAGAGACTTGGTACAATTACCTCCAATAAATGACATGGCTCCATATGAAAGAAAAAGGTGAGAAAAGCTACTATGGGAAGAATTCAAAATGGTCATTACATTGAGTTGTGTTTTTTTGACAAGATGGACAAAACGAAGAACAACAAATATTTCATCAAATTCTAACAAACATTAAGGATGTGAATCCCACAATCAATGATTGGATGTTGCTTATGTCAAGAACAAATGCAAGAACCAATGCTTCAGAGAATGAAGAATTTGAAAGCAATGTTCATTTGTAACATAATTAATGATTTAACAATATTATAATTATTATTAATCTAATACAATAGTAATATTATTAATAATATACCAATAATATTAATAATCTAATATAATTACTATTAATCTATAGATTATATTTAATCTTAATATATCAAATATATCATTATAATTCATATAATGTAATATAATATTGTTATATAATATATTAATATTATAACATTACTATTAATCTAATAATAATATAATCTTAATATATTAAATATTATATTATAATATAATATAAAATTAATAAATAATAATATAACATAAATAACTTTTTTCATGAATTGTCACAGCAAACCAGTCAATGCCTATAAGATAATCATAATACATAATATATCTCAATTAATATTGACATGTGTTTGTTGCCTGCAACGCTGCTGTTGAAACTAGCTTATATACCTTATATATAATCTATATAATATACGCTAAGATTTATCATTTTCGAGGCATATTTTTCTTTACTTTTTACTTTTTTGAATCTTAAGGCGAGTTGGGACAATAAGGTTCTAATGTCAAAGCTAAGTTATCTAGGGTAGTGTGGGCATAGCAGCATGGTGAGTAAAGAAGTGTCGAGTCATGCCAAGTCATGGCGAGTTAAGGTAGGTTGCAAGGGTAAGGCAACTCTACAAGGTGAGTTGGACTCATCAAGATGTTAGCCAGGCTAGGAAGAGTCTGCAAATCAAGGGTCAAAGGTCCCTATGCATGGGTTATTACTAGTGATGAGAAGTTAGAAATGGAGTCAGCCTAGAGTATGGTGTCATCCTACTAATGTCTAGTATTTGGACTAATAACTTATATAGGGAGGTATGGTTGTTCAAGGAAAGGAGCACCATAGGTATGCAACCGGGTTGCACCGAGAGTCCATAGCCGAACACCAAATGGAAAAGGTGTTCCAGTACTCTTCCTTCTAGGAGCAAAAATAAGTATCTCTCACCTCGAGTACCATAGTGACTCAGGTGTTCATCATAGTCTTAGGAGTGAGGAAGTCTCATTTTTCCCTACCTATGAAGTGAGGGGTTTTTTGGTGAACCCAATGTACCGAACCCTATGAATGCAGTAATAGGGCCAACATGGGTTAGTTCCCAGACATGTCATCGAGGGATCTAGATGTTGGAATGATCTTTTAATGACCATCGATCATCCATCAGTTGATCCTGACCATTCCCCGCAATCCTGACTACTATGAATGAACATGATTGTCGATGGTGGCCACTTCATTTTAGCTTATAAGGTAGTTTAAAAGGAATATACTTATCTTCGATGTGGTTAATGAAGCCTTGACATAGTCTATTAGATTCCAAATTTAATTCTTAAAGGTCTACTTCAGATTCCAAGTGAAAATCTAAGTTAACCTAGGCATCACTATCCATATTTGTAAACTATTGTGTTACACATGGATAAATTATTTCTAAGATATCTTAAGCAAATACAATAGATTTAGCAATAAATAGTGAGGTGTCTTATTAAACTATGCCAAATCCTCACTTTATCACAATAATTGCAAAGGATAAATCGACTTGGTTATTTTTTATATATAAATTGGGAAACCAAGGTCCCAACCCTATTACATAGCAAGCCTGGAGGATATGGAAAGAAAAACCAAAAAATAACTAACTATAAATAATTAATAGAAGAACAAAGAAAAATAGCACATAAATAACTAACAAACAACAAGAAAAAACTACAAGTTGTAGCATGTCTTTTGGGGAGTCACATATCCCCAATCTTCAAAAAAAAAAAAAAAAATATCATCCTTAGGGTATTTCTTTCTATCCTTCTTTAAAACAAGACTATCAAGATTACCCTTCAACCTTCTTTTCTAGAACTCCCACACAACATTCTGGAGTAGAAGCATAGAAGTAACCTATGAATCACCTTATTACTAAAATTAAGCACATTATTGACTCTTTCCTCCAAAGTTTCTAGAATTTGCTCCAAATAATTAATAGAATTGGTGTTATGGCCACAATGAGAACATAAATGCACAAGATCAAACTTATTTTCCACCTAAATTCCTTTACCCTTGACATCATCCATGGCCACCATATCATTTCTAGGGACTAAATTCAATCATCCCCTATGCTAGAAGACTTAGTGTCATAAAGAACATTCATTTCTGAAAAAGGTTGACACCAAAATCATTGGAAAGAGAAACATCTTCCTCTTACATGAAGTCTTGAGAGTGACTGAACTCTTTGTTCCCACTATTGATGCAGTCATTGTCCTTGTGATCAAAAAATCCTTTGTTGTTAATTAGAAACAACTAATTCTACATTGGGTGTATTGCTAGGGGTAGTAGAAATTATGGCCACCAACCTATTAGATCTTCTTACAAGGTTCCCCTTAAAAGGTTTTCCTATAGAAATCTTATTATTAACAGTAGCAACAATAAGAACCTTAGTCGTTGTTGCCCACAAGTGAGGACTAAAATTTAGGGTTTTTACTCTTAGTCTTGGAGATGTCAACATCACTAGGAATGTCCACATGGATATGAGAGGAAAATTTCAATAGAGAACCAATTGAAAAAATATTAGGGCAACCTAAGTCATCATAATCAGCCACAACTTTACCAAGCTCAAGATTTCCCTCCACCACTTTACTAGGCACATCATCAAATGTAATTTTTTGCTTGACAAGGAATGAGGAATGTTTGATAGGTTTTCTCTTACCCTTAGGAGGAGAGGGATCATGCAAATCACTAAGATTCCCACCTTTAGCTTTGATAAGAATAGGGGTAGGGAATAGATTAATAGACTTTGAAATAAGAGAGCTAATAGAATTCTAAGAGAACATAGCAAGGTGGACTTATGGAGTCTAAAAATTAACCCCTCATGTAGAGGAATCACAAATTTATCCATTAAGACCTCTTTACGTAAACACTTAAGAGAACTTAGGACAAAATAAGGAAAACAAGCAATCTTATTATGTTTAAGATGGTCATGTGAGAAATGGTAATGAAAAACACATTTAAAACTACCTTCAACACTAAAGTACTTAATTGGCACTCTACTAAACTCATCATTCAAAACCATTCTATAATTCGATGAGCTCTCCCCTTTTCAAAATTTGGTTGATGGTTTCCATGTCAATCATTTTTCCCTATTAATGACCTTCCTACCTTCAATATTCAACCTAGTAGCAACTCTGATGGTTTCCTTTGAAACAAGAAATCTAACACCACCCACAATAACCTTTTTATCCTTTTATGAAGCAGAAAATTATTTTGAAAGGACTTGACCAGAGCAACATAGGGACTGAAAGTAGGGAGCAATTCTACCCTCTTAAAAAATGTCATAGCATGGCATTATTTCTCACCTCCTTAGGGGATGTGAGTTTAGTGTGGCATCATATATCCCCTGTAGTATCTAAACCCTTGCAAAAAATATTAAACTAAGAAATATTATACATTTGGAACTTAGTAGGAAGAAAACACAAGCATTCACCTAAGAGAATAGGCTTCACAAAAATTTGAGGCTTATTCACTATCATGCAAAACTAACCTGTTCATACAATCATACCATGGAGAAACCTCCCAACCATAAGTGACTTGATTGAAGTGACTATATCGTGATTTTTAAGTAAATGCATATTTATGGAAGCTTGGGCATAATAATTAGAAGGACCAGAATTACCAATACTAACATTATCCAAGCAACCTGCAAGGGGTTCATAACAAGACTATTTAATGACATCAATTTGGTTGAAGGAAATAGCATCCATTTTAAGACTTCCTCAAACATAATCACAAGGGATAACAATACCCCTCTTGAGCCAAAGCAATATGATACATAGACACCAACAATTATCACTAGGGTAAAACTCAATACCCTTCCCCAAGCACCCATTAAATGACAATTTCATTATTTTCATTATTAAGGTTATTGACAATACTTTGAGAAGTAAAGAAACTTCGTATAGACTGATATGGCCCAATGACATTAAAAATATCATCTATGCAATCATATAATAAGTCATTAATAGAAAAAGGAAAAGATAAAAGCCAACAACTAATTAAGCAAGGATCATATAGAGATGTCATATTAGGAAACCTCTAACAAATTCTATGGTGCAACGATCCATAGTATTATTAAACTCACCTCAACAACAAAGTGTTAGAAATGGGAAATTTTCCTTTGAAGACATACCCTTTAGGTTCCAATTCATAAGCTCATATGCATGCCCAATTTTTTCCACTTGTTTATTCCATTTCCAAATAAGCAATTTTCCAAGCGTGATGAATGAAAGAATAAACCCAAAAACATGTATGATAGTAGAGGGAGTAGTTTATTTTGCATTGGCTCTTCATTACAATTCAAAGTATCACGTATTCCTTCTCCCATAAAATTTTTCATGGGAGGAAGGGGAGAATATTTCTAGTATTACACACATCTAGCCTATCACCATTTTTGTTAGAAAAAAAGAGTAAATGCCAATGCCAAATCCAACACCATTTCTCATAGTGACCCTTTGTTAGGCAAGGAAACACCAATGTCAATATTCACTACTCCAATCAATGGCTTCTATCCTTCTTTTTTTCCAAATATAGCTTGTAAGCCACCTCTATGACCACCCATATCACTATCAACATTGCCATCACTACCCCAACTATTCAATGGTCATTTTTCTAATGACTCCTTTCTCACTCTCTTGGAGGATAAACGTGACATTATTTAGGATATTCAATGCCTAGATATTTTTTGGAAATCTTTAAGGTCAAATATATAGTGGCATAAAACTCAATGTTATAGGAAATCATTCTTAGCCAAGCCCAATTGGTTCAATTCCTATGGATAGAAGGAGGTTGATCATAAGGAAGTGTTGAGATTCCTAAGCATCTCTTTTACCTTTTAGGTTTCTCCTTCCTCTTTAAGGAAACATATCATTTCTAGAGTTGAGAAAAATTATCATATTAAATTATGAAGCCCCTTTCTTTGGCAAGGAGATTCCATATGTGTTCAAAAATTCTTGTTGCACACATTTCCATTACTCATGTTGCTAAGAACCTTGCAAATCCTCATATTTGAAGATTGGAAAAATCCAAAGGTATATTTTATGGCCTCCCTTTAACCAAGGAAAATGGTTTCACAAAGTATCCTAGGAGTTTTATTATTTCCCTCATGACTATAATAGGTTTGGCTTACTTTATATTCACTACTCTAAATGGCGCCATAATAGGCTTTGCTTGCTTTATATTCACTACTCTCAATGGCGCCATAATTTTAAATTTAATTAACATACTCCAAAACCTAACTAAACCAGGTTGTAGCTCGTCAAATTGGACAAGTGAAAGGTCAATACCAACGCTGAGGAAGAGTTTGGAGGAGTGAAAACAAGGTCAATACCAGCGCCAACGAAGAGTTTGGAGCTAAAAAAAGGTCAATACCAGCACCGAGGATGAGGTTGAGGGCACTCAGGGAAAATCGACGACCAAGGGACAATGAGTACTGTAAGTTTGGCACCCCCATTCTGTTTAACCTGCAATTTTCATGCCTAGTTTCCAAAGATCTTCTCGTACATTGGCCCCCCCATTCTCATAAAATGGTATAAGATAAGACAGAAAAAATAAAATAGCTTAGTCTTTCACATTTTTATAGTGATTACTAGAGGTGCATAGACCAATTCTTCATAATAGAAGAATTTGATCATACTTTTCCAATGATGGCATTATGAAAAAACCTTAGGTTAAATGAATAATTCCTAGCTAAGTTCTTGAAATCATGTCCAACCGTATAAGAGAAGACCACTGCTATGTGTACTTGGATAACATGGGGAAAGGCTCTTTGGGCTCTTTCATCAATCTACGTATTGTTAAATTTTAACACCTAAAAGTGAGAATAAAGAATCTTTCCTAGGATGGTGGCCAATTATGCTTCTCAACACCTAGATTACAAAATCCTTGTCAATATCATTGCCATCACAATTAAACCTATTGCTTGAGATATAGTCATAGAGGTAAATAAATTGGCTTTCTTGATAGTAGATACATTCTAGACTATTCAATCCTTGCATTGGAGATTGTTGAATGGGCCCAACAAATTACTCATGATGCCCTTACTATTAAGTTAAAAGTTTGACAAGGCATATGATTGCATCAAATGTCCTTTCATTTATAAAAGGCTCAAATGGATTTATTTTCAACCCTAAATTATTATCACACATTCAAAATTACAAAATACCAGTTAATGAAGAACCTTCATTTGAAGGTGATGTTGTCATGACCTTTGAATGAAGAACCTTCATTTGAAGGTGATGTTGTCATGACCTTTGAATGAAGAACCTTCATTCAAAAATGATGCCATGTCAAGACTTTCAAATGAAGGTATTTTTTATTTTAAATATTTCATGTCCAAAATGCTTTATAAAAGGAACCTTTGCATGAAGGACCTTCAAATGAAGACCTTAATTCAAAGGTCCTTCATTAGAAGATCCTTCATATGAAGGTTCCTTTAATGCCATCCCATTATAGCTCTTAGAGTTGTTAGATATATTTTTGTTTCGAAGTAGAGATTGGACCATCAAATAGTGTCACCATGACTCTACCAATATATCCATCAAATTCATAAACCCTAACTTAACAACCACAAATTCAGAAGAAAATTGTCCTTGTCAGCCCTAGGGCATCAATTCAATGCCAAGTTTCTTGCTTTAAAAGACCCCTAAATGCAATGAACCTCTATCATACCATGATGCACACCAATCCACCGAGTTACAGTTCCAAGATAGTGGATGGATTGGTGGATGTCATTTCTATTTACCCCTCAAACCCTTACATAGGCAAAACAGGGCAGTCCCTATAAATCTGGTAAAGACGTGCTACTCCAGTCATCAAAATTCTTTACCAGTTCCTTAATCTTCCTACTCAAATCATGAGGTAAGGCTTGAAAACCTTGTAGTGATTTTACAAAAACTTGAGTAGGGCTTAATGATTAGGGCCTATTGTCTGCATCGAATCTAGAGGTCTTATACATAACATCTAGGTCATTGGCCCTAGGAATCCACTTCTCAACTAAAGGCAAAACTAATTCCTAATCCCTAGTAATTTTTCTTATTGAATCTAAGAATAAAGAATATAAAGAATAAACTGATGGTAATCTACCATCAACTCCCTAATTCAAATGCCTAAAAACTATGTCTACAACTTCATTTTGCTTGGCAACTGCTCCCTTCTCACTTGCTTTTAGAGCTACCTATAGCTCTCTAATCTTATTAAGAATCTGCTATTTGGTGGGTTTTACAGAGTACTCAATCTCCTCTTCAACTGGCTCTAA
>CM021101.1:435753027-436008962 GCA_007115665.2 Sequoiadendron giganteum | reverse complement strand
CCTATTACATAGCAAGCTCGGAGGATATGAAAAGAAAAACCAAAAAATAACTAACTATAAATAATTAATAGAAGAAAAAATAAAAATAGCACATAAATAACTAACAAACAACAAGAAAAAACTACAAGTTGCAGCATGTCTTTTGGGGAGTCACATATCCCCAAACTTCAAAAAGGAAGGAAACAATATCATCCTTAGGGTATTTCTTTCTATCCTTCTTTAAAACAAGACTATCAAGATTACCCTTCAACCTTCTTTTCTAGAACTCCCACACAACATTCTAGAGTAGAAGCATAGAAGTAACCTATGGATCACCTTATTACTAAAATTAAACACATTATTGACTCTTTCCTCCAAAGTTTCTAGAATTTTCTCCAAATAATTAATAGAATTGGTGTTATGGCCATAATGAGAACATAAATGCACAAGATCAAACTAATTTTCCACCTAAATTCCTTTACCCTTGACATCATCCATGGCCACCATATCATTTATAGGGACTAAATTCAATCATCCCCTATGTTAGAAGACATAGTGTCATAAAGAACATTCATTTCTGAAAAAGGTTGACACAAAATCATTGGAAAGAGAAACATCTTCCTCTTACATGAAGTCTTGAGAGTGACTGAACTCTTTGTTCCCACTATTGATACAGTCATTGTCCTTGTGATCAACAAAGCCTTTGTTGTTAATTAGAAACAACTAATTCTACTTTGGGTGTAGTGCTAGGGGTAGTAGAAATTATGGCCACCAATCTATTAGATCTTCTTACAAGGTTCCCCTTAAAAGGTTTTCCTATAGCAATCTTATTATTAACAGTAGCAACAATAAGAACCTTAGTCGTTGTTGCCCACAAGTGAGGACTAAAATTTAGGGTTTTTACTCTTAGTCTTGGAGATGTCAACATCACTAGGAATGTCCACATGGATATGAGAGGAAAATTTCAATAGAGAACCAATGGCAAAAATATTAGGGCAACCTAAGTCATCATAATCAGCCACAACTTTACCAAGCTCAAGATTTCCCTCCACCACTTTACTAGGCACATCATCAAATGTAATTTTTTGCTTGACAAGGAATGAGGAATGTTTGATAGGTTTTCTCTTACCCTTAGGAGGAGAGGGATCATGCAAATCACTAATATTCTCACCTTTAGCTTTGATAAGAATAGGGGTAGGGAATAGATTGGACTTTAAAATAAGAGAGCTAACAGAATTCTAAGAGAACGTAGCAAGGTGGACTTATGGAGTCTAAAAATTAAGCCCTCGTGTAGAGGCATCACAAATTTATCCATTAAGACCTCCTTACCAAAACACTTAAGAGAACTTAGGACAAAATAAGGAAAACAAGCAATCTTATTATGTTTAAGATGGTCATGCGAGAAATGGTAATGAAAAACACATTTAAAACTACCTTCAACACTGAAGTACTTAATTGGCACTCTAGTAAACTCATCATTCAAAACCATTCTATAATTCGATGAGTTCTCCCCTTTTCAAAATTTGGTTGATGGTTTCCGTGTCCATCATTTTGCCCTATTAATGACCTTCCTACCTTCAATATTCAACCTAGTAGCAACTCTGATGGTTTCCTTTGGAACAAGAAATCTAACACCACCCACAATAAACTTTTTATCCTTTTATGAAGCAGCAAATTATTTTGAAAGGACTTGACCAAAGCAACATAGGGACTCAAAGTAGGGAGCAATTCTACCCTCTTAAAAAAATGTCATAGTATGGCATTATTTCTCACCTCCTTGGGGGATGTGAGTTTAGTGTGGCATCATATATCCCCTGTAGTATCTAAACCCTTGCAAAAAATATTAAACTAAGAAATATACATTTGGAACTTAGTAGGAAGAAAAAACAAGCATTCACCTAAGAGAATAGGCTTCACAAAAATTTGAGGCTTATTCACTATCATGCAAAACTAACCTGTTCATACGATCATACCATGGAGAAACTTCCCAACCATAAGTGACTTGATTGAAGTGACTATATCATTATTTTTAAGTAAATGCATATTTATGGAAGCTTGGGCATAATAATTAGAAGGACCAGAATTACCAATACTAACATTATCCAAGCAACCTGCAAGGGGTTCATAACAAGACTATTTAATGACATCAATTTGGTTGAAGGAAATAGCATCCATTTGAAGACTTCCTCAAACATAATCACAAGGGATAACAATACCCCTCTTGAGCCAAAGCAATATGATACATAGACACCAACAATTATCACTAGGGTAAAACTCAATACCCTTCCCCAAGCACCCATTAAATGACAATTTCATTATTTTCATTAATAAGGTTATTGATAATACTTTGAGAAGTAAAGCAACTTCGTATAGACTGATATGGCCCAATGACATTAAAAATATCATCTATGCAATCATATAATAAGTCATTAATAGAAAAAGGAAAAGATAAAAGCCAACAACTAATTAAGCAAGGATCATATAGAGATGTCATATTAGGAAACCTCTAACAAATTCTATGGTGCAACGAGCCATAGTATTATTAAACTCATGTCAACAACAAAGTGTTAGAAATGGGAAATATTCCTTTGACAACATACCCTTTAGGTTCCAATCCATAAGCTCATATGCATGCCCAAGTTTTTCCACTTGTTTAATCCATTTCCAAATGAGCAATTTTCCAAGCGTGAAGAATGAAAGAATAAACCCAAAAACATGTATGATAGTAGAGGGAGTAGTTTATTTTGCATTGACTCTTCATTATAATTCAAAGTATCATGTATTCCTTCTCCCATAAAAGTTTTCATGGGAGGAAGGGTAGAATATTTCTAGTATTAGACACATCTAGCCTATCACCATTTTTGTTAGAATAAAAGAGTAAATTCCAATGCCAAATCCAACACCATTTATCATAGTGACCCTTTGTTGGACAAGGAAACACCAATGTCAATATTCATTACTCCAATCAATGGCTTCTATCCTTCTTTTTTTCTAAATATAGCTTGTAGGCCACCTCTATGACCACCCATCTCACTATCAATGTTGCCATCACTAGCCCAACTATTCAATGGTCATTTTTCTAATGACTCCTTTCTCACTCTCTTGGAGGACAAACATGACATTATTTAGGATATTCAATGCCTAGATATTTTCTAGAAAGCTTAAAGGTCAAATATATATTGGCATAAAACTCAATGTTATAGGAAATCATTCTTAGCCAAGCCCAATTGGTTCAATTCCTATGGATACAAGGGGGTTGATCATAAGGAAGTGTTGAGATTCCTAAGCATCTCTTTTACCTTTTAGGTATCTCCTTCCTGTTTAAGGAAACATATCATTTCTAGAGCTGAGATAAATTATCATATTAAATTATGAAGCCCCTTTCTTTGGCAAGGAGATTCCATGTGTGTTCAAAAATTCTTGTTGCACACGTTTCCATTACTCATGTTGCTAACAACCTTGCAAATCCTCATATTTGAAGATTGAAAAAATCCAAAGGAATATTTTATGGCCTCCCTTTAACCAAGGAAAATGGTTTCACAAAGTATCCTAGGAGTTTTATTATTTCCCTAATGACTATAATAGGCTTGGCTTACTTTATATTCACTACTCTAAATGGCGCCATAATAGGCTTTTCTTGCTTTATATTCACTACTCTCAATGGCGCCATAATTTTAAATTTAATTAACATACTCTAAAACCTAACTAAACCAGGTTGTAGCTCGTCAAATTGGACAACTGAAAGGTCAATACCAACTAGGAAGAGTTTGGAGGAGTGAAAACAAGGTCAATACCAGCGCCGACGAAGAGTTTGGAGCTAAAACAAGGTCAATACCAGCACCGAGGACGAGGTTGAGGGCACTCGGGGAAAATCAACGACCAAGGGATAATGAGTACTGTAAGTTTGGCACCCCCATTCTCTTTAACCTGCAATTTAAATGCCTAGTTTCCGAAGATCTTCTCATACATTGGCCCCCCCATTCTCATAAAATGGTATAAGATAAGAGAGAAAAAATAAAATAGCTTAGTCTTTCACATTTTTATAGTGATTACTAGAGGCACATAGACCAATTCTTCATAATAGAAGAATTTGATCATACTTTTCCAATGATGGCATTATGAGAAAACCTTAGGTTAAATGAATAATTCCTAGCTAAGTTCTTTAAATCATGTCCAACCATATAAGAGAAGACCACTGCTATGCGTACTTGGATACCATGGAGAAAGGCTCTTTGGGCTCTTTCATCAATCAAGGTATTGTAAAATTTTAACACCTAAAAATGAGAATGAAGAATCTTTCCTAGGATAGTGGCCAATTATGCTTCTCAACACCTAGATTACAAAATCCTTGTCAATATCATTGCCATCACAATTAAACCTATTGCTTGAGATATAGTCATAGAGGTAAAAAAATTGGCTTTCTTGATAGTAGATACATTCTAGACAATTCAATCCTTGCATCGAAGATTGTTGAATGGGCCCAAAAAACTACTCATGATGCCCTTACTATTAAGTTAAAAGTTTGACAAGGCATATGATTGCATCAAATGGATTTATTTTCAACCCTAAATTATTATCACATTCAAAATTACAAAATACCAGTTAATGAAGAACCTTCATTTGAAGGTGATGTCGTCATGACCTTTGAATGAAGAACCTTCATTCAAAAATGATGCCATGTCAAGACTTTCAAATGAAGGTATTTTTTATTTTAAATATTTCATGTCCAAAATGCTTTATAAAAGGAACTTTGGCAATGAAGGACCTTCAAATGAAGACCTTAATTCAAAGGTGCTTCATTAGAAGATCCTTCATATGAAGGTTCCTTTAATGCCATCCCATTATAGCTCTTAGAGTTGTTAGAGATATTTTTGTTTCGAAGTAGAGATTGGACCATCAAATAGTGTCACCATGACTCTACCAAGATATCCATCAAATTGATAAACCCTGACTTAACAACCACAAATTCACAAGAAAATTGCCCCTGTCAGCCCTAGGGCATCAATTCAATGCCAAGTTTTTGCTTTAAAAGACCCCTAAATGCAATGAACCTCTATCATACCATGATGCACACCAATCCACCGAGTTACAGTTCCAAGATAGTGGGTGGATTGGTGGATGTCATTTCTATTTAGCCCTCAAACCCTTACATAGGCAAAACAGGGTAGTCCCTGTAAATCTGGTAAAGACGTGCCACTCTAGTCATCAAAATTCTTTACCAGTTCCTTAATCTTCCTACTCAAATCATCAGGTAAGGCTTGAAAACCTTGCAGTGATTTTACAAAAACTTGAGTAGGCCTTAATGATTGGGGCTGTTGTCTGCATCGAATCTAGAGGCCTTATACATAACATCTAGGTCATTGGCCCTAGGGATCCACTTCTCAACTAAAGGAAAAACTAATTCTTGATCCCTAGTAATGTTTCTTATTGAATCTAAGAATAAAGAATATAAAGAATAAACTGATGGTAATCTACCATCAACTCCCTAATTCAAATGCCTAAAAACTGTGTCTACAACTTCATTTTGCTTGGAAATTGCTCCCTTATCACTTGCTTTTAGAGCTGCCTGTAGCTCTCTAATCTTATTAAGCATCTGCTATTTGGTGGGATCTATAGAATACTCAACCTCCTCTTCAACTAGCTCTAATGAAGTACTAGGAGCAGGAGTCTGGATGGGGGACCCAGGAGTAGAAACAATTGGAGAAGTTGGAGGTACTGATCTTGATGTAGAACATATGGCTAGGGTACCAGGAGCACTAGAAGACTCCCCCACATGTCTGTACTTCAACCTGTCTACCTCAGTTTGTAGCTCAACATTCCTTTGCTTCATTCTACTATACTCTCCAATAATGGTGTTATACTTCTCCATCAAACTTTTCTTCTCAACTTCTTCTATTTCGGCTATCTTTTAGGCCAATTTGGCCACATTTACAATCAAGTTTGTAGCTTTTGCAGTTGAAGTTTTAGAAGCTCTTTTGATTATTAACCCTCCCCTTAGGTTTGGGATAATATCAGTAACATAAGGCACAGGCCAACCTAAACTTAGGAAGTAATAAAGTTAGGCAAAATATTTAACTCAATTTATAAAAAGGGGCCCGGCCTAGATGAAACAATGAGACATAAGTCATTTTAATACCCACTCCAAAAAGGTAATGGCCGAATATATCTCACCCAAGATTTTACATGGAACATTACGATTTTTATGAAAGCCAAGGTAAAACGTACCCAACCTTAGGTTCCTCCCAAACAATGTAACAAGCCAGGACAAGGGAAAAACATAAATGGAATTCAAAGAACAAGATTTGAAACTCCATCAAATCCACCATGATGCACACTGATCCACCGAGTTACAGTTCCAAGACAGTGGGTGGATTGGTGGATGTCATTTCTATTTAGCCCTCAAAACCTTACACAGGCACAACAGGGCAGTCCTTGTATTTGATTGTTTAATCCCATAAAATAGTGATTGAGAACTTCAAAACAAATGAAAATGAAAGGGAACACATATATTTATCTACACCAATGATCTCAGAGCATTTCAAGCTTGTATGGATCCATACAACACAAAAGAACTTCAAAAAAATTGTAAAAACACAAAAAACTGCTTCAAGAATGTGGTATCTGATATGAAATTTTGGTATCAACTCCTCCAACAATTGCAATGGGATGGGAATACAATATGATAGAAGTGGGATAAAAAATGCATCGTTTGAAGCATCAAACCAATATTCAAAGATGAAAGAAAGTGCTAACCCCTTAAACTGAAAAAGTTTCTTTTAACTTTAAGTTTGTTAGGTAGCCAATTCTTTTAAGTTATCAAATCCTACCATCATACATAATCAAAATGTTGTTGTTTCAAATGACTATGAGCACTAACTTTCACTATTTGAAGATGTTGAAACCTTGTCATAGAGAATTAGAACATTGATAAACTTATGATGACTTTACCAAACCTAGTACACACTCCCTCCCCATTCACCATTTAGACATATGGAAATTAAATGTAAATTTGCTGCTATTTTTAGTCATGTAGGTGTCCAATAAACCACTTGGTGGTGTTTCCCTTCAACTTTATTTACTTGAATGAAGAGCAAAAGTCCTTTGATTACAATTAGAGAATACATTTGATGCCTTGGTTGTGCAACTGGTGGACCATAGTCACATTTAACACTTGTTACAAAGTTTGGGAGTTAAAATGTTAAGTAGATTTGATTTGTGATGGACACATTTGGACTGTAGTAACAATAACTTGCAATCTATCAAGACTTGATTACCTTATAACTTGTCAAATTCTAGCGATGAAATGATAGATTAATCATCATGTCACCTTTGGATCACATCACCATGAAAGAACTTCATCCAACATCCTTATGAGTGTAGGTACCACCAAATAGGTATTTGTCAGATTTGTCTTCCTTGAGCGAGGGAAATTCAGGAAGAGAAGAGGAAAGTGAGACATGTAGTAGGTCTAAAAGAGGGAGACCAACTAGAGGTCAATAGATTAGAAGAAAATTCCATAAACGCATGGAATTTTTTCTTGCTGAAGGGGGGTCATGTTCTTATGATGATGAGAGCATAGGCAACATCGAGGTGCCCTTGAGGTACAAACATCTATGGAAACAATGGGTACCCAAGTAACTTCCTCCAATAAACATCGATCTTTGTGTCAACAAGAGGATATATCGCATAGCACCATCGTCATTACATGGTTTGGGCCTATTTTGCATGGATGGCATGAAGGTCTGTTATGAAAAAGTTACTGAGTTGATGGAGTATGTTGGACCCTATTATAGTTACAAAGATTGGATGCAGCTGGTTCGATATACACGAAGTATGCGTAGGTATGCACTATCAGCAAATTATATACAACTAAAAGATAAGGATTAAAATAAAGGAGTGGCTAGGTACATTGACGGGAGGCCAAAAGCATTAGGGAATATTGTAGGGTTTATAAATAGTATATGATCTGGGTCAACAAATAAGCAACCCAATTATATATTCGAGGCGCGAGAGGGAAATCGTGTATTCATATGTGCGATAAAATCAATAACTGCAAGGGAAGAGTTGCTAATCGATTACAATTTGAATTGCTTAGATACAAAGACAATTACTATGGGGGTGGTATATACTATAAACAATTTTACCCAACCTCCAATTAATGACTCCAATATACCATTTTATTACTATGTTTTTTTTGTAAGTCTAATGGTTTCATTTTAGTAATGTTTTTTATATTTAATTTTTGTCACAGTGGGACATTGATCATACAAGGAAGGCTCTAGCCCAGAGCACAGATCGCGATCCATCTTCAGGCGCTTCTATCTGACAAGTTTACCTCATTATAATTGTACAAATTAGATACAAGCAAAATGTTTTATTATTATGTTTTTTTCATGAGTTTATTGGGTTAATTTCAATAATGTTTTTAATATTCTTGTTGTAGTCAACTGATCAAGGAAAGGCACCAGTAGTATAGGAGAACATCCATATGGAGGTGGAGTCACTATTATGCGATGATGACATTGCATTTTCCACAAACCCTGCGGATATGATGAGGAAGGCCCAAAAAAAATGCAATCAAGAAATCCATAAGTTGGTATTCGTAGTGCCTCAAATAGATGAGATAAGAGAAAGGGTTAAACTATTGTCTGAGAGAGCACAAAACTTGCAAGTAAGATGTCATGAGATATTTAATTATAACATAAGTTCATTCATGGTTTTATATTTTGTACTCTTTTATGTCGTGAACTAAAATATGTGTTGTTTTTACAGGATTATTTGCGTCCTCATCATGCTGCTGGCCATGATCAAGGTAATGCAAGTGTTTCCCGGGAAGTAGGGGACAGTACAAGTGTCAATCCTGATCTTCTTGCGCATACAACACTTTATCCGACCCCATCATCTGTGCCTATATTGTCGACTGAAATGTCGGCAACACATACCATGCAGGCATTCGATAGTCCACCATCTGGCAGCGAACACATGCCACCACATGTGTCAGTACCTATGGATACAGAGCCCGCTAGTACTGGTGATGTTTTAGTAGCATTTCCTGGATCTTCCCGTATTACTAGTATGGGAACATTGCTGGTCACATTTGTGGTGACCGAGGATTTCCTTCCCATAAAGATAGAGAAGGTCCTAGGTACTTTAAAATGTTTTAATTATTATTATATATAATCCAATTGAAATTTACTTATTGATCACTCTTTATAGACTAATGATCCCATGATCATTTTGCAGGAAATGATTTTTTTTATAAACATCTAAGTGATATTACATTGGAGCTCTTCGGGCCCACCATACGTACATGGTGGAATGCCCAAAATCAAGATTTAAAGGATGAGCTCATTAACCGTTTAGTTGTGTTGTTCGGTGATAAAACATTCAACTGAACCAGAGTCCTTAAGAAAGTTGGTACCTATCTAAAGTATGTGAGGGACCAATATAGGTCACATTTAGAGAAGAACAGAAAGTACGAGCATCCCCCCATGATTCTGGAAAGGGAGTGGAAGGACTTGGTGTCGGATGGAAAGGAGAAGGCTGAAAAGAAGAAAGGAAAGACACCACTAGGCCAAGCAAGGTATGTGATACTATCAACAATTTAATTATATATTGATTACTCTTTCTTTTTATGTAATCTAACGTATTTCAATTTTTTCATAGGCTGCCTGACACATTGAAGGCAACAAAGGCAAGACTAGAAAAACACGGGCAGCACAAACTTGGCTCTGGTGGTTATATGAAAACAACTGCATGATTTGTAAGTATCAATAAATGAAATATTGCATCCAAATAATAAATTGCAAACAATTTTGGTTTTATCACACCATGGAAGCAAAATTCATGATCACATGCAAAAATGTAGGGCTTTGATTTCAACAGAGTGCCCGTAGAAGAGGACCTAAAGATTGCCTTCCACCATGGCTATGGAGCCCTGACTAAACAACTAAGAGTCTCGAATGAGCAAACACAATCTTCCACTGCATTCAACATGCAGGTAAATAAACTCAATAAAGTTTATTTCAAATTGAATACTTGTGCAATCTGTTCGATATTAATTTCTACCATAATAATGTGCCTATTTTTTTTACATAGATAAGCAATGATAATACTGCACATGACATTGGAATGCAGCCTAGTGAGGGTGGAGCGCAACCTATCAATGAAGGCCATGGTGTGCATCCCGATACTGGATGTATTCATGTGCTATACAAAACGCAGTATGGATTAATACAATTAAACATCTTTAATTGCATTTGGTGTATTAATCAATGTAACCTTTCGTGTTTCAACTTTAGAGCACGTAGAGTGTGATCAACATGTTGAGCATGATCAAGCTAGACAAGATCAGGAACATGATGTGGCTCCATCAGGTAAAGAGGACCACTCTAATGTTCTTTTAAACATATTTAATTGCAATTGGTGTATTAATT
This sequence comes from Sequoiadendron giganteum, assembly GCA_007115665.2. Classification (NCBI taxonomy): domain Eukaryota; kingdom Viridiplantae; phylum Streptophyta; class Pinopsida; order Cupressales; family Cupressaceae; genus Sequoiadendron; species Sequoiadendron giganteum. The sequence goes on along the minus strand of CM021101.1, from coordinate 435,998,547 downwards.
AATGTAATCTTTCATGTTTCAACTCTAGATTAGGATTTAGAGGGTGTTCAACATGTTCAGCATGAGGCTATAAGACAATATCAGGAACATGATGTGGCCAATTCAGGTAAAGAGCACCACTCTGATGTTCTTTTAATTAATGAAATACGTGTAACAATAATAATAAAACATATCAATTTAACATTTCTTTGCTATTGCAACAGACCCCCCCTTGCAGCTGTGTCCACGTTGTGAGTACACGACTAGGCATATATTAAGATCATGAGCAGAGCTCAGAACAACTGAAGGGGGGATAGATGATTTTGAAAACGATACTCCACTTCAGCTTTATTTAGCTACAAAAAAGAAACAAAAAAAAAAGTGATTGTAATAAATTTATGACAAGTTGGCAACCATATTTTTGATAATATGTAAAAACTGAAAAAATGAATGTTATATGTTAATGAATGAATGTGAATACGTTAATGAATAAATGTTATATGTTAATGAATGAATGCTAGATTTTATTAATGGATGAGTGAATGAATTTTATATGTTATTAATGGATGAATGAATGATTAATGTTATATGATCGGGTATGGGGAATTGAGAGTGATGTGAGGGGGGGCAGGGAGGGGCCAAATGAGCTTCCACCCTCACGTGGTTGGCCCTGTTAAGTAGAGAATATTAAACTATTCTCAAAACAAAGAGAAGCTCAATAAGGTAAGAAATGCACTTTTCAATATAAGAAATGCATCGTTTGAAGCATCAAATCAATATGCAAAGATGAAAGAAAGTGCTAACTTTTCACTATGAACATTGTGTTGTGTGTGGATTTGGATCATAATTTAATGTTTTTTATTTTTATTTTAGTGGTCTCTAAAATTTGACTTTTGTGCATAACAGGTTAGTGGAAAATTTGACAGCTCTGAAGGGTTTAGAGGCTCAATTGAGATAAATACACGGATATTTGGATCTTTTTGTTGATGGGAGGCTTCCACTTAACCATGAAATTTTGTACCATCTATAGGTATGCTAAAATATCTCTACTTACATTCATTCAACTTACTGTAATATAATATCTGATCACAAAAATCTCCTGTTCATTATACTTACATGGATTTTCATGCCCTGTTCCAAAGCACATGTTTTAAAACAGGAAAGAAGGATGCTGGCAAGGGTTAAGGAATTTGGCTTTACACCTACCAATTGCATAGTTTACTTCATTCATCCAGCATATTGCCTATGCGTTTCACAATTGTTGGAATCATATACTATAATTACAGAACTAATAAAATTAAAATATGTAAGTTTCAAATATGACATTACATATCTTTCTATGAATTTTTGAAAGAAAATATCAAAATGGAGAAGTATTAACAAATTAATCTGCATAATTTCTAAGAGATTAGGGAATTTTTTTGTAAAGTTATCTTGAATATATTTAAGACAAAATTAACTTATAGAGATTGAAGCAGAATATCGGTAGTCTAAAATCACCAGTCAACACATCTTAGTAGTATCTCAATTCAAGAGAACTAGGTCCACTATCCATTAGCTAGTAAAACAAATAAAATCAATTCATAAGATTATTCTATTCTAATAGGGTTGACTGGTTGCTTCTTTCTTTTTGATTGTCAGGAAGTCATCAATATACACTTGGTTTTCCTGCCTTCTCTTGCCTCGTGGCCAGAGAGTTTCTGCAGAAGGCATCAAAGTAACCTTCAAGATTGACAATGGAAATGAGTACAAGGTCAGTATAACTTAATGCTAATTGGGTATGATTTTATTTGTTCAAGACCAATTTAGATTCATTTTCTGCTCACACTACTTTTATTTACATTTATGTTTTTCTAATATCCATTTTCCTTTACATTCATATTCTTCTATACATATTGTGTTTACAATAATGTTTTCCTTAATTTAATCTAGGGGAGAGGACCCAGTACCCGAGCAACTTTCAATGTCATGATGTTAGGATTTACTATGAAGCTAATCCAAAGTTTTTCATTGCTGCTCAAAGCCATATTCCAGTGCTTTCTCTATGAAGCCCACATGATCCCCATCAAGTATCTTCTTTTTGTAGTCTCTAAATTTCTTAGAATAAATCAACAACCAGTTTGTCTAAATGTGGCTCCTTGTTTACACATTAATATCTCTTTTGGCAGCAATGGATCAAATTGGATTCATGGGGTCTTAAAGAGAAGGCTCTCAAACATGGAGAGATCAAGAGTGGGACCAGGTAAAACCATTCATAATCATGCTCATATTGTTTTATTGACTGTCTAAGAGCTAAGTATCTAGGATAACATTCTGTATTTTTCTATTGAATTTCCAGAGAGAATAATTTTGGGTTTGCAATCCTATTTTTTAATACACTAGCTAAGTATCCAAGATGCACTACAGGTACTCTTTCTCACCAAATTGCTCATTTTCCACAAATTTAGATTCTAGTGTGTAGTTTAATATTCACTAGTTTGATTTTTTCTTTTTTAGCAAAATTAGAATCCAGTTCGTAGGTTGTGCTTGTTGTCCATGACAGTCCCCTTGATCTCATGACTCATCATAGGTATTATATTTTGCTCCAATTGTTGATCAACATCAAATGTGGCCATCATAATATCATCCATAGTCTCCATATTCTACAATTATTCATTGCTCATTTCTCATACATAGTAACCAAATAATGCAGGCCTAGAGCTTAGACTGCCGATGTATGCAAAAAATGATAAATCCTTGCCTCTGTAAGCCTAATTAAAGACAACAACTGACATGTTGTTTGATATTTTAAACAGTCATATGACTGTCCTTTTTCTATCTTGTAAACACTTACTCAATGCATACAATAATTTATTGAAATGCAAAGTTGAATGGCCTCTTAACTCTTGACACTAATGTCAATGCATTTGTCCAAACAGGGTTAATCATATTGTGATCTAAATTTTCGTAATGAAGTCTTCCAATCTGAGCATTGATGACAATCCATCTTGTCTTTTACTACCCCTATTAAATTCTCATCGTCTTGGAACATCAACTTTCTCTCTTTGATTGGCCTGTCCTTATGTCCTGTCATTATCCCTATGGATGCACTTTGGAGCCTCCTACTATTATATATCGCCCAGAGTCACCCCAATATGCCTACATTTCAACGAATAGTTTTTTTTTTTTAAACTGCATTGTTCCGTCAAAATTGCGACAAACCATAAAAACGCCTGACGACCTTGCTATGCACCTGACGAACTTTCATCATAATGACTTGCCTATTTCATCACAAGTGCGATGAACTTGCACCGTAGTGACTTTCCTATTGCGTCACGTGTTCCACACTCTTGTGCTGCACGTGCTCCGGGTACTGTTCATCGATAGATAGACGATACAGTCGTCTCCATCCCGATGAATGTATGTCGATGCTCCTACGATTCAGCGACGGTATGCCGCACATGCTCTGGGTACTATTCGTCACTCAACCGACGACTATATGTCATTGCTCTGATGCTTTAGCGAAGGTATGCCACTCGTGCTCCAGACATGTTTCATCGCTAGGCCGACGACACTTTCGTCCTAGTTTCGAGGAATGTATGACGTTGTTTCGACGCTTCGACGACTGTGTTTCGCCCGCGGTCCAACCACTACTCATCGCGCAATTGACGGAATGAGTGTCATTATTCTAACAGGCTGGCGTCAGAAGGGCGACATTTTATTGTTCGTCAAGATATAGATGAAAATTGAGCGACGACGCTAATTTGTGCGATTCATCGGTCGGCCGACAATAGATCATCGAAATTTTGACGAACTGCCATTAGAAATTGGGGTCAAATCCATTAGTGTTTGATGATGACATCAAAATTCTTGCGAGGTGTGCGAGAATGCATGGGAGGTGAAATGGCACGGGTATTTTATTTTATCGGGTGGAGTATTTTTATCCACAGTGGGTAAATAGTTTAAATGGAGAATATTATTTTGCTGAAGGAGAAGTGCACATAAGAATTAAAAGATATTTTAATAAGGCATATAAAGTGAATTTTATATTCATTTTATTACTTGGGGGCATAAGCAAAGTGAATTTAATATTCATTTTATTCACTTTATGATTGAATATTCTGTGTTGGGCTGAAAAGTGAATTTATTCACTTTGTAAACAAAGGTTATTATTTGCTAAAGTATTTCTGCAGCAAATAAAAGGCAAAAACTTAATTTTCACGGGAAAGAAGATATTTTCTAGCTGGGTGAATTTGAAGATTCTCCACATGAGCATGCTTTCAGCTACTGGGCAATCATGAGCAAAAATAGTTGTAGGGAATAAGTTTGTTTCTGCAAAGGAAGAAGAGGAGATATTCTTTTCAGTTTGATCAACGGTGAATGGATCTTCCAGATGGCTTTTCCAGATCGAATTTAGGGCTGCTCCTGCTTGATTCTCTTTTTCTATATCTTGTATTATTATCTCATTATACAGGGTTCTGAGATGAGGTTCTAAGTTTTTGTATTGGGCTGGGTAGATAGACAATTGAAATTTTTGAGTTATTGTTTGAGTCTGTAAGTTGTAATTTTTTGAATTCATGAGTAAATATAGCCAGTGTTATGCAATTAACATCATCAAGGTGTTTCCACATTCGTGAATGTCATCAGATTATATCCACATTTGTACACTTTTAGTCATGTAAATTCAATAATACAAAGTGTCTTTGAGTTTATCATCTCAAATTTCATGAGGTTGTTTTGTTTGTTCATTGTTTTGTTTCAAAGAAATGGTTAAAATGCTTCGAGCAGGTGATTGTGATTTCAGGTGTGCAGATGGGATTTAATAAGAAGAATCTGGTTGATAGTAAGAGAAGGATTGTTGGTGCAAGACACTAATAGTTGATGCAAAGCATCAACAATTTAAATCCACAAGTTGAAGACTGTTTGTTGGGAAATTCATTTTATGTGTTTGATTCCATGGCCCAAAATTGGCACTGATCTTTTATGCAATTTTGTGCATCTTAGAAACAAATTTAAATACAAAATCCTTCTAATCTTACTATGTTATTGTGTGTCTTGCTTTCCAATGGCTGAGAGAGGGTTGAGTTACTAAGAATTTAGCTAAGTTTGAGGTTGTCAATGCTTCCCTTAGTGTATTTTCATTGGGAATTATCTGCTTTATAAAACAATGTTAGTGTATGAGTGATTTAAGTTCTGAGCATTGTTTAGGTTTACCCACCTTGGTCCTGTAGAGCCAGAAGTGTAGGAGATGTCAGTCTTTGACTGAATCTTGTCAGTTGGCCACTAGCCTTTGTGGTTCTTTGATATAGAGGTTGGCTACCTCTTAGAGAATTACAAATCCTATGTGGCAAAAAACACCAACACAACCCACCTACAACAACCTAAAACCATAGCGGTAGATGATTAACCACAAGTAAAGAAACAACAAACCGAGGTACCTTTTGAGGAATGTTCACAAAACCTATACACAAGCAAAGAGCCAACATTGAGCTAGGGACCATAATCATCCACATCGCAGGTATCTTTCGCTCCCTCATCTTTGGTTTCAAAAACCTTAGTTTCCTCTCTATGTTGTCTCTACAACACCTCTTGTTTCTTGTATCGACCAACATATGTCGGCCTCTACTTCAATAATCATGATGAGTTTCACACAGTTACCTCACAGAAACCCCATTTACCCTTACTCCTCTGAAGAGCCTAATACCATTCACCTTGGCCCATTCCATGTCCCAAAGCATGTCAAATTTTGCCTTTGTTGCCTCCATCGATGAATCCCCTACCACTATCGCGACTGCCCCAATCCAATCATCCCAACAAGCACAGACAAAGCCTATCGAGAATCCATTTCTTTTGAGTCCTCCTGGTTCACTGTTCGGGTATTCGATTATCCCTCCTTTCTCACCCCAAACGGTCGGTATTCCAAAGAAGAAGTCTCTTTGGACTGTTGTCCTCTCACTCCCTTTTTCCCTTCTTCTCGGTGCACCCTTTGCAGGTGAACTCATCATATCGCCCTTTGAATTCTTGTCAAAAGGTGACAAAACTAGACAAGCATGAGCAATCAGACCCCATAAGAAAAGAGCTAAATATGCTAAGAGATTGATGAGACCAAATATATTGATTATTTTTCATGAGGCTCAATAGTCGCTACATTTCATGACTATGTTCCCGACTGTCAACAAACCACAAGGAGAGATGGAGTCGGATGACTACAAAATGTACATCATAGGGCTCAATTTAAGCATAGCCTAACCTCAAGATAAGGTAGAGCTCATGGAGGAAACACAACGGGTGGCAACCACTGAATTTCTTAAGTTCGGTCACCAACTGAAGAAAAAATAAGAAGAGATGAAAAGCACAAAGGATAGAGTCGATCTCTTGCTCACCAAAGAAAAAGCCAGGGAGGCTGCATTTAAGTGCTTATCCCAACAAGCACAGATGGAGCAATAAAAAATCCAAGAGGAACTTGCGAAGTTTCAATCCCTCGATCCTAGCTTGGTCACTAAGCTACAAAGGAAGAACCAGGAATATTAAGACCAATTGGAAAAATTGGGGCAAGAATTGCAACAAAAGGATGAAGAGTTTCATCACTTAGAGCAGAAGATGCAACAAAAGGATGTGGATTTCAAGATCCACTGAGCCCAATTAGAGAAATAAAATATTCACTAGAGGAAGAAGTAGTGAACACGGAGCGAGTCGAAGCTAGCTGGCTCACAAAATCATGGATGTTGTAGGGACAACTCACCATAGTGAACCAAAAGGTTGTGGAGCTCGCATATGATATTAAGCAAAAGGATGCAGAAATTTCCTTATTTAAAGACTTTGCCCCACCCCCTGTCGATCAAAAAGACCTTCTTCAAGTGACCCAACAATTATACGTCTCATATTGGGAAAGAGTAAAGAATTTCTGCCTAACTCTACAACCAACACTCTGATCTATGGCAGAGGCAACAGACTTGGGTAGAGATGTTTGTGCGACAAACAAGAAATTCCCATAGTCCATCGCCGAAATAATTCTGGAGGTTGAGAGATTATTAGAGAGGCTATATCAGGTCCCATACAAGGCCTTGACAGTCATAGGGATTGAGGACTATAGGGGCACTGCTAAAACTATTAACAAGTTCATCCATTGCCACACAACTATCCTTCATGCCAATAAATGTGCCACCAAATTGGAACAAAATATGAATAGCATACAGGCCAGGTTCTGTCACCTAACTCAAATGGGATTTCCATATCCATTCCTTGAAAATGAGTCAGTGGCCACAATGGAGCATATTGCAGCAAAGATCGAGGAGAAGCAACGAGATGAGTCTGTCTTCCAAAATTTTAGTCAACCCTTTGTCACAAGAAATATTGAGAGCGTCACTCATCCAATCGCACAACTTCTTTTCCAACTCGAGTCCTAGGTCAATATATTTTCGGTGCTGCCTTACAAAGAATTTATGAATGTGCATGGAACACAAGAGAGTTTGTGCAACATATTGACTCCATCCAAGGATGAATGGCTGCCTCTTCAAACCACCCTCTTTAAGCTCTGATTCCACTACCCAATGGATAAGACTTTGGTCTACAAAACCATAAATTTCTAGATTCCTCATTCCACAGGTGAAACACCCCTGATAAGTTGCCAAAAGCTATGAACATAAAATTCCCATGCTCCCTTCAGGTAATTATTTTTTGCCTAAGTGTTGGATGCGCCCTCCTCTAAAGAAAAAGTAACATCGGGCTCCTTTCACAAAAGTCTCATTGCAAATACCACCACTTGTCAACCAAACACTCTGCACAAGGTTTCCTCCACTTTCTTTTCAAAATCTTGCACTGTGCTTCCACGTGTTATCGATTCGCAAGCTTTGGTTCCCCTTTGCATCACTCTCCTTTCAAATCCCAACCGCATGCAATGTTGCATCAGTTCGCGTGCATTCCTTGGTGGACCCCACCTTCAACGCAATCTTTGAAGATATCCACTTGTCTTCACAGTGGAATTTTTCATTGCCTAAGGGGAAGGATGAACGTCAGGCCCCAACTGCTCGCCATATGATCTTCTAGAGACTGCATCACGAAGGAAGGTTGAAGCAAGCAACAACCGCACAACAGGTTCCATGTTTTGTAGTTGTCATCATGGGTGGACAACACACATCAACACCTTGGTCTAGTGGGACCACCACCATCATTCGCAGGAGATGTATCTGAGCCTAAGGCATCCTTGTTCATGGCTCAAATCTTTTTAGTAACAATGACAAGGGTAAAATTATTGCTAATGTATCATTGCTCATGATTAGAGAATTTTTGTGTTTGCTTTCTCATCAAGCTGAGTTTTCACTATAAATATTGCTTCTTCATCGAAACAAAGGGTTCAAATTTTGACAAAATAATTGATAGAAGAACCAAGCCTTTTATTGCTTTATTAGATTATTGTAAAGAACTCAGATTGCGCTAGTGTTTGGCCTTTTTGTTTTCTTTGATATTTGATAAGTTTTATTGTGCCAATATTATACTGGATGCTTCATTCACAAAATTCTATAAATTAATACAAGTTTTCTAGTTTAGATCATGTCTTTGACTCTTCTTTCTAAGTAAATGTGTATGAAGGTTATTTTATGCCATCTAGTGAATCATTCAGGCTTCTACCCCTATTTTTCGATTCTGGAACATATTAGACTACCAAACGAGCCCTTAAATCGTATCCAAGAGATAGATTTACCATGCCTTACATCTATATCTCGGTGCATCACCTTAGTTAGATCTTTTTATTTTACATTTGCTTCATTTTCCCATTCAAAACCCTAGTTATAGAAGAAAATGACTTCTTTAAAATACGGAGGTCACTCAGTTTGGCGCAATAGGTCCCCCCCTAAAACTAAGTTTCCCATAGAGGACTATTACCTTGTCAAATTTTGGCATCAACAGATAACTTTAGTACTAGCATGCACTGGTGCAGATATTTCAAAGTCGCCACCCAATTTGATTGGGACTGATTTCTAGCAATGGTACTACAATTTTATGCAAAATTTACAAGACTCTTCACATTCACATAATATTTAACATTAAACTTTACAAATTAAAATAGGCTTTTACAAATATGAGATAATTTGGGTTGATCTTTGAGCAATAAATTCTAAACACATAAATGGTGGGAGATTTAGAAAAAATCTAAGCAATGGTTAACATAAAATTTAAAGAAATTGACTCTATAGATAAACATCACTATAAATCATTATGATCCATGACAAGGCACTTTGGAGAACAAATATTTTATCAAATATAATCTTCCCAACATAGTCACCAATTTGTTGGTTATTTTTAAAGAACCAAGCAAATCTCATCGAGCATCTATGAATTTTCCATATTCAATTCTTTAATACTCAAGAGGTGATTGGAAAATGAACAAGAGGAAACTAGAATGCTTCCCTCCTACACTTTGGGCTCTAGAAAACCCGGGAGGGTGATCCCACAATGTGCATCCTACAATCCATTAAACACTTTTATCACACATTATAAACAAAGCAGATATATTCCCACTAAAATGCTAAATGGATGAAATACTTCAAGAAACTAACAATTCCTTAAAAGGATTAAACACCTAAAGCTAAGAATACCACACAATACCAACTACACATAAAAGTAATTGATTGTAATTTTTTTTCTCAAATTGAAACACTAGAACCACAAGGAATGCTCTAACACTTATGGGACTATTGTCTTATCTTAGGGAAAGGAGTCACAGCACAATAAATTAAACTATAAGGTAGATTTAATTTCAAACAACCATGATCTCTGTGTAATTGCATTACAACACACATATCAAATACTTATATTTTATGACTACTTATCAAATCCACTAAATATTCATATGAACTCATGTTTTAATCAAGGTATTTTAACTGATTCATTAAATCAAAGCCAGAATAAAACATAATTCACTGCAAAGAACAATGAAAATTAATGAAAGATCATTGATCTACTTTTCATTAATAGTTCTGATATGAAATATTATAGATGAAGATACAATATAATAAAATGTTTTCATTGTTCATTCAGACATGCTTTAAAACCATAGAATTGATAAAACTCACTTGCTTGAATCAAACCCAAACATATAAACTCAAAACATAGTTTTTATGTGTCATACATTTTCATTTATCAAATCTAGAATTCAACAAGAGACCTACAAAAATGGCCCTAAATTCCCTTTGATAGAAACAAGGGAGAAAAACAAGCTTCAAGTTGAAAGGTACACATGTCACATTTTAATTTGACAACCTATATCGGTCATTCCATGAGCAATGGTTACAACAAACTAAAATAATATTCATCATTGAAACAAGTTTTCCTTTCAGTCGTTGGAGATTCCCGCACCTTCCAAAAGGAATTTTGTTGAAGAGAGTGGTCTTCAAACCATTGCAACAACATTATTCCTTTTCACTAGAAGACCAAAAGGCATCCTGAAAAGAAAGAGCCACATGGATCAAAATCTAGATCAACATCTAGCACTTGTCCAAGTCACCAATAATCAATATTTACTTGTCATAATTTGGATTCGGAGAAACATATCTTTTACGCATTCTAATCTCTAAGGCCAAACCTACACTATACTTGACCATGCATATGTGTTCTCTATCCATGTGCCTATATCTCCAATTTTTCATGAATATCTTCTTCCATAATTCATATTATGTGTCACAAGGACAATTAAATACAATAAGTTCATCCATCTTTTTGTATGGAGCATATTTTACCATCACTGAATTGTCTTCTTTATCAAAATCGTCTAGGAAGCTGATGCTGAAAGACAAATTCTCAAGTGTTCTTCCATAAATCATTATTAACACTCTCAAATATTAGTGATGCTTGGGAAAAAATTGTTGTATCTAGATGATATTTCCATCCTTGTAAAGGTTTTACCTCATTATATGTGTGTTGTATATTAGGCAACAATACTAAATCTGCCTCATCAAATTTTTCCTTCAACTCTTTTACTTTCACCTCCAAAGGAGCAGCATACCCTTGAAACTTCTATTTTTTGATCTCATTAACGAATATATAAGTTGGGCCAATATTTGGATACTTATCCTTCTGATGTGCTGATCCAAATGCAATGAGCTTCAAGTTATCAACCCTAGGAATCCATTTGTCTAGGATTGGGGTAGCTAAATCCTTATCTCTTTGAGACAACTTTATTGCTTGCAGCATTAAAGAATAATTGGAATGAATACTATTTAATTTACCTTGAATACTATTTAATAGTATGAAAAATATTTGAGTTATTCTCATACATAGTATACTGAACTTGTGCAAACAAATTCTTATACACATCAATTTGCAAAAATAATTGTTCTTTGGTGGGCTCATTTGATGGAGCTTCACCCAATGTGCTTGGTTCCTCAATTGCAAGTGGTTCTTAGCCCAACTTGTATGGCATTATTTCCAAGGAATGTTCTAGTGGAGGAGGAGATTGTAGATGTGCTATTGGAGAAGAGGGTGCAACATGAATTGAGCTAGATGGGCCTTGATTCCTCAATATTTCTATATGTTGCTTGATCAATGCTAGCTCTATTTCCAATTTAGCTACCCTTTGCTGACTCTTATTGTACTCATCAATAATTTAATGATATTTTTCCCTGTATAAGTCTCTATCAAAAATGAGACTCTCCACTATTTCCCTATTGAATTTAGCAACATTTATTGTCATTTCGGTTGCTTCCAATATTGGAGTATCATAAACTCTCCTTATAATCAATTACCCATTAAAGTAAGCTAGTTCTACAACTTTTGGCTTCTTTAAACCTAAAGATGATGACCAAAGGGCCAAGGCATCCCATTCCTCACTAAATGTTGAGCCTTGTAGTGCCAATTTGGCCTCTTCCTTAGTTTGGAATATGGGCCTTCCTTTCCTCCTTATTGTATCTAGCACAACTACATCAACAATATCCCATTCAGGCAACAATAATATACCACATTTCTGCACAAGTGATTTTCCTTCTTTAGTTGTGATACATTGGAATTCCTTCCTCATTGCATTCCTTATATTTTCTTGGATAATCCCCTTAGGAACTTTTGGATGCAGGCTCCTCTCTTTTGCCACATTCTCTGCATATTCTAGAGCCTTAGCTCTCCACACAAATTTTTTGAATGCGTTAGTCTCAATAAAAGAGTCATCTTCCATAAATGCCTTGCAGGCTTCCTACCTTAAGTCATATGAATTATTCAAACCACTTATATTAGTCTTTCCAATTCTAAGGCTTCTTTCTGCAATACCTAATGCAACCTCCCTTGGAGGGAGAATACATTCCTTATTGTATCTCCTTAGGTGTAACCAAGATTTCATCCTCTTTTGTATTAGGGTAATCAACTACCCTGTTTACCTCAATCCTTTGCCTCTTGGTTGGTGGCTACTTTGATGAAGATGAACCTCTTGGGGGTGAATAAATGTCAATTACAATAGGGGAAGCTTGTTTAGAAGGATATAGTACTGACCTCATAGGCGATGATACTCTTACTCCTTTGATGTAGTGGGGGTTGGAAGTGTCTGTTTCTTTATTACTACCTCCTTCTTCCTAGAGTTCACTCTAACTTTTTGTGCTGGCTGATAAGAGGATCTATCCTCCAATGATTTTGTGGGTTCTTCAATTGCCATTTCTTTCCCCTATCAGTTATAGTACGTTCCTCCTTCAAAACACCCACTACATTCTCAAAATTGTCTCGCATACATGACTCTATTCAATTCTCCCTTAATTTTGGGAAGAGGATAATAGTTGGGATATGACCTTTTTAAATTTTCCACCATCTTTTTGAAGGAAAGATACATGGCCTTTCTTTCATCTTGGAGTTTAAAATCAAAATATATTCTTGATGACATCTTTAGGAAAATAAAAGTTATGAACAAAGGAACCACTCCTATTATTTATCTTCAAGGCAAAAATGAAACCCTTAGGGTCATGGTTCCTTGGGCATATAGTTTTCAATTTGTATGGTGCAAGAATCCATCCCATGTCCTTCCAACCTCCCTTGACTATTACAAAGTCTATAAATACTATCCATTCAGGGAAGAATGGGCTCTTCTTTTTCTGCTCTGGCAGATGCACTATTTGTGCTATCCCTAACTATCTCATAATCTTAATAAATCCAATCCTCAATGGCACATCTTTTGGCAATGCATGTGGATTCACATTTGTGCCATATACCTTAGAAATGGTTGTGTTGCGGTATGGAATGATGTTCCCCCAATTATAAGCTATCTTCAAATCAGGCCTTCTCTCCAAGGGCCTCAAAAAATCATGTATCTCTTTAGGGATCCTTGGTGGATCACGAATTAGGGACCTCCTCAATTTTAAAGAAAAAATGTTATGGAACACCATATAGTCAAATTTCAAATCATATTTATCAAGAATTTGAGGAAAACACTGGATTGAAAATTCAAGATCACCCTCCATCTTCTTCAATATCATATCTTTACCAAAATTATTCTCTCCCTTGTATAAAAACATGTGAATCAAAAGGGAATACCACCAGAATCTGACCCAAGTCTTCCCTGCCTTCAATGCAACCAAACCTTGATGATTTTTTTCTACCAAGTATGTGGCATATTTTTAAGTTGTATATTGCAAATGTGCTACCATATACATGTTAACCCTTGGCATGGTGGTTGGTGGATCAAAACTAATGATTTGGAACAAGGAGTACACTATCTTCTTGAAGTAATTAGAAAATTACTTCATGGGAAAGGGTTCCTTTTCATCTTTACCAATCTTTATCTGGGTAACATTGTTGTCTTGAATAGAACCTTAGTATTCTCATATTCATTTTTGAAAATATCAAGATCAATGGGGATCATATCCTCACTCCACTCATGCAACTTGAAAAATTATGAAATCTCTTCCTTGGTTATCTTAACAATTTCAACACTATCATATGCCATAACCAATCTATAAATAGGATCATACCTAGTAGCTATGTCTTTCAATAGGTCTACATCCATGTATACATTTGGGATGACCAACTTCCCCATATCCAACCTCCAGGTGTTGCAAATAGGGACTCCATAATTCTTGTTCCTAAACCAGTTTTGGAACAATTTCCATCTTGTGTAGGGAAGCTCAACATTCTTGATATAATGTTTCTTGTATAGTAATCCATTTGTAATTCTAGGGCCATAGAATAGAGCTATCCCTCATTCTTCTTTTTAGTTGAGGGCTTTAATTGATCAATAATGTCTTGGGAGATAGGCTTGGATGTAGTTTTGGAACTGGGAACTTGTACTTTGCATGCTATTGGTAAAAAAGTAGGTTCAAACTAATCCAGGGTTTCAACACAGAGAGGTTCAAAATCTAGGGCATGGCTTGAAGGTAAAATTTTAATGGGTTTGATAGAAATTCACAACTTATACATAATTTCAAATCACTATAAAGCAACTGAAAATCACACGAACCAATTCAACTAAAAGACATAGTGAATATTTACCCTAATTCAAGATAGTCTAGATAAAGAATAGAGAATGGTGTTTGTTTTACTTATGGCCTTTTCGCTTGAAGGAAACCCCAATTTTGACCACATTAAACTTTGGAATGCTCTTCTCGATCTCCTAGATGCTTCAAACTCATTTGTAATCTTCAATTACGTGAAAAACCATTGTTTTATGTGAATTTAGGTTGAGAATGGGTAACTTTGAATGTATTTTCTGCCATTCCTACTCATTCATGTGAAACAAAAAAACTCTCATGTTCACATCTTTGATTTTGAATATCTGTCATCGATATCCTTGTGAGATGGCACTATGGAAGACTCTAATTGATTCAACAAGGTTTGAATTTCCATCACCACCATTCACCTATCCTTCGGCCAATGAAATTATGTCAGTTGGAATGTTGACTCATTTATTTTGTAGGCTCAACCTTCTTTTCCAAGCGGCTAAAGATTTAATCTTAATAACAGATCTCAACCATCGTTCAAAGCTCATAGCACTAGGTATACTAGTGGATACTAGGCCCCGTTCCTACAACATGACATGTGCCCTTAGCCCACTAACCCTACAACCTTTTGGAAAGTAATATTTTATTCATGCGAGATTTGCGAGGAACAGTTGAGATTAAATCTCAACATTGCATCTTGGTCATTAGATTGGAACTCATGGTGTCAAACATATAAGTGGAGACTGGGCCCCACATATTTTGATTTCGACACACATCATCAGCTCGCTAACCTCACAAAACTTTAGAAACTATTATTTTATTCTTGCAAGGTTGGCGGAGAATGGCCAAGATCAATTCCTCCAATCTAATGATCAACAAATCTGCACATGCATAAAAGTTAGTTTAAAATGGGGACCCAACTAGGTCAAAAAGGCTAAGAAACTTGAGATTAATGACTTAAGACTTATGTCATTCTTAAATTAGGAAACATTTTTTCCCGAATTAGGAAGATTAAAGCAATGGTAATGTTGGATGACTGACAAACCTAGACCAAGGCGTTGGTAATAATATGTTCACGATGACTCAAGTTAAAACTTAATTGATCGGTAACCAAGTGTAACAAGTCAGTGAAGAAATAGAATACCTAGGGTTTAAGACTATGCAAATATAAAATGGGGGCTTTGAACCAAAACCCTAAACCCTACCCTAAGGAAAAAAGGTAGTAGATCATCACAAGGCAAGGAACCAACTCAAAATTTTCAAAATTTAGAAGCTCTACCAAGCCCTCAAGTTTTTGATGACCTCAAGGAGAGAAGTACAGGGGAAACTTCCAAGTGACCAAGTAGTTTTTAATGTCTCAAAACAATGGACTCCTAACTAAAATAGAAAATAGATGCTCTTTTGGAAGAGCATCATCAATAGGCACAAGTTCACTCTCGCATTGAAACCTAGATAGAAAATTTGCAATAAAATTTTCCCAACTAGGTTTATCAAGTATCATTATATCAAAATCCTTAAATAAAAGTAACCATATAATTAATCTTCCTATAACTACTAGTTTATTTATCAAAAACCTTATTGCAGAGTGATCTATATGGACAAAGAATTTATAACCAGTTATGTAGTCCTGAAATTAATTAATTACATAAACAACAACAAGAGATTCATTTTCAACAACTATGTAGTTTACCTCGGCACCTATAAAATTCTCACTAATGTAATAAATAGAATAAAATAATGTGTCCTTTTGACAAAGGACAACTCCCATTGAAAATTTGGAAGCATTGATTTGGATATGAAAAGGAAGTTCCCAATTTGGTCCTTGCAATATTGGTATGGTCACAAGCTTCTCCTTGATAGTCTTGAAAGTTTGTTGATATTCATTTAGAAAAAATATAGTGTCCTAGTACTATACCTTTTGTCATCAAAATATGACACTTCTCATGACTTAAAGACAAATTACTATCTTCACATCACTATAAAATTTTCTCAAGATTCTTTTTAGCTTCCTCATAGGTATCACCATACACAGTAAAATCATTCGTATAAACTTCAACATGTCATGAATCAAATCAGCAAAAATACTTAACACTACCCTTTGGAAAGTAGCAGGGGAATTACATAGACCAAAAGGTAAAACATTATAATAAAATTTCCCCCATGGACAAGTAAAGGTGGTCTTGTCTTGATCCTCAGGTGCAATGTGGATCTAATTATACCCGTTGAATCCATCTAGGAAGGAGAAGAATTTCTTACCTGCAAGTGTATCCAAAACTTGGTCAATAAAGGGTAATGAAAAATGATCCTTTTTAGTAGCCTTGTTAAGGGCTCTATAATCAACACATATCCTCCATTTACCATTTTTCTTAGGAACTATCACCAAAGGGGAAACCCATTGACTATCATAAATTGGATATATCCTACATTTAATAACTTTTGTAATTCTTCTTTCACAAATTCTTGTAAGATTGGGTTTGACCTTCTTTGGGGTTTCCTAATAGGATGATTAACTTCCTCTATGTAAATATTGTGTGTGCACATATCTAGATGTATTCCATGCATATCTTGATATTCCCATGCAAATGCATTTTTCTAATTTCTTAACATGGAAATTAAATCTTTAATTTGTGCATCACTCAAATTTGGATTAATATTTAAAGTAATTCTTGGTAAAATTTATATTGATTGATATTTTGTAGGTAAATCTATAGCATGTGCTTCTGAGGTGGATGGTGAAGAATTTTCAAAAAGAATGAATGGAATATATACTATGTAAATACATTTTTGTGATTTATTAACATGGAAATTAAATCTTTATTTTGTGTATCACTCAAATTTGGATTAATATTTAAAGTACATCTTAGTAAAATTTCCATTGATTGATATTTTGCAAGTAAATATATAGAATTTTCTTGTGAGGAGGATGGTGAAGAAGTGTCAAAAAGAGTGAAATAACTATATACATAGTTATGTGGAAGCAATTGATGTAATGTAATACAATTCTAAAGTGATTGTGAATCACTTAATGCAGAAAATTCTCAAATGGACAATTGTCTATACAAGATTGTTTTATTTTTTCTAAAACATCATTAGATGCATATCAATTTTAAAAGAAATTGGAAAAAATAGTATCCTTTGATAATTCCTCTATATCAAGTGTGTGATCAATTGTCAGCACTGGAAGAGATTCCTCCAAATCACTATCAACCCATAGGGGGTCTTCAGTCTCCAATAGTGGTTGCATAGGTGGATACAAGGTGAATTGTTTCTTCTATTCCCCATTAGAGATAACCATATTACCTAATTGACAGTTGATATAGGCATCCATTACAACTAACAATGGTCTCCCTAAAATTATGGGGTATCCCCCAGCTTTATTTTGGGCTACAATATCATGAAATTAGTAGGATATTCCCAAGAGTAAAAAAAAATAACATCTTCTATTATACCTTCAAATTTGACTAGGGAGTGATCTATCATCTGTGGGATTGTAGGTGTAGGCCTAAGTCCTTGAAGGTACAAATTCTCCTTAGTTTCATTGGTCATGACATTAATGGTTTCTCCTAAGTCAATTAATGTATTCAGAATGACAATGTGATCAATTCATACTTAAATCGTAGGACTCCCTAGGTCTGAATACTTGGGAATTGAAATATTTCCCAACATGAGATTAATAATTTTCCCAATAACTTGTGACCTATTTGGGTCTCATTTATTTGTCTGCTTTCAGGTACACAAGTCCGGGATAGGGAAAATATTATGGAAACTATGATGGTGGCATCCTACACACTTGTTTCCAAGTTTGAGGGGAATATATGTACTATTTTTACCATTGTGAATAGGGTGGAGATTTTTCCCACCCTCCATACCATCTTGGTTTAGTTGGAAAGGAACTAGGTTGTCCACTAGGCCCTACATTAAAAGGTGTAAAAATTTCATTCATTGTCGGGGGCATAGTTTGTGCCTCCATGGGGCCATATAGTAAACATGGTCTTCACTAAATTCCACATTTTCTATATTTGTTGGAAGAGGTCATAATGTAGTAGCCTTACTAGTATCTTCTAAAGAATATTTTTTTGTTTTTCTATAAGGAAATTCCTCGTTACTATGTTTTTTATGATAGGACAAAATACAACGAATGCTTTTTCAGCATGTTCTTGTTTCTTACATGTGTACAAGGTGTCGATTTCTTACCCATGTGGCTCAGAAGATTAGTTTTGAGATCTTCTAGAAATGTACCTATCTCTCTTTTCGTGATGCCTGATGTGCCTCTAGAAGAGAAATTCTTCCCAAAGTACCCTCTTACTGACCAGGTGGATCTTGAGTAGTTCCTGCAAACATTGCAAATATCATCAAATCTCAATTTGGAAATATCTCCACCCCCATAAGATTTAAAATATCCATACATTCATCTTGAATACCCCTAAGAAAAATATTTTTTACAGTATCATTGTTCAATCTTGTTTTTCTAGTCCTTTGAAGACTAAATAAGAATCACTCAAGGTATTCTTCTAAGGTCTCCTCTTCACATTACATAATGAAAAATATTTCATCTCTAATCTCCCTAGTCTTGCAATATTCCTAGTATTTCTCCAAAAACTTTTCCTTCATGTTATCCCAATTGTGAATAGTTTCACATGGTAAGCCCATGAACCATCGCAATGTTGCATCTTTCAAAGTAGCTGGAAATAATTAAGATCTTCCATATAAAGACCTTGAAAAATAGGCAAAGCAAAATGAGGTATATTATTCATGGGTGCACATGGGTGCCTCTTCCTCTATATGGGCAATGGGAAATTCAAAGGTGACATGATTGTTATTGGCCAATGATATGTCACCATTGTTATTGTTGTTTTTGTTGTTATTGACCATGGTTTCAAATTCTGAAGGGGTATAAAAATATCTGAACAACTTAGGGTCTTTGTGTATTAGAGTTTTACCACTTTGAAGTTCATAAGAATCTTGAAATAATTTAGAAAAATTCTTAAATGAATTTTTTGGGGTATCAAGTGACTCTTTTTGGGTGCTAGAAGGAAACTAAAAATTAGACATGATATTAGTGGACTCAATGACACACTTTTCAATATTAGGTTCAACTAACTCCTTCTTTGATGGTGTATTCACAATTAATGGCTTTAATCCTTTTCTTTTGTTTTCTTGTTTTGAACTACTTCCTATATCTCTCTTAACAAACCTTCCTTTACTATCTCTAATGTGATTCATGCATCTATATGATCTATAATTGAGAAAACCAAGGTGAATTACCTAGGCAAGGTTGATAATTGCATATATTTTCACCTTAGCACACTATTCCTAACTCAACTCACTAAGTTTTCAGGCCTTTAATGCCTTTCCTCGAAAATGATGAGAAAATGTTTGGAAAAAATTGAGTACTTTGGCTTTAGGGATTGAGGCTAAGAATTTGGCTTGTAGTTCAAATTTTTTATTTGTCAATCTGGGAATGTAGGACTTATGAAACATGTTGGGGCTATATGCCTAAGGGCTAAATATAACGAGCTAGGTGAAAATGATATGCAATTGAATATGAAGAATGGCTTAAAATAGAAATATAGTTTAATAAATTTGAATTTGCTTTATGATAAGAAGTAATAGGAACTGCACTAGGAAGTGTGATTGGAACTAACATAAAGTATAAAATAATAGCAAAAAATCTTTTTTTAAATCTAGAATAAACTCACTTTCATGCTCTGATTAACAAACCATTATTGATAGATATTAAGACTGACACATAATGAGAATTTATTTTAAATGAGATCACAAAATGGAAATGCTACAAAAATTAAATCACACATTACATACATAGAATGGAAACACTATAGAAATGAAATCACACATTACCAAAGAGAATAAACTAATAGAATCACCAAGTGAGCCAAGTAGTGAGCCCTTGCTCCCCAGTTCACCTGATGATGAAATGGAAATACTTGTTTTACACTGAGCTAACGATACACGCAAAAAAATACCATTTGAATCAAAGTAGAGAAGAATTGAATTCATATATTAATCACCATCTATTCAAGTTTTAGATATGCACATATATATATATATATACTGATTTATATACCAAAAAATGATATACTTTGGGTTTGTTTTGGCTTATGGCCAACAAACCAATTTTTTTGACAAAAATAGACTATCGACCACTCGCCACTAACAACTCAAAATTATTTATAAAGAAAATGACTCACCAATCTTTATACTTCTAACAACTCCATTCTCTATTGATCGTCTACCCTCCACATACTCAATAGCTACAACCACTCCTTTAATTATCCCCTATCATTTTAATCATAAAAAAATTAACATCTCTTTGAATAATTAGTATTTTTTATAGTCTTAATTCCTTTTACAATTTATTAAATATATTTATTTTCCTAACACAAATAGTGACAAGAAGTATATATAGGATAATGCAAATGAGGGTAAAAAGACAAATAAGGAATTGAATAATAGGGACTCTTTTTCTCTCATCATAGCCCAAGGAAGAAAATAATCTCCCCAAGCATTGACATTCAAGCTCATTTTGCATCTCTGCAATTTTTTTGCATATTTCCTCTTTTCCTCCAAATATTATTTCATCAAAATACACAACTATAATAAAAATTTGATCTCTCTCAACTTTGAAGTAAAGATTACTATCTGTAATACCCTTTTTAAATCCTTATTGTAATAATTACTTGTCCAACCTTGCATACCAAGCTCTAGGAGCCTATTTAAGACCATACAATGATTTCTTCAACTTGTAGAACATATCAGAATCTTTTGATAACTAAAAACCTTCTAGTTCTTCAATGTATATCTCTTCTTTTAACTCACCATTCAGAAATGTAAACTTTACATTCATCTGATATACTTTGAAGTCTTTGTGTGTTATAAAAGAAAAAAACACCCTAATAGCTTATATTCTTACTACTAGAGAAAAATTCTTCAAAATATATTCCTTCCACTTGTAAGTAGCCCTTACACATAAGTCTAGCCTTGTTTCTAATAACTTCTCCATTTTCATTCAACTTGTTCTTTAAAACCCTCACATTCTTGTTTGTTGGTCTTAGGACCAATTCCCATGTTTGATTCTTCTTAATCTGCCTCAACTCTTCTTCCATAGCTTTGATCCAATTTTCATCCTTTCATTCCTCAATTACTGTTTTAGGTTATATCTCAAAAATTAAACAAACGTTTACCTATTCATCTATCATAACAACTTTTCTCTTTATCAACACACCTCTAATTTTGTCTCCAATTATTTGATCCTCAAAAAAGATTCTTCTGCACATACTTGGGAATCTTAGGATTCTTTTCTGGAGCTTCTTCCTCTTCCACTGGCATATCCTTTTCTTTCTCTTCTACACTCTAAAATATTTCACAATAGGAGTTTTTCCATACCATAGCTCATAGGGAGTCTTTGAACTGTTCACTCTTGATTGTCCTCTCTTAAGAATGTAGAATATGATATGAATAGATTCTCTTCAATAGACATCCAATATATTTTCTTCCTTCAATATGGTTCTTGTAGCCTCCTAAACTATCCTATTCTTCCTTTCCACAAATCCATTCTATTGTGGAGTTTTAAGAGTTGATAAGTATCTTTTCATCCCATGATATTCACAAAAAAATTTAAACTCATTAGAGGTAACCTCACCACCTCTGATAGACCTCACACACTTGATTTTTAAATCCATTTCATTCTCAACCATAGATTTAAATTCTTTAAATTTATTTATAGCTTTTGATTTTTCTTGAGAAATGTTAACCAAGTCATTCTAGAGTAATCATATATTATTAACAACATAAAATATATGTCACCTTGAAATATTCTTGTTTTGGTAGGTCTAAATAGGTCTATATGCACAAATTCCAAAGGTCCTATGGTGGAATATTCCTTATTCTTGAAACTTTTTTTTCTGCTTTCCAACCTAACACTCTTTATAATTTGCATTGATAAGCTTTACAATTCTTAGTATGTCTCTCATAGCATGAGTAGAGTTTATCTTCACTAGGCTATCAAAATTGATATGACATATTCTTCTATGCCATAGCCAACTTTCATTGATTTGAGTCATAAAGCTCTTACCACCAACACCTTTGAGCTAATAAACATTCCATTTTGTCCTCATTCCTATAGCAACCAAAGTTTCAGAGCTTCCTTTTCTAATTTCACAACCATCATCCTGAAACACTAGATTGTATCCTCTACTACACATTTGTCCTACACTAAGAAGATTATGCCAAAGACCCTTGACATAAAGAACATCACGTGTCCTATCATTGCCATCAAAACTAATTGAAACTTTTCCATATATCTTAGTAGATGTGTCATCACCAAACTTAATGTAATGGCATGAATTTTCACCCCTTGCAAATTCTCCATTTACACCCCTTACCTTAGAAAAATCAAACCCAATGATGCTATTCCACATCCTTCATCCACTCTCCATCCATTTGACAATTATCTGTAGTGTTGATGGGAGAATTTTTTTGGGGACACAAGCACAGTGCGTTGACATCTACATGACATGCTACCATCTTGACAATATTCCCATCTCTAGAATTTGTAGAGGTGTTACACTTATCCATTAGCAATGAAGTATAATGCCTCTACCCCTTCGATCAAACTTGAATGTCTCTTTTGGATCCAATTTCATCTTCAAAAGATTATCTCATCCATTCAATGTAGCTTCTTCAATCTCACTTCACAGTTTTGCACACTTCTTAATCTTCTTGAGCATTCTACACACTTCGTTCATAGAATTTTCACCATCTTTGAAGCTCCAAGTTGACACTCTGCTGGTTTTACTCTCATTATTTCAACAATGTTGGAATTCACAAGCTTGCAAGCTAATATCTTCCTTCATGTGCCTCAAGAGAATCTTGTTAGGAATGTGATATCCATTCATTTAGCATCATTATATTTTTTAAGTAGCATATTATTTTTAGCATAACATGATACTTTTATTTCAATACTTTATTTATCGTAATTTCTCTATCATTCTTATTATGGATGTCTATGGAGGTGGGAACATAAAAATTATTTAATCCTTAAAAATTTCCATTTTAAGGATTCCAATTGAAGAGGGTTTGATCAAACCACCTTAGATCAAACCCCTTTGGATAGAACCTTGCTAGTTTTAAACCATACCTATAAATGAGTCTCCTTTACACGGTCTATCAAAATGTTGATAAAAATCACTTTTTATTTACCTTTTGGGGGATCAAATGAATTAATTTAAAATTATTATGGTAGTCCTCGAAACAAGCTATCCAATGAATATAATTTTAATATGTTTTGGTTTTATTATGTATTTGTTTTTTTAGTTTTATTAAACATAGGTTTTTCATCGAAAATGAAGGTCTATGTTCTGCACATGTGAAAAAATAGAAGATTATTAAAAAAAAATTGAAAAATATGAGTGCACCAAATATTGAAGTCCATGATCCAACCAAAAAAAAATTGAATTTCGATATATACAAAAAATGTTGTGTTATATGGTCGCACTATGTCTGAATTGTAATTGGTTTGACTTCAAAACTTGATTAAAGAAAAATATTCAATAAAAAACTATCTAACCAAGTAGAAGCACTAGATATCGGAGTTGCAAATATAAATTCAAAATAATTATAATTTTATCCTTCATGGAAAAAAAATTTATGTGTTATACGGTGTGCATCACTTTTTTTAAATGTTGTTTTCTGAAAACGACCAGTTTTCATAGGAGATGAAAAAAGAAGTGCAATCTGATTCCAAAAAATTTCAAAAAAATATTTTTAGAATCTACACACAAAATGTGATGAGACTCTAGTTTTCATAATCTTCAAATTCCTCATGGTTTAGCCGCTATAGGTGCTCGAATGTGAAGATTTAGTTAAAAATAACAATTTCAGTGTCTAGTTTGGCCAAAAATTATAAACCACTATTGTGGGATCACCCTTGTGTGTAGGTATTTTGTTCATGTGAAGCTTGAAGGGAGGTTGGAACAATCGTAAGTTGTATTTCTACCACCCTTTCTCATTATTCCATTCTTAATCAATGTATCTTTCAAGTTAAAGTATTTTTCTTGTTATTTCAGTAGTCTAGTTGTTCTTTGCTTCTGTTATTGTATTAGACTATACCTATCGAGTTTGATAGTAGGTTTTTTCTAAGTTCTCAGACTGTAGTTTACATTCTTTGTCCATACAAACACTAGCACTTGACTGGGATTCCAATATGTCGCGATGTTGAGAACTGCCTAAGTTATAGTCTGGACTCTGAAAACTCGCTCACTGGACTTCCTAAACTCTCAGTTTGATAGAAGGAAAGTGACAGATCAGTTTTCCTTCCTTTTCACCCTCTCAAACATAAAACCTATCTTATCAAATCCCTTGGCGTGAGGTAGATCAAGGCAACTGATTGTTCTAGACCCTCACATGACCTTGGGTCCTGAGTAGTCGATCCCCCTCTGTACATTTTGGTGAACCCAACATGAACTATTTTGGTTCCATTTCATAAGGCTAAAGAAGTCTTCTCTCATGTTCTAGGTGTGTTTTATGTGTGTGTATTGTAGGGCTCCTAGCCTTCCAACCCAGCCTACTACCCCTAGTAGTGTAGCTAGAAGAGTCCCTAAAGGTTGTGAAGCAAAACCTAGAACATGTCACTTTCTAATTGTTAAACCCTTGGGGGCTTCTGAGAAAGTCCTTTCTAGTGTACGTAAGAGATGACTTATTTCATGCATCTTCCCATATTGTTTGTGTAGCCTATGAGTGGGTCTCCTGCTATAATCTTTACCTCATAGGATTTGTTGATAAATGATAATAGAGAACTCTCTCCTTTGTATATTCTTGCTCCTATCAATGGGAATACCATAACTAATGTTCTCATTAATCCTACATGCAGGGTTAATGTTATCATGGATGAGATCATGTTGATAAAATTCTTACATAAGGATGGATACGATGAGTCTAAAGTCACTATACATACACATGATGGGATTTTCATTCCTCCCATTGATTCAATCACCTTATTAGTCCTGGTTGGGCCCAGGACTATGATTTCCCTCTTTGGTCCAACTTGTTCAAAGTGAAGCTACATATTCCTTTGCTAGTTTCTATGAGTGTAGTCCACTTGGTGATCCATAAATTCTTAAATTTCTCTCATGATGGTTTATTGCATGTAGTCCACAACACCAATTACAAACCGATGGTGACACATGGAGGCTACTCACTTGATCACTTTTGTCCTACCCCTGTTGGTGTGCTCCCTCCTAGGATGGACTTGTTGTATTTCACTTACATAATATACAATAATGGGGGCATAGTGCCAAAAGTGATCTATCCTCCTTCTCCCTATTCTATTTCATTTAAGGCTTCCATGATAGCACAACATAACGCTACCTTGGCCACTTGAAAAATGAAGAAATTTTTTTCTCAAGGGCCTTCTCTTCCTCCTCTATAATTCCACCTACCTCTGCTTCTCACCCTATACAACACCTTCAACTTCCACCCATATGCATATCTTGGGGAGTATGATGGTGCCTGCTCAGTGGAAGGCCAATCATCAGGTGTTCAACCTTTCTATCTTGCCCACAGTGCCTCATCCAGTCTTGTATGGTAAGGGGAAGGTTCCCTATGGAGTCACCTTTATGTCATCCTCCATGGCCTCCTACTACTCCTACCTCTAGGGTAGTGAATGGGAAGAGGCTCGTTGTTGAGGCACTTGAATGTGCTTCTCTTCCTATTATTGCATTTTCTCTTGCATCTCTTCCTCATGTTTATTGTCCATGAGTCACTCCCTTTTTTGGAAATGGTTGTGATGGAAACTCTGATGGTTAAATAGGAGCCTCTTGCTCCTCCTCAAGTTGTAGCCTCTAGCTCCTAGAGATGAAGAAATCGCCTTGTGTGTGAGTGTAAGTGTTGGATGAATGCTCTAACCACTGAGCAAGTTGATTTGTAGGAGGAAGGGGAGCTAGTAGCTCCTATTTTTGTGTCTTCTGCTAAGTCCTCCTCTTCTACCCCTTCTACTTTAGTTCCCACTGCCTCGATCTTGCTTCTGGCTCCCCCTGCTTCTGGCTCCCCCTGCAAGCATGGATGACCCTCACCCTAAAAGGGTGTAATTATTCATTGCTCCTTTCATTAAGCCTCCTATTTTGATGTCCCTTATCTACATCCCACCTTTCCCCAAGCCTGTGGATATGTCGAATACCTTAGTGGTGTCTACTATGGTTTTCTCTACTTCTTCCTTTCCTTTCACTTTGTCTATGGGGATCTCACATCCTCTGATAAAGTGCAAGTTGGAGGATGACCCTGCTTCTGATGGGGATCAAAAGAAGGGATCACCTTCTTCGAAAGTTGGTTTTTCTTTGGCTTGTTTCATCCTAGTGATAGAGGCAGCCCTGGTGCCCTTGAAGTTCGTCACTACCCCCAAGTATTTTGGTGAGGTCGGTAGTGGAACTCGGGCACCTCCTTCATCGCTTGTCTAGTTGACACATGGCACTCCCGTCAAGTGCATGTTCAACTCAGTGGATGACATCCTGAATCTATCATCATTTTTTTATAAAATCTAGTGTTCACCTCATAGGAGTTGAGTGAAGAAGACCTCAAGGGGCCCTTTTCCTTGTATTTTATCATAGGAGAGTTAGAGGGTGCTCCCCTAGCTATCACACCCTTGTAGGCTCATCTAGCTATCTAGATTGGGAGAACGATAACTTCTTGGTTGATGAGGACTAGGGGGCACCTCTTCTCTATCTGTAAATTAGACTGATGTATGTGTTTATTTTCACCCATGCTTGTTTTATATGTTCCTAGAGGACCCTTATCGCCCTTGTAGGTGCTTTAATATAGGATTTTTTTGTGTCATAAACTTCTTCTATTTTTGACATCATTCTTCCTCTATTGTGCCTTGTTTTTTGATAATTGGGGATGATGCAAAGTGTTGGGGGCATTTAGGCCTCCCTTCCATGTTGACCTAATTTATTATTTTCATTTTGTTTTCATGTAACTTTATTCACATGGTATGATATAGTAGGTGGTTGATGACAGTTCATTTATATATTATAATATTATGTTTATCTATCTATTTATATCTATGAGCAACTCTAACCTCAAAATATCAAATCCCCCTGTCTCTTGATGTATGTGTTTTTGTTTTTGTTGTCTTTTTATCTTTTTCTCTTCTTTGCTTGCTTTGTGATGTTTTGGTGCTTATGTTTTATCCCTCACGTGCATGAAAAATTACCATGGTTACATCTCATCATGTTCCACGGGCCACAACATCACTTTGATTCTTTCTTTTCTCTCCTTAGGATGTCACATGCCTCTAACTTTAGCACACACATCCTAAGGGGGGGCTATCATACTACTTCAATTTTCAAAAAGGTATTCAGTGGTCAATGAATCCCTCATTGAAAATCCTTTATTTTTCAAAAAGGATCCCTAGTGAAATATTTCTTTCATCACAGATTTGTAAGATAGAATCTAAAAAATTTGTTTTGCAAAGGGAGTACTTTTTCTAATGAAGTCTGAAAACTTTCCCCTGCAAGGGGGCATTCTTTCTTTCAAATTCCTTCATGAAATAAATCTTTCAAAAGAATTCCTTGATGCTAGAATCATTAGAAAAAAAGGTTATCACTTTTCAAATAGAGCATCCCTCGAGTGGACCCATTTTCTTTTGAAGGGTTCTCGAGGGACCCCTTTGAATGCTTCTCCTTCATTTTTTGAATGTCTGCCTGCCTACATGGATTTTTTTATATCTAACATGTTTTATTCATGGATTAACATTTTTCTTTGTAGGAGCACCTATGAAGCTTCTTTTCAATCAACTTGCGAGACCGAGAACTTGTAAGGGCCCATCAAACTCTTCAAATCCTCTAACATCTGGCTTCCCTTAAGACCAAACATATGGGGCACCTTCTTTGCAAGTCTGAGGACTAGTAAAGTTCTTTTATCCTATAGGATCTCTTTGTTCAACTCTATAGGACTAAGCACCTACAAAGCCTTTCATTCACCCTTCCATAAGTCTACAGACCTATGACACATTTGTTCAACTCTCCTTGGGATTGAGTACCTTTAGATCCATCTCCTCTTCCTGAGCATTCAAGTGTTTCAAATTTTGGTCTATGTCCTTGATAGTTAAGGTATGATTTCTTTAAACTTTTTCTGTACTTTACCATGCATTTTCTGACACTTATGCTCGCTAAAGTGGGGAAAAAATATAATTGTGTGAATTTTCACCTCTTGCAAATTCCCCATTTACATCCCTTACCTTAGAAAAATCAAACCCGATGATGCTATTCCATGTCCTCCATTCGGTCTCCATCCATTTCATGGCCGTTTGTAGCGTCGGTGGGGGAATTTCTTTCAGGGACATGAGTGTAGCTCACAGACGTCTACATGGAACACTATCATCCTAATAGGATTTCTACCTTTGGAATCTTTAGAGGCATTACACTTCTCCATTGGCGACAGAGCATAATTCCTCTGCCCCTTCTATCAACCTTGAATGACTCTTTTGGCTCCCATTTCATCTTCAAAAGACTATCACATTCATTCAATACAAATGCTTCAATCTCACTTCATATTTATGCACACTTCTTGATCTTATTGAGCATTCTACATGCTTCATTCACAATATTTTCACCATCTTTGAATCTCAAAGTTGACACTCTATTGGTTTTACTCCTCTCATTGTTGCAGCAATGTTGGTATTCACAATCTTGCGAGCTCACATGTTCCTTCATGTGCCTTGAGAGCATCTTGTTAGGAAGGTGATATCCATTCATTTAGCATCATTGTATTCTTTTAGTATAATATTTTTGTTATAATAACACATAGTACTTTTATTTCAATACTTTATTTATCATTGTTATTCTGGTTGTCTGTAGAGGTGGGAACACTGAAATAGGGGTTTGACTGTGGAAAGCCCTAAAACAATGTCAACATTTTTCCTTGTTCTATTTTGTGTATGTATTTCATTCATGTGGATCTTACAGGAGGATAGACCAACTATAATTTGTATTTCTACCACCCTTGCTCATTATTTCGTTCTTAGTCAATCTATATTTCAAGTTAAAGTATTCTTCTTGTTATTTTAGTAGTCTAGTTGTTCTCTATTTCTGTTATTGTATTAGACTATACCTTTTAGGTTGATAGTGATTTTTTCTATGTTCTTAGACTATACATTACATTTTCTATCCATATAGACACGATTTCCCAACTAGGATGCCAATGCATCACACTACCATCTATATTTTGCGTTGGAGTCCTTTGATAGAGAGATACCTAAGTTGTAGTATAGACTCCAAAAACCCACTCACCTGAATTCCTAAACTATTGAGTTGACAAAAGGAAAGTGGTAGATCATTTTTCCTTCCTTTTCACCCTCTCAAACATAAAACCTATCTTAGATGGTCCCTTAGTGTGAAGTCGATCAGGATAGCTGATTGTTCCAAATCCTCCTATGACCTGGGGTCCCAAGCAGTCGGTCCCCCTCCTCTATACTTAACAAGACCAACATCATAATTTTAAAGTTTACTAAACTCACTCTTATCACATATCATATGATTTGAGCTTCCACTATCAATTATTCAATAGTTTCTCTCATTTCTTGCATGAGAGGTAATCAACATAGTTCCTTCAATACTGTGACCTATTTTTGGAGTAATTTCCTTCACACATCTTTCAAGGTCAGTATAATTAGTTCCAACATTCAAAACCATGAACAAGCATTCATCACTTCCATCATCTGAATAGTTTGATTCCTAATTATTAGATATAACATTGTATTCTTTAACATAATAACTCTTCTTGAAATATTTACCTTTATGATCTTTATGTTTTTCATTTGTAATTTTTCTTAGACATTTTGAAGAATATTGACCTATCTTTCCACAATTGAAACATTTGAAGGGTAACTTACCTCTTTATTTTCCAATGTCCTATTTTAATCTCCTTACAAAATCTTATTCCACTTAATCAAGATCATCTAGATCGGATTCATCATTCCTTTCTTTCTTATCAACTTTAAAAGCAGTTTCCTTTTTTGTAGCATCTTGGTCAAACTCTCTTAATTCAAAATTATTTAAAGCACCAAACACTTGATCTATAGAATATTGATCCAAATGCTAAGCTTCCTCAATATCAAAAACTTTAGCACTATAATATTTAGGAATAGTTCTCAATACCTTTTTCACAACTTCACTTTTCTCTAGTTTTCCACCAAGACCATTGATGGAATTGACAATTTCATCCATCCTTAGCATGGAGCCTCCAATATGTTCATCTTCTGACATCCTCAAAGTTTCAAATTTGGCTTTGAAATTATGCATCTTTGCTTTCTTGACCTTAGCATCTCCTTCATAAATACTTTTCAACTTTACCTAGACCTCTTTAGTAGTTTTTCAGCTTATCACCTTCATAGGTTCTAAATTAGAAATCCCACTCAAGGTAGCATTACTTGATTTTCCATTGCTCTCATAATACTTGATATCATCTTCACTTGTCTGAGTAGTATTAGGTATAGTATATCTATCTTCAACTTACTTCCATACACCAAACCCTAATGAGACAAGAAAGGCTTTCATCTTAGCTTTCCAAAAAAACATGATTTGTTCCATAGAACACAAGAGCTTTGACAACATTCCTATGTTCCATCTATATCTACCTCAAGTAGTTAAGGTTATTCTAAGGAAACTCTGCTCTGATACCAATTTTTAGATACATAGGACAAATGAGAGGGGGGAATTAGTTGTATATTAAAACCTTCAAACCCTTATAGATCTTCAAACTATTATTATGCATCAACATAAATGTAAATAAATAAAACATATAAAAATTTAAAACCACACATAATAGAACACTAGATTTACATGGAAAACCCTAATCAGGGAAAAACTCATAGTGAGGATTAACTCACATATATATGAATTTAACAACACTAATTACAAAAGGCTCATTGCTGGAAGGGCTCACTGCCCAAAGGACTCACTATCTAAAAAGAAAGGACTCACTACCCAGATAGAAAGAGAATAGAAATATACTTCTACAATGAGGTTCACTAACTTAGAGAAACATGAGAATCCACCACAAAAAATCTATACCATCTGCAACCTTTTTCTCACTACCTCCAACAACTTCAAGCACACTGAAACGTAGACACCTTCAACTCACTATTTCTGGTAGTCATAGGAATTCATGCTCACACTTAGACATAAATACTTGATCAAATTCACATCATTTTTCATCACACATCACACCACACACTTCTCTAACAAATGAAATTTCATATATATCCTCCCCAACCTCAAACAACCTTCTCCAAGTCAGCCTCAATGAAATGTATACACCTCAAACATGCAACAAAAAAATAAGTTGGCACCAAACACTTTCATAGTGGAAATAAGTGAAGGAAGACCACACCAAGGGTTAACCAAGACCAAAATCTGCACCAACACACTACACAAAGCTTCCAAAATCAATGAAGCACATCTAAAAGTAATGCTAACATGCCAAGTTGGAAAAACTAGCGTTGATGCTACCAAGCAACCACATACACACTTCACTTGGTTTAGAAAAAACTTGTGGACTATGCAGAAACATTAAAAAACATACTATAATATTCCAACACCAAAAAAATATTCAAACACACTGTTGCAAACACTTACAATTGAGAATAATATCATCCAGTGCAACCAAACAAACTACCATTGAGACATAACACATAAAACAATATTTTGGAATAGTTGAACACTAAACCTTCCAAGGGAAGATAGATACAAGGACTGTTAGCACATTCCCAAATCTGGAAGACAAGAAACTTCAATGCAAATAATTGTGAAGTAATTCCATTTCTCCCAAACAACCTTCTGAATAGTCCAACACACTATCAAACACATCTACTACCATACAATCCAAAACCTGAAACTTTGGATATAAAAACTTTGAAAATTTCTAAAAATCACATCCAAACTATGCAATAACATCCTCAAAAATGAAGAAATGTGGAACATAATACAAAACACACTCCTATCACCTTGTACATTCTTTATAATTTTTTCTCAAAAGCACTTGGAAACCAAGTGACTAAACTAAATTTGCAACACCTCCTCAACACCATGAACACCTTATCATCATTACCACTATAGAGGTTGATATAGGTTGACATAAATGACAACACTAATGAAAACAAAGTGCAACAATAATTTCCCCCTAAATTTTAAGAGGTACAAATCCCTCATTAGATAAGAATTTATTCTTTTCTAAATTTAAAATATAACATAGGTGTGATTTTAACTAGAAAGTAGTGAAAGGTCAAAATAGTATTGATGTTTGATAAGATCTATAGAAAAATTAATGGTATCAATAAAATATTATATCATATAAAAAATTTCCTATGAAACAAATTAGAATATAGGTTGATTTGAGTTCCACATGATATGAACCAATGAATTTATTGATTTAAAAGATAATAACCTAACTTGAATCAATGAATAATCCAACCACAACATCTTCATGTTACACCCCCAAGACTCCATAGGCTGTAAAGAAGGAATTAATGTGTTCATCTATTGATATCTTACTATCTCCCCTGAACTTAGGGAGATTCTTCCTAGAGGCTTTCAAAATATTGTGTAATTTATTTCCTAAGGCTAAGGGGCCAATGAAAGCTCCCCAAGGAGTTAGTTGTTTTTGTGCCATATTTCTAGTAACATTTATTACATGAGGGATGATAACTCCATGCAAGGTAAGAGCTTGAAAAACAAGTGATGAAATAACATACTTTGATGGGGAAGGAGGCCTACTTTGAAATCTAAAATTCCTTCTTATTGGATGTGGGGTTGAGAAGTTCTATCTTTTCAATCCTTTAAAAATAGGATCTGATGCCTCTTTTCTATGTTCCCCCTTGTATATGTAATCCAGAATTGAATATTATAAATTTCTCATTATGAATTGTTTTGTACAGGTTGGTTACTTTCAAAATTGTGGTTCCTATTTTTTTTTGTGTCTCCTGGGTCTCACTATAATTTACTTAACAATAATTGGATCATTCCTTGGGTGGAGTCTCCTGATTTCTTCACCTAACTCTTCTTCACATTCTAGAACTTGGTTAACTTACATGTATTGTTGGTTATTTCTTCTACATTTTTAGGTTAAGGTGTTTAATTAAGAAAGAATATATTCTTATTCAACATGTACCCAATCAGTATTTGGTTGCAAGACAAGTAAATCATTATGTTAAGGTAACATGGTCATTCATGAGCTCCTTTACTTTGGTCAGAATTAATTTCCCCTATGTTGGTTTCTTCTGCCTAGAATATGATTTACAAGTTCAAGTAACTCTCTGAAATTAGGACTCTGATAACTAACTCAAATTATTCTTGAATCTCTTGGCCTACCTATTCTTCATAGTTAAAAAATGATTTCACCTCATGGTATTGACCCCTTTAGACTCTAATCCTCCAAGAAAGCACCCTAAAATCAATGATTATATCTTCATGATTACCACCTACCTAAGTTTTTCTTGGTTGCAATACAAGGGATTGGTTAGATTGAAAACCCATCATGATGCATGAGTGAAATTTTTTTAATGAATGAAGTGACCAGTAACCAATTATATTTCTATTTATTTCCCTAGTAGAGTTGCTAAAAATATATTAGTTAATATATTATTCACTATCAAAATTCAAAAACTTATTTTCTCTATGCCCAAATATAGGAATAATCATCCACCAATAGTTGGAAAAGTTATTTCTCATGGAAGTAATTACCCTCTAAGTTTTAAGAGGTACAACTCCCTTGTCAAATAGGAAGTTTTTTTTTTCTAAATTTAAAATCTATCATAGGTGGGCTTTCAACCAAAAATTAGTGAAATGCCAAAATAGTACTAATGTTCAATAAGATCTATAAAAAATTAATGCCACCGACAAAATTTTATATCAAATGTTCAAAAAAAAAACTTCCCATGAAACCAATTAGAACATAGGATAATTTGAGTTCCATATGATATGAACCAATGAATTTATCGGTTTAAAAGATAACTTCCAAATTGAGATGATTGAACACTTAGATAAGCTCTTTCATTCACATAGGAACATAATAACTAACAAAACCAATCATAACACACAAACTATAATATATTTCATTTCAAAATTTCAAAATTGTATGCTCACAAACTTAAAACCTATTTCAAAAGTTGACAAAAAAAATCTATTCTTTTTATTTCCTTTCTATATTTTTCCCCAAAACTTTCTAAGAGCTCATTCTCGTAACATCATGATCAATATATACATATGCAAGAGTATTCGTTTCTTGAAAACCAACTAAAAATTGAAGGTTAATAATATTTTAAAATTCTTGGAAACTTTAACACTCCTTATAAGTTAATTCCATATAAAATAACAATAGAAATGATTATTGAGGTGGCATATTATTGTCATCCTCGTCATTCCCTTTTTCCTGTGATGACTAGGTTGACTTCTTAGCATATTTATCTTTATACACCTGAAAATATTTGATGATTGAAGGCATTTCACTATGCTAAGGAACAATAAAATTTTTGGTTCTTAGCTTCCAAAAAATATTTGTTTCCTTGAATTAGATCTACCTTGCCGAAGATTGTTGTTTCATGTACAATGTATTGAGATAGAGCAAAGTCGATGTAGCTCAATTTCCTTAGATTCTCAACATTGAAAGATGGTTTATCAAAGAACCTCTCAACTACTTCTTTGAAACTTTTCTTCACTATTTTTGCATCCTAATCTTGAGAATCATCTTTCTTTTCGAGGTGAATATTGATAGTTGAAAGATCCTTTTGAATGTGAATTCTAATTTGATTGCATTCTTTGAGAAATTTATTTTGTTCCAAAATGTTTTGTTTCAAGAATGAAAATTTCAATTCAATAATTTTCTTCCACATGAGACACTAATTATCAACAATATTAGGCAATATTTTCTTGGCCAATAGATTATCTAATCCAAAATCAATCATTTTTTTTAGGTCACTACTAATCTTCTAGTAGATAGATTCTTCATGCTTAGTCACAACAATTTCATCACTGATTTATTTTTTTAGTGTCTCAATGTCTTCACAAATCTTCTTCATTTCTAAAATTAATTTAGTTCCCCTTACTATAATATCCTTATTCCAATCCTGCGTGCCTTTACTATAAGACTTGTAAGCATGGAGTTTATCAATCACTTTCTTTCCATTGATAGAACTAGGATCAAAAGCGACTTCAATTTAGCTAGTGGGTTTAGTTGAAAGATCAATGAGAGATTTTAAATAATTGGTTAAATAATTAACCTACTACTTTAGTTGATCTTAAGTTTTCTTATCCTTCTCTATTCTTTCCACAAGCTTAGTGGATGACATGGAAATTATGAGCATATTCATATCTCATAAAAGGTCACAAATTGATCCTAGTTATGTTGAAGTCCTTTGCAGTCATCTAACTAGCATCCTTCTATGTAGAGGGGTGAGCAACCTCAACATACATATTCCTTGAAGAGTGATAATTCAACCATTGGTAGGTAGTTTTAGGTTTTCTGGACTAAGAGATTCTTTGGAGTAATTGTGATACAATGTCTTTATCAAGAACACTTAATTCAATAATATTTCTTTTCTTTGTCAAATACTACTCTAACCATGAAATAGAAAGGGGAGTAAGGACATTCCTAGTCCCTAGAGAAGGAAATTGGAGAGATCTCCTAAGTGGTGGTATATCAAATACCCCCATCTCAGGAGAAGATGGTGGGTTTGTATCAACTTGTGTGGAAGGGTTCTCAAGAACATTAGGAGAGGGAGAGCAGTGGGAAGAATGTGAGAAAGAAGCCTCCTCTCCCAAGTATTTTATCATCGGGCTCAACTGTTAATTATCTTTCTCCCTTTGGGTTATCTCTTTTGCAGGTCCTCCACAAGTCTTTTCCAAGCTCTTCCTCTCTAGTGGGTCTTCACCATCATCCCAAATACCACCAGAGGTAGACTATTGTGTTTTTGATTTCTTTTACTTAGGGGATGAAGACCTCCTTTGAATATTCTCAACTTCTTTTATAGTCTTCTCAGTTTGTTGAGGAGTGTGATTTTGTTTCTATATTCTTCTTTATCACCCATTATTTAGTTCATCAGGGCACTATTTAATTTTTAGACTCAATGGTTTAAATTTATTTTATGCTCCTACCCATTTGTAGAATGGGATGAGTTTGTATATGTTCACTAAAAATGGGATCCACCATGTCTAATTCATCACCTTCAAGGTCTTGAATATCCCAATTTAACTTGAAGGTCACAATTTATCTTAAAAACAATCTCATCCATCCTATTTTTCCTACTTCAAACTCATTAGCACAATCTTACCAATAGTCTTCTAGCTCTAGAATATGATTAAAACTAGGTCCTAACTATAATTTTTTCCTAACAATTTTTTTTCTATCAAATGGAATCCTTTTCTCATAAAACAAAATTATATACTTCACAATATCCTTTTCTATATTCAAAGAATCAAACATGGAATTACACTGATAGTGTGATAAACCAATAGGAAAAAAAATCCTTTCTTTATTCCTCTCATGTGACATATTTTTTTCACTTCAACTATTTGTCTACATATCTCAATAAGAATAAACTTTTTATCAACATATTTTTCTATTTTGCAAGGAAAAACATCAAAACCTCCAATTATTATGTAGGTAAATCTTTGAAATTTGATGAAATAGCTGCCATAATTGTTGATTAATAATCAAATTCTATATTTATCCTCGAGATTATATCTCCTTGATTTTTTCTTACCATCCTCATGGTAAAGGCATTATTCACTCTCTTGAAGCTCTTATGGCTCCTTTCCAACTATAATTGAATATTATAATCATAAATGTGGGTGGATTCATCAAGTACACCCTTTAGATGGAGCCTTGGCCAAGGCCTTGTGCAATTGATGGCATAGAATAGATAAGAATACATGTAGAAGGTTCTATGTAATTGAAAGTGTGTAATGTGCAAGTGAATTTGATTAATAATAAGAGTGGCCCAGTTAATGAACAATTTTTCATGGATTATCATAATGATAAACAAATACATCTATTCTTCAAATTCATGTGCATTCTCATTACCCTTCAACCTGTGGAGGAATATGATATATAAAATTGCATTCGTGAAGTGGGACTAGTGTAATTTCTTAGGAAAATGGTATTTCCCTTTCTTGGGTGTCGCTAGCCATTGGAAAGCAATTTTTATTTTGTACTGACTCTTCTTTTTGGTAAAATGCTCATGGGAAATGGTGTAATCAATGGGAAAAAAATCATCTCTTTGAGGTAGCCAAATAAATGTGCTTAAAGTATCTATTATCAGCCTAACCACCACACTATTATCACTCGTTCTTACTTCTTGAGTTTGGGGGTTCTAGTGGTTCATATATTCTAAAACTAGGTCTAAAAACTACACTACTATGAGAAATACAATTGCCTAAAATAACCTACTCTCAATTAATCTCTATGTGATGGGGGGCCTATTCTCCTTCTCTACCCTCTCCCAAAAATCATTTGAATTGACATGAGCTAACTTTCTGTCACCAATCTAAGAGGGTACTAGATAGGCCTAACAAATGCTCATATCCCAAATACTTGGATTTCATCTTGATAGAGAAGGTATATAATTGAAATGTTCAGAGGTAATTAAGGTTGAATCTCAAGTTTCAAACTTCTTGTTAAATTCCCATCTCACTTTACATCCCACTAGATTATCACATTTGCTAAAAATTTATTTCTAATGAACAATGAATTCCATAAAATTGTAAATAGGTACCTTTAATTCAGTTGTGATGTTTGTTGAGATAATTTTGGTGGTGCTAGCTCTGCAATCTCTTTTTGACCACTCTTTGCAAATTCTCTACCGTTTTCTCATTGAAATGACCCTTGTTAATGCTTCAAATGTATTTCTAATTAATGGCCTTCAATTCAAGGAGGAAGCATTAATGGTGTTCCTTAATATTAGTGTGTGTGAAATTTTTCTTCAATACCCACCTCTGACACCTTTTGAATTTTAAGAAAGTAACAGCTCCAATTTTTTTCAAAGATTTTGTTGATTTTGAGAACCTTGTTGGGTTCCGACAAAGGTTTTGAAACCTCTCAAATCTTATGAAAGATATTCTTTTGAAAATGATCTTTCACCACGAGCTTTGAAAGAAGACTTAAAATTAATTCTAAGAAACATTTATGAAATAGTTAGCTTTTCTGAGGGTTGTGAAAACCTTGTCGAGTTCTAAAAAAGGTTTTGAAACCCATAAAAAAATTAGAAATGCATTTCCACCACTTTCAATATTTCAAAATATTTTATTATTATGTTTCTAATGAGAATTTATGAAACTTCAAACATAACAATATTAAGTTCTCCACTTTGCATCGAGTCCAATCTTGGTTATGAAAACCTTGTCAGGTACCAATAAGGTTCTTAGAACTTAGGTGAAGAACGACACACTAAAAAACGATACTCAAAAAAGGTGGTGTTAGGTTGGTGCTAGGCTATGATAACCTTTTAAAAACTTGGAAAAGTTGTAAGACCCTCGTTAGAACCAAACAAAAATTATTAAACTCTCAAAATTTTGACAAGGCTTAATAAAAATGAAGTTGACAAAAACTGAGGCAACACTAATATACCATAAATCATGGCCAATTTTCTACATTATTAACACCTACTTTATTTAAGGGTCCAATGTCTCTTTATTTGATCTTTCCTTATATTTTATTGTAAATTGCTTTCATTGTACTAGGTATTATCATAAGGTTGATTAGACAACCTTGGAATTTTTTCTTGCTTACTATGGTTATGCCTCTCACTAGATTCACTCTTTTCATTTTGAACTACCTTTTAGTTTAATTATTTTAAAGAATGCATATCCTAAACCATATTATCTTTTTATGTGGTAGTTTTGTTTCTTTATCATGGATAAAATCCTCATATAACTCCTTTTATGTATCTTGTATGTAAATATTTGATTAATTTATATGTTTAATACAATCCTATAGGCCTTCCTCAAAGTGTGAGGCTCCTTATCTCTTAGTAGGTATCCCATATTGGCATTGTAAGTGTTGCAATATAGACCAAGCACACAGAATCATTCATTTTCATGTATGCAAAGATTTTTACATGAGTTTGGCAAATCTTTATTGAAATCAAACATTTATTCATTATATCCCTTATCAATTTTTGTAAACTCATTGATAATGAATCTTAGATCTATCTTATCACCATAATGTTCTCTAAAAAATATTTTCACATGATTATGTTCTTATATAAGATAAATTCTTAAACCATTCTCTAGTTATATCATCTAGAGATTAAAAAAATAACTTCATGAGAACATCATTATCTTCTATTTCATAACCATCTATTATATTATTAAAATCAATTAAATGATCCTTGCCATAAATAACATTACTTCCTTAAAATTTGACTACCTTGGACCTAACCTCAATTCAAATAGGGTCAGGGTATGTATAAATTTTAATTGTCTATATCTATATATTTGTAGAAAGAGGTCTTGCATGAACCCATAATCTATTATTTCTAACATATTTATGTTTTTTCCTTTACTTTATGGGATTCCCAACTCTTTTATTACTTGGTGAATTAATATTTCTTAGGGTTTTTAATTATTCTCCTAATATCATCTCTTACCATTTCAACTTCTCAAATAGCTAATTTAGATCTTAGGTTGGTTATCTCTTAGACAGGCTCTTGATTATAATTTTAACTATCTTTTTTAGCTTCAAACTTACCATCATCAATTTCATCATATTTTTCATATTTTTTCTCATCATCACACACAATATTACTTCTATACTAATAAGGACATTCCTCTTCTTTACTGGGTGGTATTAATAGCTCAACATATAAGGCATGGAAAAGGTATAATCCTACTACTTGATATTCTCCATTATTGATCATAGATTTTTTCCCACTCCTCTAGTTTGAGTTGTCTATGCAGATGGTGGACTCACTTTGGGGGTTACCCCATGCTCCCCCTATCCTCTCCTGACTAGATTCTTGCCAAGGCACATGCTGATCTGGCAACCTCAAGGGTCATTCCTAGGTTGTTTGTTGTTGGTGTTCCCATGATTCTTGGTTGGGCTGCTATTGATATGCCTATGATCTCTATTACTCTAGATTTAAAGGGGTAGAAGAATATCTTGAATTACTCGATCTCGGTAGCTAAAATATCCCATCCTCACCTAGAAGTGGAGATCTTTGCATCTGGTACACAATTCTCTATCCCTAAAGCTATTAGTGATAGGATTGTTTCCTCTATGGAGAACACTGTAGTGGGAAAAAATTTCTCCTTTTTCCACACTGTGGATATGGTAAGAAGATTGGAAATGACAAAGTGGCATCTCAAAGGTACTGTGGGCATCTATGCCATGGCTAGTGGGTTGTTTTCAAATTTGTGACTGTTGAAGATATGATTTATGTTCTATCCTCAAGGCCCTGGGTTTATGGGAAACATGGCTTGTATTTGTGCCACTAGAATCTGAGCTTCGACCTTGCTTTTGATCTCAATAAGTCATCTCCCATGTGGGTTCATTTTCTTGGATTACCCCAGGAGTACTAGGATGAATCAATGTTTCAAAGAATTGGTGATTTGATGGGGAATTATATCACCTCATACTCTATCACCAGATCGATTTCAAGGTCAGTATTTGCTTGATTTTTTGTTATTATTGATATTAATAAGTCCTTGACCAACTTTGTGAAGCTCTTTTCCAATTTTGGGTCTTGGACTCAACAAGTTTTCTATGAAAATATTGTGATCTATTGCAAAAAAAATTCTAAACCTGGGCATCTCATTTTGAACTGTAAGTCCACAGTGAGTCATGATCCCATCCCTAATGAACCCCTATGAATTAACACTTTAATAGCTATCCCATCAAGTTTGGCCTCCTTAATATCATGGATTCACCAACCAAATTTGGGTCTCCTATTCAGGAGGCCCCGATGCTCCTGTATGTTGAAATGGCTTCTATTAACTCTATTTTGATTTTGGGAGGGGCTTCTCCCAACATATTTCAAGAGAACATGTCTTCTCTATTACCTGGTGTTTAGGGGACCCCTGTGTTGTAGGTGGGGGAAGTGGTTTTTCCCCTAATCAAGATTCGATAAAGAATGTTGACGAAGGTGAGATCCTGAATGATGTCTTTGATATGTTAAACTCTAGTTCCAAATAGACAGTGCCTAGTGACTTGTCCCTGGATCAAGCCAATGAAGACAAGTTCTAGATAAATCCAAAAATAAAGGTAAAGAAAAGAAAGTGGATGTGGGTGGGGATTCCAAACCTATAAGACCCAACCAAAGACAAACTAGGAAAAAGGAGATTGAAAAAGAGATTGACATTGGTAAACAAAGGACATTGGAGGTGTCCTCAAGGAAAGGTCCTAAATGAAATTCCTATCTTGGAATTTGAGAGGGATAAATAGCCCCCACAAACTGCTAGTTCTAAATAATTATGTTTTGGAATACAAGATTGATGTTTTGTTGTTACAAGAAATTAAAATGAAAAAAATAAAATTGAACACATAGCTAAGTACATTTGGTCGAATGCCCATTTATCCTGTAGTGATGTGGATGGGGATTTGTGTGGTCTATTTGTGATGTGGAACCCTAATAGATTAACTAGATCTAAAATTTTCCAAAGAAAAAATAGTGTTGGAATACATTTCTCTTACTCAGGTGATTCTTGGTTCCTGATCAATATCTATGGTCCCAATCTAAGAAATGTTAGGAAAGCCCTTTGGTAAGATGTCACTAACTGGATAAAGAATAATGGGGGGACCACTGGTTGGTTTTTGGAGATTTCAACTCTCCATTGTACCCTTTAAAGAAGAGTGGAGGTCTGATCGACTATTCTAATAGTATAACTGGCGTCGCTGTCTTCTTAAGTAATACTGGGTTGGTGGACAAAGACTTACATGGAAATTATTTTACCTGGACCAATAGGAGGTTTGGGGGTGGCCTTATCCAGGTTTGTCTTGATAGATTCCTCTTTTCTCCCAATTGGACTATCTTACTTAATTCCAACCTGATGGCTTTACCCTAGACTGTTTCAAACCATAACCATTTGTTGTTAGTCACAAATGAACACTCTATTGTGGGTCCCTTTCCTTTTCGATTTGATATCATGTGGAAAGTGCACCTAGAGTTCAAGAAAAATAAATTGTTTGGTCAAACATACCTGTACATGGCTCTCCCATGTTCTGAGTGTTTCATAAACTCAAGTATATCAAAAACATGATTAAGGGTTGGAACAAGAGGGTTTTTGGTGATATATTTCATCAGAAAAGGATGTTATTTGATAAAATTAGATTGACACAAAAGAGAATGGAGG
Organism: Sequoiadendron giganteum; assembly: GCA_007115665.2. Lineage (NCBI taxonomy): Eukaryota > Viridiplantae > Streptophyta > Pinopsida > Cupressales > Cupressaceae > Sequoiadendron > Sequoiadendron giganteum. Next base: position 435,955,832 of record CM021101.1, on the reverse strand, counting down.
AAGGTGATATCAATCTATAGAATTGTCAGAACAAAAGAGGTGAATGTATGGAATGGGAATTTTTTTTGAAAAAAGAGGAGATTTATTGGAAGTGAAGATCCCAATTCTAATGGCCTATGGAGGGTGATTGAAACACCTCTTTCTTCCATGTTCAGTACTCAAGCATAGGAAAAGGAATCAAATAAAAAATTTGAAAAAAGAGTTGGGTGATGATGTCTCTACCCTTGCTCAGATTAACCTATTGGCCTCTGGCTACTTCCAATGGGCTTTATAGACTCCTACTATATATCCTAATTTTACTATGGATGACTTGATATTGGACTCCCTTCTTGTCTCTCTATCCAAGGAGGACAATGATAATATTCCAGGTGTTGTCACTTTCAAGAAAGTCAAGGCCATGGTGTTCAGTATGGGTGCCTACAAGGCTTCGGGTCCTGATGGATACCCCCTATCTTTTTTCTAGGTCTTCTAGGACATTTTTGGTGAGGAATTAACTCTAGTGGCTAAGGATTTATTCAATTCTATAAATTGGCTCAAACAAATGAATCACACCTTTATTTCCCTTATTCCCAAAATTGTGGACCCACATAATATGGCTAACTTTCACCCTATTAGTCTCTATAATACCATCTATAATATTTTCTCCAAAATCCTAGTGGACTACCTAAAAATCCTCTTGGATCAAATGATAAGTCCTAGCCAAAAGGACTTTGTCCCGAGGTGCCATATCTTGGATGTTGCCATTGCCACTCATTAATTTTTATATTCTATGGATTGTTGTGGTGTAGTCACGATAGGAGGGTCGTCAAAGAGAACAATCCAAACCATGGAGAAAGAGTTACACAATAGAAGAAACAAAAAATATGAAGGCTAATGCAGATTCAAACATTCTTATTAACATAAATTTCTATTACAATCGGTCAGCAACATCTGGGCTTATAGATTCGGCTCACAAGCTTGATACAACATGCTCAAAATACAGGATGGGAGCGAAAACCTTACAGACCGAATTCTACATTCATCTTCATCATCTTGATTTTTATTTATTTCTATCCTAATGATCTATTACAAGCTTTATATCATATTTGCAGATCTAGAAACATCTGCATCGGCCAAAGATCATTACAATCTCTGATGAAGGAAATGTAATGTTTGCATGAATAAGTCATCCTCAAATTTGAATTTCTCCATGGTAGGTGCATAATATGAAGTGTGGACCTAAAATTAAGGTCGGGGACACTCCATGGAACAATTAGAAACACACTGTAAGGATCCACAGACTATGGGAAAGATCCACAAGTGATCAAACTAGTCATTAGGTTTGAAATTATTTTGGGGCTAGTTCCAAAAAATGTCACTTAATCCAAAAGCGATAACTTGCTAGAAAAAGATCCAATCGAGCTGAAATTTTGGAATTAGGAAAATAGACATGTCCTCAATGGGAACATAGATCTGCAGGGTTTGGAGAGAAAACATGATGAAATACCAAATTTGCCAACTTGAACTAAAAATAACTGAACAAGAATGAAAAATATTTTTGGTTGATGCAAGATTGCCAAGAACCAAGGATTCTCATGCATCACATTGCAATAGTGCTAGTATGGATTTTAAGCTTTACATTTCAAAATCCTATGACAAACTCCTTTAGATATTTCTCCCCAAAGTTTTCACTAAGATGGGTTTCAATCAGAGGGTGCTTAATCTCATTATGGAGTGTGTTACTACTATGAAATATTTTGTTTTGGTTAATGGGGCCCCTCATGGTTTCTTTAATGTTGGGAGAGGCATAATATAGGGGGATCCTCTATCCCCCTACATGTTCATAATGGTCACAAATGTGCTAAGTAGGAATGTGGTTAAAATGTTGTCAAAGGGTTCTATCAAAGGTGTCAAACCTATCACTACTCTGGAACCTGTTATCATACAACAATTCATGGATGATACCATCTTGTTTGGGAAGGATTCAATTGTGGAGGAAAGGAAATGGAAAAATTACCTTAACAACTATGTGGTTTGCTCTGGATAGTGCATAAACTATAACAAGAGTATGATTTATTTCTTTAACTGTACTCTTATTTTGCAGGATAAGATGACTGATGTTCTGGGTTATGTTGGTGCCTCCCTACCTTTGATGTACTTGGGGCTCCCTCTTACTATCAAGGAAGTCTCCCCCACCTTCTATAATACCATCCTTGAGAGGATTCAAAGAAAATTGGTCAAGTGGAAAGTCTCAATACTTAGTCATGTTGGTAAGCTACAACTCCTTATTTTTTCCCTTCAAGGGATTCAAACTTATTTCCTCTCTATTTTCAAAATCCCTAGATATATAGCAGAGAAATTTGAAAAAATCCAAAGGAACTTTCTCTGGTCCAACATAGAGGAAAAAACGAAGATGGATATTGTTAGCTGGGACAAGGTCTTCCTTCCTAAATCTAGTGGACTTGGTATAAGGAAAGTTCAATAGACCAAAAACTCCTTTCTTGCTAAGGTTGGTTGGGATTAATTAAGGAACAAAAAGGACTGGTGCACGATTATGAATGCTATTTATCTTAATAATTTTCCTCTAATCAGTTGTCTCTTGTTGGAGCACCCTAGTGGCTCTTTGGCTTGGAACAATATTTATAGAATGAAAAGTCTGTTGCACTCTGGGTTAAGATGGAAGCTTGGGAATGGCAACAACATTAGATTCTAGGAAGACCCCTGGCTACTTGATTTTCCCCTATCCCTATCAGACTTTAAGAATTTTATGGAGCTTGCACAAAAATTCTTTGGTAGAAAAGTTTGTGACTACTTGCATGGTTCTCAAGGCTCTAGGAAGTGAAAATTCTTGGAGTTATATTGCCCCCTCTCTCTAAACTTGAGACTGTCGACTAGGGCTTTACAAGACATCATTTACCTGTCTATCTTCCCATTTCAAACATGGAGGATGAATTATTTTGGGTTAAGGAACACAAGGGAAACCTCTCTGTAAGGTTGGCATACAGTTTATTTTTAGACTTGGGAGCACATAGGAAATTTTCGAAACAAGTTTGGAATAAACATTTGACACCAAAAATAAATTTCTTTTGGTGGATAGCATGCCACAATAGGATTCTAACTCAGGATAACTTAAGGAAAATGGGATTCCAAATCCCGAATAGATGCATGTTATGTAAGAATAATGAGTCAGTTGACTACCTATTACTGAACTATCTATTTGCTGCTAAAGTTTGGGATTTGACCTTTGGAAAATTTGGGATCCATTGGACCATGAATGGGGACTTCAAATTTTTTATTGAGGGATGGTCTGGCCCTTTTCAACATCCTCTCCCTATTGAGATTTGGCATCAAACCACTCCCATCATTTGTTGGTGTTTATGGAAAGAGAGGAATAATTAGCTCTTCATAGATATTGAGAAAATTCCCAAGGATGTCTTTGGTATTGGCTTCAGACTTATCTCTAAGAGTGTCTCCATATACTCTTGGAAACACCCACACAAAGCCCCCATGGAGTGGGAAATCAAGATGAAAAACTCCTCGAACAGAATTTTGGAGATCAACTCCTTTTGATAACTCTAAATCTCTGGCTTGAAGTAATACGGTTTGGAAACCTATGGATATTGGCTGGTATAAGCTTAACTTTGACGAGGTGACAAAGGGTAACCCAAGTATGGCTATTATTGTTGGCATTATCAAAGACTACAAGGGAAACTTGGTAGCCCAGTATGTTGGTGGTATTGGTATATAGACTTCTATGACAACAGAGTCACAAGCGTTGCTCAAGGGCATCGATATTTCTTTCACTTTGGGTATAAAAAATATGCACATAGAAGGTGACTCCAAGATGGTGATTGAATCTATTAATCATTATCATACTCATGGATGGAGTATTAAAGATATCCTGTAGGACATAAATTTTTTTCTTTCTAAATTGGAAACACTAGTACAAAAACAATAATATATGACTAAATAAACTACTAAAATTTGCATATAAATGACTAATTTTGGTCACGTGACCATTAGTAGTTTATTTCCAGTCATTTATAATGCAACCAAATTTACGACTAAACTATTTTAGTCATTTATCTAGTCATTGATTTGGTCATTGATTTGGTCATTGATTTAGTCATTGATTTAGTCGTTAATTTAGTCATTAATTGTTGTTAACTGGTCATTTATTTAGTCATTAATTTATTCATTGATTGTTGTTAACTGGTCATTTAATTAGTCATATATTTAGTCATTAATTTAGTCATGTATTTAGTCATATATTTAGTCATTAATTTAGTCATTTTTATTTACTGGTTTCCATTAATTGGTTGTAAATATAGTCATGTAATGAATAATTTATTAAATACCATAAATTTTATAATGTAAAACTAACATAATATTAAACTTGAACAAAAACATAAAAGAAAATAAAATATTACATATACGAACAAGCTATAACATGCTAGAATTAAAATATCGACTCAACATCATGATAAATAAAGGTAATCTGCAATAAAAAATTTAATGCAAATATATATATATATATATATATATATATATATATATATATATAAAGTTATAAGATATCAAAGTTGTCTAAGAGTATATATATGAAAATATAATAAAAATTCTCAAAGTTGTTTAAGAGTTTCCGACTCTTTCAAACCATGATAGTTAAGATCCCTAAACAACACATTCAAAATACTACATAAAGCAGTGAGCCAAGATGTCTAACAACTAGTACATGATAAACATTTTCAACTATGTCATTTAAAAAAAATATTTTAGTGGCCACCATGTGAAGGTTCCCTCTTTCTCTTTCAGATGAACAACTCCATCTATTTTGTCTTCATAAAAAAGGGATATGTTACTATTAGAAATTAATCTTTCCTTGGTGAAAATATGTATTTAAAAAGATAAACCAAGGTATCCTATATTGTATTTGTCCTCTAGTTCAAATAGGAGGACCTGGCATTTCTTGTAATTCCTTTAATAAGGAAAATAGATATTCCCCCTTAAGAGGAATCACACATTTGTCACACACACAATAGGAATGTGGCATTCATAGGAGATGGGAGTTACATGCAAACTCCTCCACTCATCTCTACTTAAGAGATGCCTCTCACACACTTGAAAAAAAAATCTTCTCCATTCTCTCATTTCTTCTCACATTCTCTTCTTGCTCTCATTATTGTATTGAACTTATTGCTCTCATTCTTTAGGCTTTGTGCCATATTCTTATTATTCACAAGGGGCTTTTTCTTGCTTTTCCCCTTTCAAATCCTTGTGTTCTTGCCTTGGTTCTTGGAGCATTTTGGTGATCTTGTGTTTGATCTATTGAAGGAAAATCTCTCTCTTTCTCTCTTAGTGTTTGGTAAATCTCTTCCATTGCATACTCTCTTGGATTCTTTCCTTACCTTTTCATTTTACTTTATGCATCCTAACATGGTATCAGAGTAAGTTTAATCCTTGCTTTTGAGTGTGCATGCAAGGATAGCTAAAGAATATTTCAGTTGTAAAGGAGAAAGCATTTTTTTTGTTATCTAACCATTGTTTTGCAGGTTTTTATTCATTTTTTTTTCTTGCAATCTAACACCTTACTTCATCATTATTTTGAATCTAGCTTTTATTTAACTAGTTCTGGATGGCTTGCCGCCAGATCTAAATATTTTCATATCTATTTCAAGTTTTTTTTAAGTTCTAACTCACCCTCTATCTGGCAACCACAAGGGTTTTCTCTTTTATACATTTTTCATTAAGTTCTCTAACTATCTTATTTGCAAATTTGTATATTCAGATTTATATATTTCAGCATTATAACATTGCTTCTTGCATTCGCTTTGCTATAAATCTGTATATCTAACTTTTATTGCAGGATTAACTTAAGATCTCTTATTCATCTATTCCTTAATCTCTGTTTTTTAATTTATATCTCTATATATTTATCAGAGTTTATTTGATTTCTAACTATTTTCTATATCTCTGCAGGTTTATAAACATATCTTTCTTTGATCTCTATCTTTGTTTCTTATTTGTCTCTGTTATTATATATTTTCTTCCTTGCTATCCATTTAAACCATTCTGTGACTGTCATTTTTGAAGACAGTTTTATAGACCCGTACTCAGTGGATCATAACTTTTTTTTCTGATATTATTTTTCTAATCGCTCTAGTGAGATCCTTTGGCATTAGGTTTTACAAATCATATCCGAAAATCAGCCAAATCCAATGGTTATTTTGAGAGATATTGCCCCCGCACTAGGACTGTATTTCTGAGACAGTCATATCTCTGCAAACGTTTTTTATTCTTTTTTTATATTTTTATCTCTGCACTTTTCGAGAATAATTCCAGTTGCAGGTTTCTCACTTTAACATATTTCTGATTTATGCAGGTTCTAATCATTTTTTGCAGCTCTTCTCTTCCATAGTTTAATCATTAGATTCCATCTAAAAGTTTTATCATTAGATTCTTTATCATTTGAAAAAAATAAATCAAATCATTGCTATCATTATATCATTTCAATTTTTTAAATCGTCTTTTCATCATTATCGTAATCTCAGTTATTTTACTTAATTCTTTTGCTCAAATCTTTATTCAAATTCAATTCAATTTTAATTCTTAGTCTAAAATTCAATTCATGTAAGTTTTACAAATTTTTTGTTTATGTCATTTTGAGTAAACAAATCCAATATAATTGTTTAACATTGTTCAAATTATCTATTTATTAGATATTTCACTCTTATCATATTCTTTTTCTTAAGCGTTTAAGAAAATTTTAAAATTTTCTTAAATCTCTATCTGTTCAAATTTCATAATTGTAATTTTGTTCTTTCTTGTATCATCATGTCTACTCTTATACCAGAAATTAAACTTAATAGCTCTAACTATCATCAATGGAAAACTCGTGTTTCATTTCTACTTCATTTTAAGCATTTACTCCAAGTTGCTACAGATGCCACTATTGAACCAGCTGCCTCTGCTTCTCAAGCTGACAAAGTTGCATGGCAAGGTAAGAACGATGAAGCACTCGGTCTAATTGGACTCTCCATTAGTCCCAATCTCTATGTCTCGATTGGACATTGCACCAAAACCCACGAAGCATGAGACATCTTGAAGCAAACCTACGACAGCTCCTCTGAATCATGTAAAATTCAGCTCCAAGACAACTTGGAAGATCTAAGGTATACAAATTTTAAATCAATGGATGAATTTCTACTCAAGTTTGATGCTATTAGAACTCAGTTAAATGGTTTAAATGTTACTCTTATTGATATTAGATTGATCACTATAATACTTAAGAAATGTCTCCCTAAAGAGTTTCAGCAATTCATCACTAACATCCACTCTCAGCTTGCTATTTCAAATTTAGCTCCTCTTTTAACTTATCCTATTTTTCAAAATTTGTTGCGTCAAGAGGAGGCAAAATTATTGCAATTTGGTACTATTAAATCTTTTGAACATGCTTTTGTATCTAAAACACAAAATCCCAATAATAAGTCTCATAATAATCATCATAACAAAAATTATTCCAATAACAACAATAATTATCGTAACAATAACAATAATCATCATAATAATGGTTATTCAAATAATAATAATCATAATAATAATTATTCAAACAACAGGTCTAATTCTAGGCCATCATACAACAATAATAACAATAACTACAATAATCAACAAAATCGGAAACCACATTGTACTTATTGTGGTAAAGATGGTCACCTTACTAATGATTGTTTTAAAAAGCAAAATGATAAGAAGCCCATGAATAACAATAATCAAAATATAGGTAATCAATCTCGTCGTGCTTTTACTGCTTGTTATAAAGCTTCTCATGCATTAGAATGGATTATTGATAGTGGCGCTTCTCATCATGTTACATCTCATAGATAAATTTTTGAGTCTTTGCAACCTAATACTACTAATATTCCTATTCAATTAGTTGATGATAGTATTTGCAAAGTTGATGGAGTTGGTGACGTTAATGTTCCAAATGGTAAATTACACAATGTTCTTTATGTTCCTGAATTGAAATCCAATCTTCTTTCAGTTGCTCAATTATGTCAAGATTACAAAGTTGAATTTCATAAGGATATGTGCTCTATTATTGATCCTAACATTGATCATGTTGTTGCTAATGCTAAGTTGGATCATGATAACTTGTTTAAATTCTATGAGTTTGCCTCTTCTAGGTACTCTTTGAAAGTGAATATTGATTTCAATAGATGGCATGAAAGGCTTGGCCATTTGAATTCTGATTATATTTCTTTGATGGTAAAATCTAACATGGTTGAAGGATTACCACATATTGTTCCATCTAAACTTACATGCACAGGGTGCATGAGTGGCAAAATGAAAAAGGAGCCCTTTCCTCATGGTACTTCATGGAGGGTGTCTCATAAGTTACATCTTATTCATAGTGATCTTTTGGGTCCAATGGAGAACAAATCCGTACAAGGTTCAAAGTATGCTCTTACCTTTGTGGATGATTTTACTAGAATAATTTGGATTTACTTCTTGCATACTAAAGATCAAGTTCTTGACACATTTTCTGAATTTCATATGTTTTTGGAAAGGCAATCTAGTTCTAAACTTAAAATTCTTAGAACAGATAATGGTACTGAATATGTTAATAATTCTTTTCATTCTTACTTGAGATATTTTGGTATAAAACATCAGCTTACCATTCCTTATACACCACAACAAAATGGTGTGGCGGAAAGGAAGCATAGAACTATTATGGAAATGGCTAGATGTATGTTACATGCTAAAGATTTGTATTACAAGTTTTGGGCTGAAGCAATGGCTTGTGCCACTTATATCCTTAATAGAACTCCTACTAAAGCCTTGCAAAATATAACTCCTGAGGAAGCATGGTCCGGTAGGAAACCCAATTTACAACATTTGAGAATTTTTGGATCTATTGCTTATATTCACACACCCAAACAAAAAAGGCACAAATTAGATTCTAAAACTTCTTCATATACATTTGTTGGCTATGATTAATTTACTAAAGGTTATAGAGTTTATGATCCTACTACTAACAAGGTGCATATTGCAAGAGATGTTTGCATTGAAGAAAATGAAATCCATCATTGCTCCAAGGTCAATGATGATGAATTTAAAGGAGGAACTATTGAGATTGTGGAGGACCAACCTCCTATTCTAAACCCTACTCCTAATGCATCAATTTCTATTCCTACTAGTAATACTAATGATGATGATGATGATGATGGTAATAATATATCTACTCCTCATAGTAATAATATTGATCATGATGATAATGATACTCCTCATAGTGATATTTCTGTTAATTCTAAGAGAAATCCTAAATGGCTTAAAGATTTAATTAATGAAGGTGATGATTATATTTCTAGAATGGGTGGTCTTAGACCTAGGAGAGTTAATTATTGTAATTATGCTTTAATGTCTTCTCTTATGAACTCTAATGATCCTCAAACCTTTTCTCAAGCTAAAAATCAACCTCATTGGCAAAATGCTATGAAAGAGGAATATGACACTTTAATTTCTAATAATACTTGGGATTTAGTTCCCTTACCTCATGGTAAAAATTTAGTTTCATGCAAATGGTTATATAAAACTAAGTTGAATGCCAATAATGAAATTAGTAAGTTTAAAGCTGGGTTAGTAGCAAGAGGTTTCTCTCAAACTGAAGGTTTAGACTATAATGAGACATTTGCCCCTGTTGCAAAAATTCCTACCATCAAAGTAGTTCTTGCTTTGGCTTCAAAAATGAATTGGCCTATTCACCAAATGGATGTTAAAAGTGCTTTTTTAAATGGTGATTTACATGAAGAAATCTATATGTCTCAACCTCCTGGTTTCATTAAAGAAGGTAATGAACATCTTGTATGTAAACTAAAGAAATCTATCTATGGTTTAAAAAAATCTCCTAGAGAATGGTATTCTAAAATCAATGCTTTCTTTATTTCTCAAGGTTTTACTAGAAGTAAAAAAGATCCTAACTTGTATATCAAGCATAGTGCAGATGACATTATTATTATCATTCTATATGTTGATGATTTGATTCTTACTTCAAGTTCTAACCATTTAATTTCTGATATTAAATCTCAACTTAACCAAAAATTTCAAATGACTGATTTAGGTCTTCTACATTACTTCTTAGGAATGCAAATTTGGAAAACCCCTAAGGGTATTTTTATTTCTCAAAGTAAATATGCTAAAGATCTTCTTGATAGATTTCATATGAATGATGCTAACCATGTTTCAACTCCTTGTGAATTATGAACTAAGTTAATGATAGATATGGAGACTCCATTTATAGATGCTACTCCATATAGACAACTTGTAGGAAGTTTAAATTATCTAACTCTAACTAGACCTGATATATCTTTTAGTGTTAGTTTAGTTTCAAGATTTCTGTCCAAACCTCAACAAACACACTTCAAAATTGCTAAAATAATATTGATATATTAAAGGTACTCTTGATGTAGGATTATTTTATGATGCAAATTCTGATTTTACATTAAAAGGATTTACTGATTCAGATTTAGGTGGAGACCCCAATGATGGGAAATCTACTTTTGGGCATTGTTTTTCTCTTGGTTTAGGTGCTATATCTTGGAAAAGTAAAAAAGATCAATTTGTTTCTCTATGCTCTACCGAAGCTGAATAAAAAAGTTGTACTAATGCCTCTAAAGAACTTTATGGCTTAGAAGAATACTTGAAGATTTGGGTCTACCTCAACAAGAACCTACAACTCTATATTGTGACAATCAAAGTGCAATAGCCTTGGCAAAGAATCTGGTTTACCATACAAATTCAAAGCACATTTCACTCCACCACCACTTCATTAGAGAGCAAATTGAAGAAAATAAAGTCTCCCTCATCTATTGCAAGGGTGAAGATCAAGTTGCAGATATTTTGACAAAACCTCTTTCTAGAGAGAAATTTGAATTTCATTGTAATAATTTGGGTTTGATACCCCTTGATGTAAACTCCCCAAGTAAAGATTAAAGGGAGGTGTTAGAAAGTAATCTTTCCTTGGTGAAAATATGTATTTAAAAGGATAAACCAAGGTATCCTATATTGTATTTGTCCTCTAGTCCAAATAGGAGGACATGTCATTTCTTGTAATTCCTTTAATAAGGAAAATAGATATTCCCCCTTAAGAGGAATCACACATTTGTCACACACACAATAGGAATGTGGCATTCATAGGAGATGGGAGTTACATGCAAACTCCTCCACTCATCTCTACTTAAGAGATGCCTCTCACACACTTGAAAAACAATCTTCTCCATTCTCTCATTTCTTCTCACATTCTCTTCTTGCTCTCATTATTGTATTGAGCTTATTGCTCTCATTCTTTAGGTTTTGTGCCATATTCTTATTATTCACAAGGGGTTTTTTCTTGCTTTTCCCCTTTCAAATCCTTGTGTTCTTGCCTTGGTTCTTGGAGCATTTTGGTGAGCTTGTGTTTGATCTATTGAAGGAAAATCTCTCTCTTTCTCTCTTAGTGTTTGGTAAATATCTTCCATTGCATACTCTCTTGGATTCTTTCCTTACCTTCTCATTTTACTTTATGCATCCTAATAGTTACTTGTGACCTTTAAAATGTTTACATTTACATCTCTTGTTCCTTTCAAGTTGACTCCATGTATAATAAATAGGGATTGAATCTGCCCAATTCCCACAACATCACCATCAAACAAATCCAACACCCTAACTTTATCCCCTTCTTTAAGTTTATCAATACATTTCTACAACAACAAAAAAACACATTATATTACATATGTAATGATTACCCTTGTTTGCATAATAAAACAACCATTACTTAAATAGTACTTGCATGTGTGTTAAAATAATTGCAAAATGAAAATTTGAAAAATAATTGCAATGATACCTTATGAATGTTTTACCCTGAAAATTACCTTAGCAGACTCACATTTTTTCTGATCAAGAGGCCTAGTAGTCTAGATGATTATTATCATCCATAGGGTATAAATTCAATCAAAAATAGAATGGGGGAGAGGGATTAGAGTAAGAATATATTCCAAGAACCATTCATCAATCTAAATTACTAAAAAACCAACACTCATAGCAGTGCTTACAATGTTACTATTAGCTTCATGCTAATTAGATACAAAGGCCAAAAATATAAACACTACATTACCATGCACACATACCAGACACATAAGGATATGACAATATTGTTACACATAAGAAAGGTAGCTAATGCACACAAAAAAACAATGCAATATGAGAGCACTACTACTATTGCTACAAGGTGAAGGTGAAATACATTGGGATGTACAAAAGCAATGGAATTAAAGCACTAAAACATAACCCCATGCAGTCAACATAACCTTGTCAAAGATGACATATAAAAGAAGAACAAAGAAAAACATGTATCAAGGCAACATGTGAAAACCATTAAGAGTAGTCATTGAGGAAACAATGTAGTCTTTCTTTGTGACTTTCATAGCAACAGTAAAGGAGTAATAAATAAGGTTGGATGTAGAGGTCGGATAAATAATAGAGAAAGAGCCTTTCACTATTAGTTAGATAATAGTGTAAGAGTATGCAAAAATAAGGAATGATGTCTAATGAAAAATTAGTAGTGGAATTCCATGAAGTTAAAAAAAAATGATAAGCATGGCACCAAGGAATGTAAGGAAAAGTGCAAAGACAACAAGAAACAACCATCCTATCTTCTAGCATTGTTTTCCATCCCAAATCACCAAAGGTTGCAGATCTATTAAGAGGGATAAAAGTTTGTAACAATAAAAGGATTTATAAGTTTTCATAATAAAATAACATTGACAAGAATACATTATAGTTCTAGGAGAAATTGAAATAGTAAAGAGTATGCAACAATAGTAACCAAAGGTTTTAAAATGTTGTCCTAGAAATAGAACAAAGAAGTGATTTCCAACATTTAAGAGTATGAGTGATCATCATCCACCCTAAGGGATCATCAAATTTTTCTCATACTATCATAAGATAGTTATATAATTAGATGGATAAATCACATGGACTATCAATCACTTGAGGCTAAGGGGCTGCCCTATCACCTGTGTTTTCAACCACCTTGCAGAAATGTTTGAGTAGTCGATCAACCCTACTTCTTCACCCTAGATTTCTACACAAATAAAATGGTTCACTATAGTATGCTCCACATCACATGCACCAAGGACTTCTATTCTTGATGATATTTTCATGCAATCCAAAATCCTATCAAATCATCAGAACTACCCCCATTGAGTTTGGAAGAGTATTGTTAGGTTTGGAGACAGTCATAGTGGAGATAGGTCAAATAGAAGATCCTTATAGTCTATAAGGACTACCATAATAACCTCTATAAATGATAGTCATTACAACCCTTGAGGTGTTAGTAAGCACTCATAATTCTTAAGGATAGATTTTCCATCATAGATCGAGACACTGCCCCATAACAATAGAGATATTGTTAGCCACCTAAAGGAAGATATTCATTAACTTGAAGAACATCTGCAAGGTAATAGAGATAGTGATGGGACTATTGCAATAGCATGTACACTATCATGATTAAAAATACTACTATCCATACCACAAAAATTAGTATATTTACTCATGCAAGTGGATAAAATAAGCCCTATTGATATTGAAATAACAGTAAAAAAAGAGTCATCAAAGAGAAAAACAACTATCACAAATTGCTTGAGTGATGTCAATTGTCCTAAAAAGGAATAGTTTCAAGACCTTGTTACCATCTTAAGATATTTGGATTAAGTCATGCTATCGAAGCACAAGGGGCAATCATGCACAAGGGACTAATGTCATCATCAAGAACAACATTAGGACAATGTTAAAAAAGTCATTTACTATCTTAAAATCTCTCATGAAGATCATACAACTGTACTAAAGCTTGAGATATTGACCTAGACTAAACATGGGTTGAACATTCAAGAAATAAATACCACTTCAAGGGTTAAGGGATTGTCTCACTGTGAGGAGGTTATCACAGTAATTTACATAGCCAAATCATTTCCACATCACATCAAATTTTGATTTTCAAGTGTTGATCCCCATTATCAAAGTTGTAGTGCTTGACAAAGGACTCTAACCTATTTTAACACATGTTTAACCATGCTCATATTGTCATTAACTCACTAGAGGATAGCTAATGACTTCATTACCTTGATATCATATCTTGAAAGAATGTCAAGGATAGGAAGAAGAGTAGTCTTACTAAACAATTAGATAGTCAAGGTCACTAGGATTGTCTAGGGACAAATTAAGATAGAAAAAGGAGTAGTTCTATAAGAAGATTAACACCTGCCTTTAGGACTATCATGGATCCTTGAATGATCATTATCAGCCCCAATAGTCTTTATATAGAATGATACTCATCAAAATGTAATAGGACAGTCAAGTGGAATTGAAAAGGATAGATGAAGCATACAAGCACAATTACTATTGCTCACAAACATCTTGTGAATAGTCTCAATGAGCAAAGGATAGTCATTTTGTACAATCAGGAGGACTATCATAATGAACACCAATGATGTTCAAAAGGCTGCCATATGTATTGTCATAGGGAAAAGAGGGAAATGTAATTATAAAGACTCTTGTCATGCACCTAGAGTCATAATGGATACTCACAACACCTATTCAAAGGATAGGTATCATGTAGTGGGCAGTCCCATCCTAGGAGAATTTTCATTATCATAAAGGGGATGGTCTGTTGCAAGAAATATACCCGAAGACTAGAAAATGGTCATTATCCTGGTACAACATTGAAGACTATAAACACACTCCATAACATATCAAAATACATTCATGCCCTATATGAATGTCCTGCCACATCAATAAGCCTGTGAAGGTTCAATGCTGCTATAAGGTTACTAACCTTTCATCGTACATAAAGCCAACAATCACAAAAGTTGACAAATGCTCAATCTCATTTCCCTTGACTGTCACAAGCTTATAGAGTTTTGATGAAGTCTTAAAGAGGAGGTGCTCATGGAGAGAACAATAATAAAGGAATAACATATAAGGGTAATACAACATCAACATCCCAAAGCTGTTATGAATACAAAAACAACCGCTATTAGTTTTGAAAGGTTGCCTAGTGACAAAGAGAGTAGAAAAATTATAAAAGAACTATCATTATGAGAGTAGAGTGTCCAAACACTGTCCTAGCATGAATTTCACCAGATGAAGCCCTAATCAAGATAATAGCAATGATGTTGTCATAAACAAACTTAAAAGACTACTACATCAATCATATACCCTAGTGTAGCAGTGGAGATCAAAAGAAAGGTACCAAATTTGGCACTAAACTAGATAGATCTATACCTCCTAAGGCTTGGTAAAATTAAGAAAAAAATTTATGATTTGGAAGATAGTGTAGAAGAAGATTTATTGCAGATGAATAAGAAATGATCATACTCTCATGGTTGGTAGGAAATGAATGGTTTAAAGAATTTGATGATGTTTTATCTACTTATTTTGTAGAAAATGAAGACTTGGAAGGAAGATATTGCTGATGATGAGAGGACATGGTCTTGATCACTCTTGAATGCCATATTTTTTATCATATCACCATGAAGGGGAAATTGATAAAGAGGAATTGTTGAGCATGAGCCGATTTGAAGACCTTGTTGTTGTTGTCCTAAAAATCCAAGCTCCTGATTTGCTGATGTAACTACATCATTTTGGCATGAAATTGTTAAAGGAAAGATAAATCCTCAAGAAGAGGATTACATCCTAGTTTTTTGGGGGACTGTTGGTTCTCCAAATTGACAGAACTACTAAATCCTAGAAGTAAGCCACACTTCATGTTCAAACCTAGTGTAGGATTTGGCCAACTGACATGAAATGGGGTTAGAACACATTTCCCCTACACTTCAGACTCCGTAGGACCTAGGGGGTGACCCTTTAGCAACACCTAAAGATTTAGATACATAATTAACATGATATTGCTTAACAGATAATGCTCTCACAAAATTATGCTAAGAAACATAAAATATCACTCAAAATTGGCTAAGACATTGAGTGAATTTTATTAGCCAGCATGGAGAACATGGAAAACACATAACTCAAAATACATAATTAAAATGGTTTTTTATTTAACAATTTGGGACAAAACTGAAAACAACAGATGCATGAAGATTGAACAGTGCCAAAAAGAGGGCTACAAAGTCATATAACCAACACTTCATCCTATAGTGTTAGACATGTTTTGAAGATCTTTAAAAAATTATCACATTATGACAACAAGACCATTGAATCTTTATCAAATAACCATTCTTATAGATCCACTTGGAAACACAACACTCTTGTTATATTTGTTGAAGCAATTATACTATTCCTTGAACAATAGGCAATAACAAATACAACTGTCATTCATTAAAGTTGTTACATTATTCAATGAATAAAAGGAAACAATAGATGTAACTCAAATGCAATAAATGTGAATGAAAAACCCCATGTAATATTTGATTATTAAATTCAAAAGAGTTTTACATCTCAACTATGGGGATAATTATCAAATAAAATATACTCATGAAGCTCAATTTAGAACACAAACACCTCAGATTAATTGACTAACAATTATAATTCACCCTAGCATTACAATTTACCCAGAGCTTTTGCCTGCCTTGCAGAGCTTTTAGAAAATAGAAACCCATACAATGAGAAAGAAAGAGAAGATAAAGAAGAGGAAACAACCCTAAAATTAATTTGTAGAAGACACATGACAATTTCATCCTCCGTTGATCAGTAACAAGAAAATATTTGGAATATTCTCTCTTCTCACTTCCTTTGCAATAACAAACTTTATATTTTCTCTTTGCCTCTGTTTTTAGTAGAAAATTCATCCCTTCATGAAAAAAATCTTCATCTCCGATTACCCTACAGTGGAAAAACTTTGCTCTCTGTGAAACTCTTTTATTTCTGCCCTTTTATTATGCTACACATTACTATTGCATTTTCATTTATGTGCCCAACACATAATCTTTACTTACAAAGTGAATAATGAATTCACTTTTCCCAGAGTGAATATTTAATTCACTCCTCCAAATAGAATTAAAACAATGACCCCTGTCTCAATTTACTTCACCGTATTTTGAAAAAAAAAAGATTTCTCGTGCAATTTTAATATATATATATTTTTAGCAAGAGTGGTAGACCACTATAGTATTAATAATATAATAATTTAGATAGTACAAAATCTTGGTTCTGGGGGACATACCGACACTTCTAATATTTTTTCCATTTTACATCTAGCAAATAATTGTCTATGTTTACAAAGTGAATAATAAATTCACTTTACCCTTAGCGAATATTTAACTCACTCCCAGACAAAATTAAAACTTTTACCTACGTCTCCCCCTTATTTGAAATATGTGAGGGGCCTTCTAAATTTTACCAGGCCATAAAATATTTCTTTGCTTTCTAAAGCATTCCACATTTTATTTTCACCGTACATTTGAAAGAATTCAATTGGGCTCTTTAAATTTTTTGCACTCATGTTTAATGTCTTTACTGTTTAAAATGAGAGCCCCCCTTTTAAAATATTTTTACCCATGCCTTTTCTTTTCACCCAATAATTAATAGTTTTTCTCTTAAAAGATTCATCGGGCATTATTATAGCTTTGAATTTTTTTTCTTTTTATAAAATAAATGAGCATCTGGACCTTTTTAAAATCCTCACGCACAACGCACAACATCTCTGCTAGCATCACCATCATTCCTACATGATATGCACGATTAATTCATCTAACCTATCTTTTGATGGTCGTTGATTTCATTTTGGTTTTTCCCTAATTTCTCTAGCCTTCATGTTTCAGCAATAGACATGGCGGCAATACCATCTTCGTGAACAATTTATATTTCCTCATGTAGGCGCCCAAAAACTCCAATTTGGTTTGAGCACATCCTACAATCATTGCATTCTAAGAGGTACCATCTGAGAAGCGTTCAATCAAACTATATTGTGCTTCCTCTGCTGTCGCGCACACCACACATCCCTCTTTCTGATGTCATCTCCAAACCTATACGTGCACAACAAGATTTGGCTGCATACATTAATTTCTGAAGAATTTTCAACAAATCCATTTTATGCATAAGCTGCACTCATCCCTAGAAACATTGCATCACTGAAATCAAAAGGGAAAGACAAATTTTTGACACTGGGGATGAGTTTTTTCCGTGCAACCATGCCTCTTGACCAATCAGAAGCAAGAATTAAACTTGCTTTGGTAAAAAAAATGAAAATGTATTTTATATTATCCCTAAATTCCTCATTTATCCTTGCACAATATTTAAAATATAACATTTGAAACTTTAGAAAAATTGTGACTTTTAATTACGGCTGCGAGCCATTTGAAGAAATTTACTGCAGGCAAACTGGGACACTTGGAGTCATGGAAATTTGCATAGGATCATAATCAATTATTTACAAAAAACCTATTTCCTCAATTTTTTCCTAGCCCTTAAAATTCAAGTACCTTGTTTGTAAACAGGGCCCGAGACGTGTTCGCCGCAACATAAGTACATTAAAATAATGTATCAAATGACCTCCATTTTTTATCAAAACAGATTTGTAGAGGTTTTAGACCAAAACAAGAAATGGGTTGTATTTATAATTGCAAAATTTGACACTTTTTGGAACACTATTTTTTGCCTTGTTGCGATCAGAAAATGATTAAATAACCCATCAAAACTTATCCTCAGACCCCAAACTGAGCAGACATGTACATATTTGATCCAAGAATGGATTGAAAAAGACATTTTGGTAAGAGAGATCCTGAGGTGCAATATAGTAATCAACAAAATTGCTTACTCAGACTTTTCTACTGCAATTGCACTTGTTCAAAACCAATCAAAGCTCATGAAGTCACCACTTTGAAAAAATAACAAACCATCTTCTAGGGAGATCCCACTAGAAAGATAAGCTCATTTTGGATCATTGAGTACACTTGCAAGAGGGATTTTATTGAATCATTATTCTTCACAAGATATTAGGGGTCAAAGTTGACCACCTTGAAAGACTTTCAGAAATGTAGACATAAAACTGATTAACTGCATTTTCTTTTGATCTCAAAAAAATAGCAAATTAGATCTTAAGACTAAAATCAAACGATGAAGCACATGAATGTGGGGAGAATAGAGAGAAATAATCATTTTGTCATGAAAATCATCCATTTGTGAAATATTAACTTGAACAGGAAGCCACTTTATAGAACTGAAAGTTCTCAAACAACAAAACAACACCAGAACCCTCCAACTTCATTTTTCAAAACACTGTCAAAACTTATCATGGAAAGTTGAAAAATGACATTCACGTTTACATATGTCACATGAGTGGGTCCACCAAGGGGTTTGGCTTGAAAATCAACTAGCTTCAAATTATTACCCCCCAAATTAGGTCACTTAGACAAAAAAATTAGGTGCACTTCTTAGAGTGTAGAAGCAAAATTTTCAATATGGGCACTTCAAATTTGCAAAATTTGAGAGTGCCAGTAGTGGCTCCAACTAGGTATGTATGTCTCCTATGGGAATAGAAAGAATCCAGATCTCTGGAGAGCAGACCAAACACTGAGTCCATTAGGTGGTTTCAAACTGCTCCTTTATTCAACCTCTATTTCAACTTCACTTGGTGACCCTAGGTCACCAAATGAAAAAGGGGAGTCAAATTTTACCTCTATCAAACACCAATCTATTAAAGGAGTTGATCTCCCTCAACTCATGCTTGCCTCTATCACACCACAACAACATGAGTGGTTGCATCTCTGCAAACAACAATATCAAGCTACCCTTGTACAAGTGTAAACTTGCTTTTTGTTCAGCTTTGTTATCATATGGCAGCCAAATTACATAGGCCACATTAATGCCACTCTCTTCATTTTCTGATTTTACATCAAGTGGTAGCATATGAGGATAATGATCAAGCCTACATGAAAACATAATCTTATCACATTTATTACCCCCTCATAATGATCATGCTCAGAGGAGATATCATGGCTGAAAAACAATATGCAATCCTCTTGTGTGTTGAGTAGAGAATGCTCACTCACTTGTAACTCTTTTAATTGGATTGCATCACCAGTCAATTTTCCATTATCCCAACAACACAACCCAAACACATCCTCATATGTTTCAAGATTCTAAAAATTGGATTTATCCAAATCCAAAGTATTTTCATCTTCATGCAAATCATGGCATTTAGTAAAAATTTCAACCTCCAATTCATAAGCATTGTTCTCTATCTAAGGTTCACACATGATGTTTGATTTATTCTTCAAACCACTATATAAGTCAACATGGAATGTCTCAACTAAAGATTCGGATAATTCAAAATTTAAGCTTGAGCCAAATCTTTCACATTGATTTTTCATAACATGTTTAGTGTCTGAATCATTTTGAATGCTATCATTTTCAAGATTAACAGTTTCAACAAAAATATTTTCATGTGCACTTTCAGCTGATAAGCATATTGACCTATTTACTAGAAACTCATTGTTATCTAAAAAGTGTTCACTAGCAATAGAGCTAGAACCTCCATTCCCTTGCACACTAATGCATTCTTCATTTAGAGAAAACATGTCCATTTGTAAATTGTGAAGACAAGAGAGGTCATCAAAGAAAGACCCATATTCAATCTCATATTTACTAGCATCACACCCACTATCACCTACATCATAAGGTTTCTCTACACATGGATCAAAAGGCTTTGTAATATCAACACAATCTATAAATCCATCAAATTGTTTCACATTACCAATGGGTAATAATGTTGACCCTAGATCCATTTTTTTTTCATAATGCATAACTTGACCATCCAATAATGAACTCCTTCCTTCATCAATGTACACATCATCATTTTCATGTGTAACTAAACTTTCAAACTTTTCTTCACAAAAGAAATCATGGGCAGTTGGTGACGGTAGGAAGTCGTTGTCACAATTCCTACTCATTTAATTTTTTTAATGCAAACCTAGGGGTGTCTAAAGCTATCTGTGGTAAGATTTGGATCGATCTTGGGGAGGGGCGGAGTTTGGTAATTTTGGCTCGGTTAGGAGAAATTCAAAGCTATTTTTTTGTTTTTTGTTTTATTCTTTGTGAGAGTTTTTCTGAACTAATATTCTATTCCTGATTTATCTTAAATGACCTTAGAAATGGATTCTAGATAGAGAAATTTCATTCCAAGACAAATAGTTTACGAGGGAATGGAGAATTAATTTAATCTAATTTGCAGAACTTTGAAATCTAATTAAAACTTGAGTAACTACTTGAAAATGAACTATTCCATTCCTCACTTACTAAATTGACAAGTAACTGTTTTCCTTTGCACAAGATTCATTAACATGGTATCTTAGATTATCTCAATTAAATAGATGATCTCTGAACTAAAAACAAACTACCAAACTTGATAAAATAGAACAAAGTGAAAACAATGATGCAACAAAACTTTGATCTAAATTATCTCTCAACTTATGAAAATTAAATGTTTTCAGCTTAAGCTAATAGTAAAAATGAAACATGGTAGTAATAATCAAATAGTCAAATCTGAACAACTAACTGGTTCACCTCATTCAGAAAGCAAGCCGAAAGAATCCTTGAACACAGTGTTGAGATCAACTTCCTTCTTATTTACAACTAATGTGCCCAAATAGGGTCGAATTACATAAAAGATTCTAATCCTAAGAATAGAAAGGAAATTACATGAGAAATATCAAAAAATTGATACGATTTAACATCCAACTGTGTTGGCTCTGGATATAAATATCCAACATTATTTCAAAAACAACAAAAAAGCGGGAAATTTAATCTACTCCAAATCTAAAAGATATCCTAGCGCACAGGAATAAGTTGACGTTGATCCTTGTAACTGTATTTAGTTGCATTGATTTCCAAATTTATGAACTAGTGTGCAATGTTGGAGCTCGAGTTGTAGTTGGTGATATCTTCATCTAGCACAATGAGTTATAAAATCAGCATCATAACTCATTTGAAGATGAGTCACAATCAATTCCACCATTCCTTACTTGAAACAAAATTAGTTATCACATGGTTGAATATTAAATATTAACTCAAGATACATGTACACGTATGATAAAGAATTTATATTTTAATCACCACATTTTAATGATGCATACAACATAAAATAAGCACTTATATTAACCATCCACATTCTAAGTCTTTATACTTTCATAAGTTCATAAAACATACATAAAAAAGAGAATTATGAGTTTTTAAAGCCAGACATAAAGTATTTAAAAGGTTAAAAACTTAATGATTATGATGTCAATATAGAGCCTCATCATTCTCCTCCTCCTTCTTTTAACCATGTCCTCATGGTTTATCTAGGTGGAATATGAATTCCCCTGTTGATTGATTCCATCCAAAGAGCACAGTCAAAAACTCCCCCTCTGTATGCATCTACAGTTCTTGTTGACACTACAAACCCATTGTTATTCTCTAGTTTTCTGTACCATGTTCTAAGGACCTTTGTTGGTATCTATGCAGGTGCATTAACTTTGGGTGCAGGCATGAGAATGATAGGCCATTTGAATCTCATGCCAATCCATAATTCTCGCTTCTCATGAATTAAAATGATCGCCTGCCTGAAACGTGTTAAACTCCATCTAAGGTTATTGGGTGAGATTGGTTCTCTCCTCTTTATTGCATCTCGAAGTAACCTAAATATTTCTTCACATGCTTGAATTGTTGGAGTTGAAAAGATACAACACCACAAAATCTCAAAAGATCTTTGCAAGCAAATAATCTATTACAAGGAGAAGCAAAGAGAAGCAACAAAGGAAATGTTCAAGAATGTGGAGCAATGTATTCACCTAAAAATATAAAATGAATAATGATACAAAAGATAGTTTTCAACCATATATAGATGAAAACCCTAAAAAGGAAAACCCTAGGCTTGCACAATAATAATTAATAAAGTAATTAATTATTATGCACCTAATGTTAGCTTAAGTGAAAAGAGGTAAAAGGGAACTTTACGTAATTAAACAAATATTGTTTAATTAATAAAGTAAATACCCAATTACTCTAACACCCCCCCTTAAGATAGACATAGGGAGAAGCTAAAACCTAGAAGAAGCTACTGAAAGCAAAAGCAATGGGTCCCGACAACAAGGCCAAATCAGGTACCCATGTACAAAATCAATGCAAACTAAATGAAATGGGGTAAAGAAGAAAACCCAGTGGAAACAAAACTCCTCCCCAAAATAGAATGCAAGGAAGGAATGCAATGCACTAATGAAAGAAGGATAGAAGGTGGATAATATGATACCCCCCATAAACAACTTCTATCATATAAGTACATGTACAATGATCTCCATATGAGAGATAGAAAGAGAGAAGAAGGCCCCCCCACAATGAAGAAACTCCGATCATAATGGTAGATGCCTAATGTAGAATCCAAAAGGAGATCCTGAAGCGGCAAATGATATTCCTCCCCTTGGAAAGAAACAGATCCATGGACCTGTATCGAAGAAACCTTGTGAAGAATGATGAACCAATCTGTCTCAAAATGTGTGCCATGATAGGATGTTGAAGAGTCTCATTGTCTGAACTAAAACAAATAATGTCAAATCCAAACTGATGTGGAGAATACTGAAATGCAACCTCTGAATGCACGGATAATGGTGGGCGAATACTGATAACCTGACTGTCAAGGTAGAGGAGATGAATGTCCTCAAAATAATCTTTCAAATCTGCAATATAGGACTCAACAAACAAGAAAGATATTTCTGCAACATAAGAGTCCAAAGTACCTATGTCTGGAAGATGTATGATTTTCTGCTGCACTGAATCAAGAACAACAAGAGATGTTGATGAAGTCTCAGTCTGAAGAGTAGGAACTATGAGACAAACCTCTGATCCATCGGAATAAGTAAGGGTGTCTAAATACTCAAGCTCCTCTAAAGTATCATGACCAAATGGTGTATTCTCTCGCCAAGCAATGGCTAAGAGACAATCTGAAGCAGGATCCTCTGGGAATGGAGATAGAATAGGGTCTCTAAAGATATCTCAAAGACGTGTCCAAAGTGGGTGACGATAATCAATGTCCGGTATAACCAACACAGTGTCATGATCAACATTAGACAATATAACTTCTGCAATGTGATTTCTAATGATGTCCCATGCTAATTTTCCCTCTAAAGTTGTTGGTTCAGGTATGAGATCATACAAATAAGGCAAAATATTAAGCCACCTACAATGTGTAAGTATACCCTTTGCCCATGACTCATAATTACCCCGTTCCAGAAGAACAACTGAAGGGCGAGTAGAGAAACCCAGAATAACTCTTCAAATGAAAAAATTCAGAGACTAATGATCTCAGCAATGATAAAGCATATCAACATAACCCATCCAATGCAAACAAACCCCATGTAGGAGCCAAGATGACCAAGTAATTGAGCAAAGTGTAAAAACACACAAAGCTGAATAAAAAATACCTGGTAAAATAGATTGTAGATCTGGAAAGAGCACTGTAACACCTTTCCAATGTCTATTTGTTTGCGCAAAACAGACACCGTGGCCAAAAGTTATGAATTTTTCAAAAACTGAATTTAGCTTGCAGGAAACGAATTTTCTAGCAAAAAATGTTTATTTCTAACTTGATTTCTAGAAAATCTACTCACTGTTTGTAAACAAAAATAAAAACCCAGAAATATTTTGATGCTAGAAACAAAACCCAAAAATCGTTTCTTGATCCAACAAGCAGAATATGAAAAAATGATTTATTTTACTTTCAGCTAGGAAAAAAATAACACTCGCCATTTTTTCAACAGTGATTTTCTCCAGATCTGTGCAAGATATGCAAAATCTAAAAGATACCCAGTTCATATTTTGACGCTGGCTACAAAACCCAGAAATTGTTTTTCCTGCAAATGAGTGAAAATTGAATTTTTGAAGCAAAAATGATGACGGCTCCAATAAAAAACGGCTTGCAACAAACCCTTGTAGCTCCAAAAATCTTCAAAACAAAAACAAGCAGCTGCAGATCTGAAGCTCTGATACCATGTTGGATTTGAGAAGATACAACACCACAGAAGCCCAAAAGGTCTTTGCAAGCAAATAACCTGTTACAAGGAGAAGCAAAGAGAAGCAACAAAGGAAATGTTCAAGAATGTGAAGCAATGTATTCACCTGAAAATGTAAAATGAATAATGATACAAAAAATAGTTTTCAACCATATATAGATGAAAACCCTAGGCTTGCACAATAATAATTAATAAATTAATTAATTATTATGCACCTAATGTTAGCTTAAGTGAAAAGAGGTAAAAAGGAACTTTACATAATTAAATAAATATTGTTTAATTAATAAAGTAAATACCCAATTACTCTAACATGAATAACTATAGGAGGAAGAGCTCCCTCAACATTTTGAAATGTTGCAATTATTTGCAACAAATTCCTTATATAAACTGGAGTGACATCATTTAACCTAGATATAGACCTGAATATGTTAATATAGTGGGTTGCTTTTGGGTATTCATTTCTCATCGACAACCCATATGTTTGTTGCATGATCTTGTATTCTTCCATTCAAGCTGACCATTCAACATTATTTTTCAATAGTGAAACAAAAGATTTAATTTTAAGTTATCCTACATAAATATTGAGCAATGAGTAGTAACTGTCTCCCATAAGAAATCCATGTTGAAAGAATTCACACATTTGATTTTGGACATCTGGATAGCTGCTAGAATAAGAATCCATAAACTCATAATCCGCCAAGAAATCAACAAGTTTTTTTTAACACAATTTGATTTAACTTCCATTTCAAAAATAGTTCTCTAAGAAATAAACCATAAACAACAGAAGGTTTCCTTGTACAAACTAAAGAAAATGCAATATCCACAGTCTGGATCACTCTCTCCTCTGCTTCTTCTTTTTCTCTGATTGCCTTATCCAACTATTTTTGAAGTTCCTTGTTAAGTTTCTCATATTTCATAGCAGTTAAGGAAAAGGTATCTAGGCTTTTGTGTGCTTGCTTTTATTTTCAATTTTACTTTTAATTCATGAATTTCTTTATCCTTCCTCTCATCTTTCATGGTTTTCTGACTCAGTTTTTCTTCTGCTTCTTTCAATTACGAAAACAATTAACTAGTTTGTTTCTCAAACTGTTCTTTTAACTGGCTTGTTTCTCCCTAAAACTTCAATACTTCATCATCTTTTTGTTTCAATTTCTCTTCAAATAGCATATTTTGCATCCTGAATTCTTCTAATTCCTTTTCCAACCTGGATATTTTAAGAGTTGTTTGAATTTTCTCTTCTTCTCTATTTTCATTATCAGAATCTATTTCTTCTTCTCCTATTGGTTTTTTTCCCTCATGATGCACAACTGCCTCTTCATGTTCAATTTCAACATTTGTAATTTTACTGAGCTGAAAAGTTTCTATATCAGGTATCTCAACCTCAGTTTCCATACTTGATATATTCATATTGTGGAACAGAGAATTAGGCTCTGAAAAGTTAATATCCCGAATAGGGGAATGATCAGGTAACAAATTTTCTTCTAATGTAGTACATTCTATTTCTATCCCTTCTTCTTCAGGCTCTAATTCTCGCAATACCTCCTGTTCAAGATCTCCTTTCTCAACTTCTTCTTTATCAAGGTCATCAGAGTCATCCAAATGGATGGTAGCAGTAGGCTTCCCAGACTCACATTTTTCTTATTCTTCTTTTTGTGTCTTCAACCTAGTTTTTCTTTTAGGTATTTCTCCTTTCACAGTTCTTTTCTTCTTTTTATAATTCGTTTTCCTAGTCTTAGGATTCTCTGGGGTTTTCTTCTCTTTAGTTTTTCTCTTGTTTGTAGAAACAGATCTCTCTGGTTTGTGTTTCTTGGTTTCCCTTATTTTTTGAGCAAGGTTTTCCTCTGAAATCTCTATTTTCCTTTTCTTTGTAGTAGTAGATCTCTTTGGCTTTTGTTTCCTTGGCCTACCAATAGGCTTAACTAGGTTTTTAGTAAAAACCCTATTTCTACCAATCTTAGTTGTTCTACCTTCAACAATTTTAGGTTTCCCTTTTCCCTTATCTGAATTCAAAAGAAAATTTCTCCATTCCTCTTCCCCGTTAGGTTTCCACATGAAATGGTGTTTAAATATTAAATGTATAAAATCATGATGTGTTACTCTATTTTCCTTCTCTTTGCATCTAATAGCCATTTCAGTAAGCTGAGAAAATAGAAAAGCAGGTAAATTAATTATTACATTAGGTCTAGCTGCTCCATGTCTAACATGATTCAATAAATTGAGGGATGGCCCCAGAACTGTTGCAAATTGACCCTTGTGGGTGAAGAATTTCATTACATAGATTGCAATTAATGCCCAAGGTTCTTGCAAACTTCCTCATTATATACCTTTATTTTTCCCTTTATGTATATGAAAAATAGACAAGGGCTCACCAAGAACATGAAATGTTTCAAGTAACTCTTGCAAATTCGAAAGCTTGGGTTGAATACAATCACCTTCCACAGGAATTCGTGACAATGCACTTATCACATCAACAAATAATTCAATGGGCTCTCCTCTAACCACCGTAAAGTTGATATAGAAGTTTTTGATAAATTCCAACACTATTTCCCACTCATATCCTTCATATTTGAGCAAGAAATCCAACCATCCAGCCTATTGTAAACACCTTCTAGATTCCTCATCTAAAATTACTCCCTTCGGCTCTGCCATCCTTTTATACCCCATTTTTATAAGACTGAAATTCTTCAAGCTCAAATTTTTACCAGTAATGTCAAAATTTCCAGAAATATCAATCTTATGTACTAAATGGCAGTGTTAATTTTTTAGAAAAGAGGTGACAAGATATATGAATGAATGCAGTATTAACTGCATGCATTTGCATGCCTGGAATTTATCATCGATGTACTGAGAACTACGTGTCTCATACATCATAATCTGATTTCCCATCATATCACCTCGAAATTATCTTCCATCTTTATTGCCCAATTAGGAAATGGAAAGTTCATTTATTCTTTTAAAAAAATTATATTTGGATTTTCGAACAATCATAATTAAATATTTTAAGTAAACTTTACAAGCTATAATGATTGTACTTCAAACTACAAAAAAATCCTGGAGATATAAATGCTTACCTTTCAATGATGGCGATTGATGGTGATACGTGTCGACTTTCAATTTGCACAATCGGCAACCAAAATTCAGCCTTCATCATATCATTAATGAAAAACACGCTAAGCTCAACCCTTATGGGAGCCCACTTGTTTCCACGTGTCAATCAATACTTTTCTTTCAATTTAAAATTTCCTCAAATTAACCCTATACCTGCACATCACACAAACTTATTAGTAATAAATGAAGCTTAGAAAGCTTCATCCGTAGAAAACCTTTTTATGAACTACTAATTTAACATTTGAAATATCTCAAACCTAATCTATCAAATCAGGCATGATCAGGAGTCATTTTATGTTTGAGTTAATTCAATTCGACTGATCAAGCATGATCAAGCACTCTTTTTCACTTTTTTTTTCTCTTTTTTGCAAAGTAAACCACCATTTATGGTTTTCAATTTACTCTATTTATTCATACCCATCAATAATGGATTTAAGGATTGATCATTTCTCCCAAAGAAGAGAAATCTTCCTTAGTAAAATACTCAACTCTTGCTTGAAGCTCTGAAATAAATTCTTCTTTTGATGTTGGCTTGTGATAGAGTTTTAACCTATGTCCACTTACCAACATTGTTTTCTTCTCTCCATCAATTGGTGTTAACCGAACAACTCCATTATCAAACACATGTTCAATTTCATATGGGCCAAGCCATCTTGTGTGTAGTTTTCCTTTAAATTCTTGAAACCTTGAATCAGATAATTAAGCCCAATCACCTACAGTAAATTACTTACTATGGATATTTTATCATGCCACTATTTCCTCTGTCCTTGAATGACTTCAGTTGGGTGCAAAGCTTCAGTTCTCATCTCATCCATTTTGTTCAGTTACATTATTTTATTTCTTTGTGCTTCAATAATATCTATCCCCACATTGACAGTTGTTCTAAGTGTTTCTAATTCAAACTGAATGGGAAAAATAGGAGTCTTACCATAAACCAGTTCAGATGTGAAAATCTAGTAGTTGTCTTCCATGTTGTATTGTATGCCCATACAACTTCAGTTAACCTATCTGACCAATCATTCTTCTTAGACAAAACTGTTTTTGTCAGAATATTTTGTAATTCTCTATTGGTTACCTCAACCTACCCATTGGCTTGGGGGTGGTAAGGTGATGATTTCCTGTGTTGAATTTGATATCTCTCAAGAAATACTTGAAGCATTAAAGACATGAACTGAGGCCCTTGATCTAACACAAGTTCTTTAGGTGCTCCATATCTTTGTAGAATATTCTTGTATATGAAGTCTACAACTTTTTCCTCTTTAGCAGTTGGCAATGCCTTGGCTTCGACCCATTTTGTAACATAATCAGTACATACCAGTATATAATGATTTCCCTTGGATGGAGGATCTATTGGTCCAACAAAATCAATACCCCATTTTTCAAATGGTTCAAGTGATACTTGTGTTTGTAATGACATCTCTATTTATCTTGTAGGTCTCCCCATTCTCTGACATTGATCACAATGTTTGATGTATTGAGATGTATCCTTAGTCATAGTAGGCCAAAAGTAGCCTGCTCCTAAAATTTTATGAACTGTTCTTATGGTAGAGTAATTTCCTACCCCTGGTTCATCATGACATGCCTTCAATATATCATATACCTCAATTTCCTGTACACATCTTCTCATTATATGATCTAGGCACATTTTAAACAAAAAAACATTAATCCATTCAAAACAAGAGCTTTCCCTAATCAATTTATTTTTCTATTTTGATGAAAAATAAGAAGGATATTTCCCAGTTACTAAGTAATTTTCAATATCAGCGAACCATGGTGATTGGATTGATATTGAAAATAAGTGTTCATCAGGAAACACATCTTCCACAAGTTCATCATTACTCTGCAAAACTATTCTTGATAGGAAATCAGCTACAACATTATCTCTACTGGTCTTATCAATGATAGTTATATCAAATTACTGGAGTAACAATAACCATCTAATTATACGTCCTCCCACAACAACTTCATTCATGAGATAACGAATAGTTGCATGGTCAATATGCACAAAATTTTTATATCCAGTGATATAATGTCAAAATTTATTTATAGCAAACACAACTGCTAAGAATTAGTTCTCAGTAGTGGTGTAATTCAGTTATGTTGGATTGAGGTTTTTTCTTATATAATATATGGCATGCATTGCTCCAAAATCATCCTTTTTTCCAAGGACTGCTCCAATTGCAAAATTAGAGGCATCAGTATTAATATGAAATGGTTCACCCCAAATAGGACTAGCTATAACATGTGAAGTTGTTAGCGCCTACTTAATTTGATCAAATGACTCCTGACAAGATGAAGTCCATACAAATTCAGAGTCTTTCTTTAATAAAGTGAAGAGTGGACTTGCAATTCTACTAAATCCCTCAATAAATCTTCTATAATAACCAGAGTGTCTTAGAAAACTCCTTACATCAGTTTGATTCCTAGGCGCAGGTATTTGCAAAATGATTTCAATTTTCTTTGGGTCTACTTTGATTCCTTCTTTTGACACATGATGCCCTAAAACAATTGCTTATGTCATCATTAACAAACTCTTCTCATGATTTAATGACATTCTATGTTCTTTACATCTGTTTAGGACTCTATCCATACTTTCCAAGGATTCCTCATAAGTTTTCCCATGGACCGTGAAGTCATCCATATATTCCTCTACACATGTTAAATCTGAAAAAATGGCAAGAACATGTTGAAAAGTAGCAAGGGCATTACACAACCCAAAAGGTAGAACCTTATAAGAAAAGGTACCCCATGGACATGTAAATGTAATTTTGTCTTGATCCTTTAAAGCCACCTGTATCTGGTTATATCCACTAAATCCATCAAGGAAAGAAAAATAACTACTTCCAGATAAGTTATCCAATACTTGATCTATGAAAGGTAATGGGAAATAGTCTCTTTTCGTAGCCTTATTCAGTTCTCTATAATCTACACACAGTCTCCATTTTCCATTTTTCTTAGGTACAATTACCAGTGGAGAAACCCATTTTCTATCTGAAATAGGATAAATGAATCCTACCTGGAGCAATTTATCTATTTCTAATTTGACAAAATCTCTTAGAGTAGGGTTAATTCTTCTTTGGGGTTGTCTGATAGGTCTGAAATCCTCTTATAAATGTGGTGTTTACAAATGTCTGGATGAATTCCTCTCATATCCTTATAATCCCAAGCGAAGGCTCCTGTATTTATCTCTAAAATTCCTTTTAGCCCTTCTTCTTGTTTTGTTGTTAATGCACTGTTGATAAGTAAAGGTTTGTTAGCTTGAATCAGGATTTGTTTCATCTTTTCTTGAAGATTCAAAGGATCACCAATTAACGTGTTTAATAGGAAAGGATGTGGGAGAAGTTGATGAATTAATTAATTCTCATCTTGTTTTGTGATGTTAGCAAGAGGACAACAAGATGAAGTTTCAAATTTACTACATTCTCCTAGATCCTCTTCTCTTATGTTTACAGAATTCTGATATTCTTCAGCATGTTCCGCCAAGGTCATCATTGCAAGGCCTCTTATCTCTTCATCCTCAGAATCAGGATCATCAATGCAGATTTTATTTTCAGATGTTAAAGATGGTTAGGCTACCTAACCTACAATCAATGAGTGCAGCGACAATTGCTAGCCAAGTTCTTCCTAAAATAATAAGATAGCCCCTCTTCATTTGTTTAGTTTTTAACACAAGGAGATCAACAAGATAATCCCAAGTGTCAATAGTGATAATGAAATCTTCTATAATTCCCTCAGGTTTTGCAATTCACTAGTCAGCTAATTGTAGAATTTTAGTTGTGTTTTTAACATTCATAATCCCAATATTTTTAGCTATTTTTGTTGTAATAACATTAATGGCTGCTCCTAGATCAATAAGAACATTCTGAATTTCAATACCATTAATGCTAAGGGTAATCACAGGATTTCCTGGGTCACCATTATTTTGTGGAATTACCTTTCCTAAGAGGACATCTAACAACTTTCCTCCTACTTGAATTGTAGGGGGAAACTTATTTTTCCTCCTAGGTGTCTTAATACACAAAGATTTATCCACGTGGTTAATCTCTGGAATATCACGAATAGCCCTTAATAGGGGAATTTTAATTTTTATCTTACTGAGCTCATCAATAATTTGTGGATCAATCAGATCATCCTTTCTATCAACTTGTTCAATCAATGGTTCTTGATTAAGATGTGAAGGAAATGGTGCTTGTTTAACATGATCTTCATTAATTTCTTTTTCTATTTCCTTAGCTAAGTCTCTTTGTTGATCTTTCTTTTTACATCAGGTTTTGTTGGTATAACTCTATTCCTCAAATGAATATCTTTAATTTGAATGTTATTCAAATTGACTGTACTAGGATCAGCATTACAAACAGGTTGTTGAGTCTTAACATTCTTAGGATTTGAAACTGGTTGCACAGGTATCTGAGCTTGATTAACTGGTTCAAAGCTTGATTGTTGATTTTTTCCAATGAACTGATTTTGATTCCAGGGTCTCTTTGGCCCCTGATTTTTCCATTGATTATTTCCTTGCAGTTTAGGCTGCCATTGGTTAGGCTACCATTGGGTCTGATTTGGTTGCCATTGAGGTTAGTTTGGTTGCCATTGAGGTTGACTCCATTGTGGATATTCATTATGTCCCCATGATGGTACCCAAGGGTTTTTCATGGGTGGAAGAGGAATCTACATTTGTTGAGGATTCCATTGACCAGTAGAATTCCACTGATTTGACCCCCAATTAGAATTGTTTTTAGGTTGACCAAAGCTAGGGTTAAACTGTCTTTGTCCTACAAAATTCAATTCTTCCTCTACTGGTTTCTTCAATTGATTCCTAATCTCAGGGAGGAGGCTACACTTACCAGTAGAATGTATTTTTTCACATATGTCACATAAATCAATCTGATTGAGAGGACATTCCTTCAGTGGATGCTTATCCCTACATTTAGGATAGTAAATGGCTAAAGGTTCCACTATTCTTCTATCAGGCTGAGAACTTAGATGAAGGAGAAATCTTGTTTTTAAATTTGCAATTTCTTCCATGACTTTGGAGACATGTAATGAAGAACCTTTGTTCTTTTTCCTATAGCCTGGTCTTGTCCTAGAATAATTTCTACAGATTTCAATAATTTATTCAAATGATTGTTTATTAATATCACCTTTTTCCTATTAAATTCAAGGCGTCCCTAGAATCATCATCAATGCCTTTTAAAAAGATGGACTTACTAATTTCTTGATCTAATCCATTTCCACATCTTTTTAAAACAAATTGATACCTATCTACATAATCTTCTAGACTTTCATCTTCCAATTGCTTCATTTTAAAGAGTTCCTCCTTTCTATCCCTGACTTTTCAATAATCTTGATATTTATTCAGAAATATTGTTTCCATTTCATCCCATGTATTTATTGAATTTGCAGTTAACCCCATAAACCAACTTTTGATGGAAACAATTTCAACTTTTGATTATCATATGTGTAATCATAAGTTTGGCATAATACTTTGAACTCAAATAAAAACTGATTCGGATCTTCCAAAGTTTTTCCCCTAAATGTGGGTAAATTAGAAGGTGAGATATTTTTCATTGGTGGTTCATTAGCCTAGACATTTATGGAAATGGGAAAGGAAAAAGTTTTGTTGGGAACCTCCTCCTCTTGATCTCTGTCTCCCATGCTTCCTGACTGGATAAATACTAACCTATCTGAGGGTGAACTTGTAGCACTAGCTTGGAAATCTTTGTGACGATTCTCTAGATTTCCTCTAATAAGTCTTCCAGACTGATCTTTGAAAACATTCATTAACTGATCTTACTGACACCTAAGGCTTAGATTTTACTTTTTTTTAAAGACAACTTGATTCCCCGACAATGACACCAAAAATGATGGTAGTAATTAGTTGTTGTCACAATTCCTACTCATTTAATTTCTTTAATGTCAACCCAGGGGTGTCTAAAGCTATCTATGATAAGAATTGGATTGGTCTTGGGGGGAGGGTTTTGGTAATTTTGGCACTTATATTAACCATCCACATTCTAAGTCTTTATACTTTCATAAGTTCATAAAACATACATAAAAGAGAGAATTATGAGTTTTTAAACCCAAACATAAAGTATTTAAAAGCTTAAAAACTTAATGATTATGAGGTCAATACAGAGCCTCATCAGTTGGGATATCAACATATTCATCAATATCTTCATAACTACTAGAACTATGTTCAGGATGAACAAATTGAACACACATATGCTTATGTTCAAATTCTTCATCATTCACAAAATTGACATGCTCCGTTGATGAAAAACTTGAATTACATTGTAAGTATGCCTCAAGCGCAATTTGATAATCCACTTGTGGAAAAGTGACTTCATGAGCATTCATGTCTTTGCATTATTTAGGTGAAGAAAGTACCTCCAAATTATCTTCATAGGAGCAGTTACAATCCTTAAAGAAAAAATCAGGTTGGCTACCATTAAAATCCTCATCACAAGAAGACTCTTCACTACATAAACCAGGCTTAGATTCTTTAGAGTGATTGCTTGAACTTTTATCTTCATTGTCTTGATCACTGATTTGTGATGAGATGGCATTAGCACTTGTATTATCTTTACTAACCAAAATATGACATGAAATGAAATCTTACATCTTGCCTACTTCTTCATCACCCAATATATTGCAAGAATAACTTTCATGCATATATATTTTGTCATCATACCATATATCTTCACCTTCATCACTATTGTTCGGATCTACACATGTGCCAATTGTGAGCTGATTACAATCAATATCCTCATCCATACAACATGGATCTGTTAGTCCCACGGTTGTCATTGCACCAAATTATTGACCTGTTAATGCCTGATACAACTGCTAGAGTTAACAGATCCATGAGAGGCGGTTAGTCCATGTCACAAATCCCAAGGGGAGCGTTGACCATCTCCCAACAATATCCCCCTCAACATTACCCGAGGGGATTTGAACTTGACACCTTTGACTCTGATACCAATTGTTGGTCCCACGGTTGTCATTGCACCAAAAGATCGACTTGTTAATGCCTAACACAACCACCAGAGTTAACGGATCCACAAGAGGTGGTTAGTCCATGTCATGAATCCCAAGGGGAGTGTTAACCATCTACCAACATCATCTTCATTTTTTGATACACTTTTTTCTATTTTTGTGAACCACGTTATGATTCTTCTTAATAAGACAATTTCCATCTTCATTTTGAGACATCACATGTTGTGTGTAAGTGCACTGGGCTCTTTCAATAATCTTTATTCAATCAAGCACCTAGTCAAGACTATGAGGCTTCAACTTCTTTGGCAAATAACTCATCCCAGAATCATAGATTTCATAAAACGAATCAATGCACATTAAATCCTTAGGTCTGAAATTTATGGGGACTTTCAACAAGGCCTCCAAAAACCTTGAGAACAAATCATGTGGTTATTCTCCCTTACGACTCTTCATTTTAGATAATTCTTGAACAAAAAAAGATGTTTGATCAACATTACTCAAATTTTGATGACATTTAACATGGAACTCACTATAACCAACATGTTGTGATGATGGAGAAATTGGAGCAACAACAACATTACCATCTTGACAAAAATTTGTATTATCTGATCCATGAGTTCTATTTACATGAGGTGTGTTAGGATGACCAACACTCACAACCCTATGTCCTTTCATTATTGAATACCTCAAGTTGTTCTTAATATCTATAACAATTTGATATGCTTGATGTAGGGTTGTAGGTTCTTTATCTCTTAATAGATAACTCATCTTTTTGCCAAATGCTCCTAAGTACAGGACCAAACATTCAACATCATTTGGTCTTATGTTGGTTGGGATCTCTCTTATTATATTTGAAAATCTAAAATTAAAAGAGGGGACTAATTCATCCTCTCCTTTCTCCATATTCATGAACCTTTTTCTTATTAAGACTGGATCAATCCTTTCACCAAACTGCTCCATGAACACTACTTTAAACTCCTCCCAAGAATGTATAAAAGATGCCAGTAAATAAGAGAACCAATCTCTTGCATCTCCTCTTAAGGATTGAACAAATAACCTCATGATCACATCCTTATGATCTACCTCATATTCATCCATCACATTATTGAATTCTTACAAATTTTTTTTTGTTGATTAGACTTATCACCAATGAACTTTGGTAATTTATCTGTGACTTTAGCTGGAATGAAATTTGGGTAACCACTAATGCCTTTGAAATTGATTTCTCTGTATCTTTTAGTGCTGAAATTTCTTTGACAATTTGGCTGGGCTTGATCACAAACCATGGTTGCACTAGGAACCACACTAGGATGCATATATTGATGCATTTTGGCATGCCTCTTTTAGATTTCACATATCAACTCTATAGTTGATCATTCACTACCCCATTTTTATCTTTTATCATGATCTTAGACTACCCCAATTCATAATTCAAAAGCATCTATACCTAAGATATATTTAGTGGGAATATTAAAAAAAATAAGCATACTTCTCCAACATAATACATAGGCTGAAAATTTTAATTCAGAAGTATGCAAACTCAATATTATTGTCATTTCCCTTTCTTAGTGCTAATTCACTCAATAGGGAACCAAATTTGTTTTTTCAAGACTTCAAATATGGTTTTCAAACATAAGTTTTGTGAAAACCAAAAGTGAAGAATACCTGGAAATGTTGCAGTTGCTTCAATTTCTTCTTCTTGACTGAAAATATTGTAGATTTAGAACTTTTCTTCACATCTTCAACAGGTTCTTTAGAAAGAGTCGCCACCTCTCTTCATAGAGGACTAAACTTCAAGAAGTATGAAGCCCATTCACAGATAAATTTCTTTATGAGTTCCTTCCACCAGTAGAGCACCACAAATTACAAATTTTTTAGGTTCACTACAAAAATTTCTTCTCCAAGTTTGAATTCCTTCAATACTTGAACCAAATTCAGATTAGCAAATAATTTGACTCTGTGAATTATCAATCTACAACTGAAGATACAAATTACTCCCAAGCAAAGTCGCCATTCTGTTGGTTCTCTAAATTGAAAAAACTACTAAATCCTAGAAGTAAGCCACACTTCATGTTCAAACCTAGTGTCGGATTTGGCCAACTGACATGAAATGGGGTTAGAACACATTTCCCTTGCATGTTAGGCTCTATAGGACCTAGGGGGGTGACCCTTTAGCAACACCTAAAGATTTAGATAAATAATTAACATGATATTGCTTAATAGATAATGCTCTCACAAAATTATGCTAAGAAACATAAAATATCACTCAATATTAGCTAAGACATTGAGTAAATTTCATTAACCAGCATGGAGAACATGGAAAACACATAACTCACAATACAAAATTAAAATAGTTTTTGATTTAATAATTTGTGACCAAACTGAAAGCAACAGATGCATGAAGATTGACCAGTTCCAAAAAGAGGGCTACGAAGTCATATAACCAACACTTCATCCTACAGTGTTAGACATGTTTTGAAGATCTTTGAAAATGTTATCACATTATGAGAACAAGACCATTGAAGCTTTATCAGATAACCATTCTTATAGATCCACATGGAAACACAACACTCATGTTATATTTGTTGAATCAATTACACTATTCCTTAAACAATAGGCAATAACAAATGCAACTGACATTCATTAAAGTTGTTACATTATTCAATGAACAAAAGGTAAAAACACATGTAACTCAAATGCAACAAATGTGAATGAAAAAACTCATGTAAAATTTTATTATTAAATTCAAAAGAGTTTTACATTTCAGCCATGGAGACAATTATCAGATAAAATATACTCATGAAGCTCAATTCAGAACACAAACACCTCAAATTAATTGACTAACAGTTATAATTCATCCTAGCATTAAAATTTACCCAGAGCTTTTGCATGCCTTGTAGAGCTTTCAGAAAATGAAACACCATACAAAGAGAAAGAAAGAGAAGATAAAGAAGAGGAAACAACACTAAAATTAATCTGTAGAAGACACATGGCAATTTCATCCTCCGTTGATCAGCAACAAGAAAATATCTAGAATCTTCTCACTTCTCACTTCCTTTGCAATAACAAACTTCATCTCTACTCTTTGCCTTTGTTTTTAGTAGAAAATTCACCCCTTCATGAAAAAATCTTCATCTCCAATTACCCTGCAGTGGAAAAAATTCGCTCTCCATGAAACTCTTTTATTTCTACCCTTTTATTATGATGCACATTACTATTGCATTTTCATTTATATGCCCAACACATAATATTTACTTACAAAGTGAATAATAAATTAAATTTTCCCACAGGGAATATTTAATTCACTCCTCCAAATATAATTAAAACAATGACCCCCGTCTCAATTTACTTCACTGTATTTTCACAAAAAATAGATTTCTCATGCACTTTTAATATTTTTCCCATTTTACATCCAGCAAATAATGGTCTGTGTTTACAAAGTGAAAAATAAATTCACTTTACCCTTAGTGAATATTTAACTCACTCCCAAACAAAATTAAAACTTTTACCTACGCCTCCCCCTTATTTGAAATATGTGAGGGGCCTTTTAAATTTTACGAGGCTATAAAATATTTCTTTTCCCTCTGAAGCATTCCACATATCATTTTCACCGTACATTTGAAAGAATTCAATTGGGCTCTTTAAATGTTTTTCACTCATGTTTAATGTCTTTACCATTTAAAATGAGAGCCCCCCTTTTAAAATCTTTTTACCTGTGCCTTTGCTTTTCACCCAACAATTAAAAGTTTTTCTCTTAAAAGGTTCATCGGGCATTATTATAGCTTTGAAATATTTTTCTTTTTATAAAATAAATGAGCATCCAGGCCTTTTTAAAATCCCCGCGCACAACGCATAACATCTCTATTGGAGTCACCATCATCCCTGCACGATATGCATAATTCGGCCACGTAACCTATCTTTTGATGGTCGTTGATTTTTTTTTGGTTTTTCCCTAATTTATCTCGCCTTCTTGTTTCAACAACGAACATGGTGGAAATACCATTTCCATGAACAATTTATATTTCCTCCTGTAGGCACCCAAAAAATCCAATCTCATTTGAGTACATCCTGCAATCATTGCATTCTAAGAGGTACCATCTGAGAAGTGTTCAATCAAACTATATCGTGCTTTTCTGATGTCATCTCCAAACCTGTGCAACTTGTGCACACAACATGATTTGGAAATTAATACTTTTCAACAAATCTATTTTATGCATAAGTTGCACTCATCCTTGGAAACATTGCATTGCTGAAATCAAATGGGAAAAACATTTTTTTGGCACTCGGGATGAGTTTTTTCTTTGCAACCATGCCTGTCGACCAATCAAAAGCAAGAATTAAAATTTCTTTGATCAAAAACATTTAGAATTCATTTTATATTTTTCGTAAATGCCTCATTTATCCCTATACAATATTTAAAATATTCAAAATATTGTAAATATTAACATTTGAAACTTTAGAAAAATTGTGACTTTTAATTACAAGTGCGGGCCATTGGAAGAAATTTATTGCGGGAAAAATGGGACACCTGGAGCCATAAAAATATGCATAGGATCATAATCAATTATTTAGAGAAAACCCATTTGCTCAAATTTTTCCTAGCACTTAAAATTCACGTACCTCCTTTGTAAACTGGTCTTGGGACGTGTTTGCCACAACAATACATTAAAATAATGCATCAAATGACCTCCATTTTTGATGAAAATGGAGTTATAGATTTTTTATACCAAAAAAATAAATGGGTTGTCTTTAGAATTGCAAGATTTGATACTTTCTCGAACACCATTTTTGGCCTTGTTGTGATCAGAAAATGATTAAATAACCCATCAGAACTTATCCTTAGACCCTGAAACTGAGAAAGCATGCACACAATTGATCCTAAAATGGATTGAAAAAGATGGTTTGGTAAGATATATTCTGAGGTGCAAGATAGTAATCAACAAAGTTGCTTACTCAGACTTTTCTGTAATTGCACCTGTTCAAAACCAATCAAGGCTCATGAAGTCACCACTTTGAAAAAATAACAAACCATCTTCTAGTGGGCTGCCACTGGACACATAAGCTCATTTGGGATCATTGAGTATTCTTGCAAGAGGTATATTCTTGAATAATTATTCTTCACAAGATATTAGGGGTCAACGTCGACCACCTTGAAACACTATCAGAAATGCAGACATAAATCTGAACAAATTACATTTGCTTTTGATCTTGAAAAAAAAAAATCAGATCTTGAGACTCTAAAATCAGACCAGGAATCACATGAATGTGGGGATAATGGAGAGAAATAATCCTTTTTTCATGAAAATAATCCATTTGGGAAATATTAACTCGAACAAGAGGCCACTTTGCAGAACTGAAAGTTCTCAAACAACAAAATAGCACGAGAACCCTCCAGCTTCGCTTTTCAAAACACTATGAAAAATTATCATGGGAAGCTGAAAACTGACATTCACGTTCACATGTCACATGAGTGGGTCCACCAAGGGTTTTGGCTTGAAAATCAACTAGCTTCAAATTATGACCCCACAATTTAGGTCACTTAGGCAGATTTTCCAGGTGCACTTCTGAGAGTGCAGAAGAAAATTTTTCAATATGGGCACTTCAAATTTGAAAAATTTGAGAGTGCCACCAGGGTCTCCATGATTTCCTTGATTACTTCAAAAAAGGGATGAGGAATATCTGCAAATCTTCTCATTGCTGGAAAAAATTGTTATGCTTCAAAAAAATGAGATAGGATCCTAAAGGTTGTAACTAGTATCTTAGTGAAGGAAGATGATGTCACCTATATGCCACTCATGACAAGAAATTTCTAAAACAATATATGCTTCCCTTATGCATGCTCAACTTTTTTTTTCCTTGGAAATTGTACCCAACTACCTAAGCGAAGTGAAGAATATTGTTCACGAAGAATTTCCAAAAGATAAAGTTGAAAGTGACTTGGAGCTTGGGTTTCACCTTTTTTAATAAGGTGAAGGTTTTTCCAGCTACAAGGAGGTGATACAAATATTAAATGATGATCATTTGGGACCCTAGGATCTTTTAGTCCTAACCATTGATGTTATCAAA
Organism: Sequoiadendron giganteum; assembly: GCA_007115665.2. NCBI lineage: Eukaryota > Viridiplantae > Streptophyta > Pinopsida > Cupressales > Cupressaceae > Sequoiadendron > Sequoiadendron giganteum. Next base: position 435,914,655 of record CM021101.1, on the reverse strand, counting down.
AAATTTAATGTTTTTCTCATGATCCTTTGGTTGTGATTGCTTGATTGTAAAAGTTGATTTCTATATGAGGAGAGCTGAAAATTTTGTAAAATGGTTGGAAACTATAGGAAATAATTGGGAACTATTGGAAATATGATCATAAATCTTAAACTTGAAAGAAATTAAATATCATTTTTCTGAATTTCTTTCATGTTTCCTAGTTTTCCAAGCTCTTGTAATTTTTTTATAGTGGATGAATATTAATGAATTTGTGATGTGTTTCATATCACTAGCATATTTTTTACTATAATATGCAATTTAAGATCAGTTTTACAATTTCAACTTGCAATTTGCTGATGTGGTTCTGATATTTCATTATTGCAAGTGGATTCATCCTGGTTTATGAACTAAAAAGTGACATTCCACAACAATAAATGTTAGGATTTGTTTGTTCATGCTTTCTAAATATAACATGCTAATCATATTCATGAAGTTAACCCTTGAATGTCTTGATATATTTTGAAAAATCATAAGGAACTTGACTGGAACAACAATACACAAGTCCCTAAGTTATCATGTGTATAGTCAATACTTGGTCACAAAGACCTTGGGGTTGTTGATCTTCTACCAAGATATTTATAACCTTTTAGAAGAAGTAAGGTATTCATGGTATTTCACCTAACTTGTTGAGTGTGTCAAAACACCCATCAACATATACTAAAGGCTCCATGCCATTATTGAATACAATTCTGACATCACCTATCCCTTTGGTTGTATGTGACTTGCTATCACCAAGTGAAATGGGATCCCTATTACTATTCTCAGTAATAAACCCGACTTACCAATTTATTTGAGATGTGAAGTTCATGGATGCACGTAAGTCAGAAAACTAGCAAATTCTTTTAGCATTGTCTATAAAATCCATCAATGCAAACTTCTTATCATGGTCTCCCTCAATAGTATCCACCACATTAGCTTAATTATATTGTTTGTGGGATAGATCATACTGTCTTGTACTGCAATCATTCTTAAATGCCCAAATTTCTAGGCAATAGAAGCACTAAACCTTTGTCCATGGTTGTGAAGTGAGAGAATGATAATTATGGATTATACCCTAAAACCATGCAGAAAACTTCACTCATATGTTCTTGTCATTATTTAATATTTATTCTACAGTGAATAATGACTAACCTTATCAAAATTTAGGTTTTGAGTTTCAACCGATAGATTCAAAGACTCTATAAATGTCCCAAAGGAAGGTAGGAAACTATTAATAACTAGTGCAACCATGTCCTCATCAACTTGTTTGTTGATGGTGACAAGTTGATCCATAAGATGCTTTTATTTTTAAGAGATGTTTAGACAAAGAACTCCCTTAAATAAATATGATAGAAAACAACAACATAACTTGATCTTTTTTGAGAATTGATATTTATTCTTAAGCTATCCCACAGGTATATGTAGAGTTAGTGCTTTGATCTTCAAGCATTAAATCATCAAAGACTGACAAATTGAGAATCATTCAAGTTTCCGTATGAAATTTTTCAAAGTCACCTAGGTGATCAATACACCTAGTGTATGTGCCTACAAATTTTCTGTCATATTTCCATGTAATGTCCCCTGTCCAAATTTTCCCTAGAATTTGCCTATGGGTCACAATATTCACAAACTAGGGTTAGGTTTTTCACCTTATCAAATGAATAGCTCCTTGATGATGTAATCCAGAATTGGAAAAATTGTATTCCATCCATGAACAACATTACCAAATATGCATATATACATTTGTTAACATTAATCCTTGGTAAAAAAATTATAGACTATCAATAATGCAGCCTATTGTGAACTAGGAGGGTGTGTGCATTAGTGTGCATGTGAGGGTGTGTGCATTAGTGTGCATGTTTCTGGAGATGTGTGTGCATCTAAGGTCACATGTGTATCTATCGAAGTTTACATGTGCACTTCCAGATGTTTGTGGTTGTGCATATGTATTTGGGGGGTGGGGTGTGCGTTTTCTTATGTGTGTGTGTCCTAGACATGGGAATTAGATACTAAGGGAAGATAGTTAATCAATGAAAGGGTCAAACATAATTCTAAGAGAAAATTGATGAACATGAACAATTGGGTCAATCCCAAGTATTGTAGTAGAAATTTTCATGGTCGTAGCAATGAGTTTAGTGCAAGGGCAGCGAGTTTTATGGCTGGAACAACAAGTTTAATGGACCGAGCAGAAAATATCATTACTAAATAGCAAGAAGACATAAAGAGAAAGCGACAAGAATATCAAAAGAAACTTTTTTTAATAACAAAAGCCATAATGAAGAGTTAACAATAGATCCGTGAAGGAGAGAACAACATGTATTATCTAATGAAAGAAGTAGCACCCTAAGTTCAAGATGTTAACAAGGTCAATTACAATGCCCTAAAACATAGTCAAGCATCATAAAGTATTGAAATTCCAGTAATCCTAACTAAAAAGTGAAAAAGTAGGTACAATGATTGTTCTATAGGTTACATTTAATGTTTTAAATATCTATTCACTATTCGATAAGCTTGTTCACAATTTAGGATTATAACAATCATTAATACATGAAGGGTTTCAGAATCAAGGAAAAGTAACATTTCATAGCACTCACCTCAAGTTTAGAACCACTAGTACTAGAAATATCATGCACATACTCCTCGAATTCAGCATAATCACTGCCAACATTGTCTTGAAGTTATGTAGCTTTGTCGAGAGCTCTATTGATAGGGTCTTTTCCTTTTCATTTTTCTTTCATATAATTAATTTGCATGTGGCTTAATCATCATGCAAAGTTAATATAAGTCAAGTAAAGAATGCAAAATCTATAAATTTTTGTCCACAAAAACTATTATATTACCTCAACTTCAACACAACTATGATTGTGCTACACATTCTTGTCCACTAGTTCATCTTGATTACTATTAATATCGACAGCTATGTTGACATCAAGGAATTTTTGTTTTCGTGTTGCTTTGATAAAATTTCTCTACATGTAGTTTAACCATCAACCAAAAAAATATATCTAGATGAGGAGTAATTCATTTTAAAAAGTCAACAAAGCCTTTCCAAGCATAAAATTCACAGTATACAATCATATTTTATGAATATCCTAAGTTATACAAGGCAAAGGGTAGCATGCTATAGGTCACTGTCATTGGGCCATAGTCAAACACCCCCTTGATAGTAAGAAGCAGCTATAAAAACATATAGAGTAACACAATTAATAGTATTTTTGTCACACCTCAAATCTAGCAAGGTAGGAAAAATGGAATTTCTCATGACAAGTCATTGAAAAGCTGAAATAAATGATGCCAATTTCTTCTAATCTTTTGTCAAGTATCTATGCTATGATAATTTAAATGTGTGCCTCCTTTTGAGGTTGATAACAAGTGGAAAGAGAAACAACCATGATAGCCTGATAACAACAACTCTAACATGCTTACAACTGAGTGATAGTAAGTAAAGTCATGAACTATTTCTTAGATAACTTACATTTTCAACCACATAATTTCTGAAAAGAATGCATGGAAAGACCAAAGTAATAGTTTAATAAGCAAGCCCAGGACTGTCTGAGACTTGGAAGAGACTGTCATAGTTTTATTGGCCCTCTATACTTATTTATCTAATCATGTGTTTGTATCTCAAATGCCTTCTAATCAAAAATAATTGAGTTATAAACAAGTGTATCTCTCTGAGAAGTAGTGAGTATTGTAAGAGAGGGAGACCAACCACTGCAAGGCCCCTAGTCATGAAAGGCCAAGAATGGAAAGGTTGCACTAACTTACCTCAATTGCAAGGAAGATTAGGATAGGGGGGATGAGAATGATGATGACTATGTGTCCTGCAATCACTCTACAATCTCGAGAGTTGAAGGGAGACTAGACGAGTCACTTCTTAAGGTCAACTCTGCATCTCGGGTAGCTCTCTGTCAAAGGACAAAAGTATGGTTCTAGGATGACAGAGCAGTGTGCTGGAATCTCACAAGTGCGCTGGTGTTTGTATAGCTAGAAAATCAAATAGACAAGGTTAAATACTCAAGAAACGATTGCTAGCCTAGTTTAGAGGTTTCTTGAACAACAAAATGAGATTAAGAAGAATGAAAGATAAATATGAATGTGATAAAGGAAATTTATTACCGCAAGGGTGACAAAGATGATTTTGTACAACAATCCTCTCACCAACTTGCTTCAAGATCTCTCCACCTCACATAGAAAAAGGGGGAAATGTTGGGGCTGTTTAGGGGCCTATCTCAATCAGACCCCCATTTTGGTGTTTCCACCTCCATGGACAACCAAGTTTGCAATGATAGGAAAAAAGATAAAGAAGGGAATACAAGCTACGAAAATAAAAGACACTACAAATAGTATGTGCTTACTCAACCAAAGATGATAGAGAAGATAAGAGGACCTTACCAACTCCATCCAAAGCACTCAAGGCTTGTGGAGGAGAAAATGAGAGGAACTCAAGCCTCTGTTGCAATGGTGTTTTTCCTACACTCGCACTATCAGAGTGATGGAGTAGTGGATTGTTGTTATGGAGTGTAAAGTGCTACCACAAATCTTGAAAATGGATGAATGAAGTGGAGATAATTCTCAAATGGTCTTGCCAAAATTTCGTTGAAGAGAACTATGGATGAATGGATGAAGAACATGAAGGAAAGGATGAAAAGCGGATTTATTTGGGTTGTCCAGCCGAAGAGGGGTGTTACACTTTGACTCCCAATAGGAAGTGTAACATCTCTATAGTCTCCAACCACAGGAATCTTCCATGGATATAAGTGCACCGCGCAGGCATCCACGATAGAAATTCTCCCACCAACACACAAAACAAGTGCCAAGTGGAATGTGAGCAGTAGGCTTCAGTGAAATTAAGCCTCCACCTTAGGTTTTCTAAAGTGTAAGGGGGAAAGGGAAATTTGCATTAGGGGTGCAAATTCATGCCTATACATTTTTCCCCCACTTTAGCAATTACGGGTACTGATGAGTGCTTTAATAAAGTAGAGTAGTAAGAGTGACAAGGTAAGAGATGTATACCTAAACTGCCAAGGAAGTAGAGCATGGTCTAGCAAACTCGGAAGTGTAGGAGAGTACTTCATAGTTCCATGAAACTATGAATAACGAAAGTGCCTCATAGGCTCACAGTCATACAAGGGGGGTATCCTTCAAGAACTCTCACATGAAGGAAACCAAGAAGAGCACCTTACAGACCCGCAGACTTGTAAGGAAGGTATCCCCCAAGAAATCTCACATGAGGGAGACCAAGAAAAAGGGGACTCCATAGAGTCAGAAAGGGTGACATGTTTACCCACAAATAGAACATGTTAGGAAGCATCCGTGTAGGCCATTGAATGGACAGTCATGTAGATCATCACTGAGTTGGAAAAATTTCAAAGGGGTCCCTCGAGAACCCTTCAAGAGGAAGGAGGGTCTGCTCGAGGGATGTGTTGTTTGAAAAGTGAAGTCTAGTCAGGCTACCCCCAAGCTAGACATAAGGATGCAAAGTAGGCCTAGTTAGATTGCCCCCGGACTAGACGTGAAGAAGTGAAACCAATCTAGCTAGGCTGCCCCCAAGCTAGACGTGAAGATGCAAAACAGGTCTAGTTAGGATGCTCCCGAGCTAGACGCCATAGAACTTTTTGAAACCTTTTGAAGGGGTCCCTTTGGAATCCGGTGTGAAAAGGAGGGGTCCACTCAAGGGACACACTGTCCAAAAGCTACCGTCTTCTTTCTCAAATCGATTCATCATCAAGTAATCCTTTCAAAATATGTTCACTTCATCAAGGAATTCGAAAGGAAGGAGATGCGCCCATGCGAGGGGAATACTAAGACCATTCCTGCTTCGGAGGAGGGTTTCCAAGTCCTTTCTTTATGACCCCATGATGAAGGAAACATGTTTCATTAGGGTTTCAAGTTGAGAATGCAATTCTAACAAAGAAGTGTGTGAAGGATCTTCGAGAAAATATTTGAATGTATTTTCTAGATATCATGAAATGTAGAAGTAACGGTGTCACACATAAAAGGGACAACTCAAGCAGAGAAGAGAGAAAGATAAAGAGAAAGGAAAGGAAAAGAGAACACAAACAAAGGGACCAGGGGGATCTGGTTTTATGGGGTTAGATATATATGTAATAGGTAACCGTGGTGCAAGGTGAAATATCATCAATCCCGAACCAGATCAGGAAGAATGCACGAAAGACAAAGTAAAAATAAAAAATTGGGTCAGCATGGAAGGAGGCCTAAATGCTCCCAACGCTTTGCATCGTCCCCAATTTATCGAAATTCAATCACAAACATGGAAGAATAGAGATACATACAGAGGAAGGTTTATAACACAAACACCATGCCTTTATCCAAGTACCAACAGGGGTGACGAGTGTCATCCAGGCACGTATAGCATGATTATGGGGGAACACACACACACACACATCTAATCTAAAGATCAAGAAGAGGATCTGCCCCTAGCACTGGTCGACCAAGAGGTCGTCAACTTCCCACTCTAGATCATCGTAGGGGGAAGGATGATGAGCTTTCAATGATGTAATGTTAAGGGGAGGAGATTCCAATCCTCCCATAACAAGGGTTAAGGCAGAGGGACTAGTGAGGTCCCCATTGCTCAACTCTTGTGGGTCTAAGGTCAATGAATTCATGAAGATCATTGAAAAGGTCATAACTTCATCCACCGAGTTAAACATGCACTTAACAGGAGTTCCATGTTTCACCTCAATGGATGGAGGATTTCACACTCGAGGTTCACTGTTAGGATCACTGAGAGACTCGGGAGCGGTGACGAACTCAGGGGAGGTAGGATTTGGTTCCGTCACTAGGACAGAACAAGTCAGTGTGGGGCCACCCTTTGGAGAAGGTGGACTCTTCTGATGTCCTCCCTTGCTGGAGGGACCACACTCTACCTTCTTCTTCATCGGAGGAGGTGAACTCCCCATAGATGAAGTGAGGAGGGTCGAAGTAGAAGAGGAAATAAACAAAGTGGATATGACCGAAGTATTAACCATATCCATGGGCTTTGGGAAAGGTGAGACATCCAAAATAGAGGTCAGCAAGGGCAGCCCCGTCGAAGGAGCGATAAACACCTGCACCTTTCCAGGTGCATGTGCGCTCACACTAAGAGCCAAAAGAGATTCAGAGCTAGTTAGATCAGAGGTAGAAGAGGAGAAAGAGGACACAAAAAGAGGTGTCATCTTCTTCTCCTCCTTCTTATGTGAGGAGGCTTTCTCGGCCAAGAGAACCTTTCACCAACACTTGCACTCGCGTGCAAGGCAGTTTCTACGAATCTTCAAACTAGGAGCCGGAGATTGCAAAGGGATGAAAGGATTTTTCTCAGCCATGAGAGTGTCTTCCATAGCTATTTCTAGTAGAAGGAAAGACTCTTGAATAGGAGCAGAAGGAGCAGGTTTGGAAATGGCAGGAGGAATCGACTCTAGTGCCTTGGCAACGAGCCTCTTCCCATTCACTATTTTGAGAACAAGAACAGTAGGAGGTTGTGAGGGTCAAGATAAAGAGGACTCTCCATGAGGGTATTTTTTTCTTCCATACCAAATGGGCCTAGGCTCTATGGGTAAGACAAGAAGCTCAAATGCAGGGTGCTTGGTGTTTCACCAAGTAGGCACCATGGGTTTCTCTCGCAAGCATGAGATAGAAGCATATGTAACTATGATAGGGTGAGAGGAAGCATCAGACTGAGTAGTGGAAGGGGAAGAAGGAGGATCTTGGGATTGCTTCTCTTCTTCTCTTCTACATGCCTTGGTGGCATCACTGTCAACTTTTAAGAAATATCTATGTGAAACAAAATAAGGCAAAGGAGGGAACCTCACTTTCAGCCTAGCACACCCTTTCTTATAGTTTTGATACGTATGGTACATGAGGTCATTCCTAGGCGAGAGAGGACCAAGAGATGTAGGCCAAAAGTAATATATGATATAGCTGCCACGTGCAACTGGTGGTCTATAACCGGTGTCATGGACAACATGTATCAAACCTCCATGAACAAACTTCATACATTTGTGCACAACTAAGGGAATTGCATTCATAGCTACCAACTAGGGGATACCTAGCTTCACTTTGAAAATTTCAGACCATGGGATGATGTCAAACCTAAGGCTCACAGATTTAGGCCCAAAAAGGACCGATAGGAAAATACTCCCTATAGGACGTATGAAAAGTTCATCATGTGTGCAAATGAGACTCTCAGGAACATCATATCCATCCTTATGCAGAAATTTAATCAACATGATCTCCTCAATTATGATATTCACTTGAGATGCAAGATCGATGAGAACACCTACTACAATATTCTCATTTATCCTTCAAGGAATGTAAAGAGGAGATGGATCTCTATTTAAGCCCATCGATAGGTCCTGTGAAGTGAATTTTATGCTAGTACCATTACTCATAGTCTGCATAGAGGGAATAGGTTGATTTAAGAAAGATTCCATCACACACACTAATAGTACTTCTACAGATCCTCCTGAGTTTTATGGGATAATTCTGTGACCCGATTAAGGTTTCATCACACAAAACCGTCAAAACCTTCCAGCTACGCCTACTAGGGGTCATAGGTTGGGTTGTAAGGCATAAGCCTTACAACACTCCTAGAACACAAGGAAAGGGACTTTCAGTATCACAAAATAAAACCAAAATGGTTCACATCGGGTTCACCAAAAATGTAAGAGAGGGGGACCAACCACTGCAAGGCCCCAAGTCACGAAAGGCCAAGAGCGGAAAGGCTATGCTAATTTACCTCAGTTGCAAGGAAGATTAGGATAGGGGGGATGAGAATGATGAGGACTATGTGTCCTTCGATCACTATGCAATCTTGAGAGTTGAAGGGAGACTAGACGAGTCACTTTTTAAGGTCAACTCTGCATCTCAAGTAGCTCTCTCTCAAAGGAAAAAAGCGTGGTTCTGAGATGATAGCATGGTGCATTGGCGTCTGATGACCAGAAAACTAGAGAGATGAAGTTAAATCCTCAAGAAAGGAATGCTAGCCTAGTTTAGAGGTTTCTTGAACAACAAAATGAGATTAAGAAGAATGAAGCATAAATACGAATGTGATAAAGGAAATATATTACCGTAAGGGTGATGAAGATGATTTCGTACAACAATCCTCTCACCAACTTGCTTCAAGATCTCTCCACCTGCACACAAAAAAAGGGGGAAATTTTGGGGCTGTTTAGGGGCATGCCTTAGTCAGATCCCTATTTTGGTTTTTCCACCTCCACGAACAACCAAGTTTACAATGATAAGAATAAAGATAAAGAAGGGAATACAAGCTACGTAAACAAAAGACACTACAAATAGTACGTGCTTACTCAACCAAAGACTATAGAGAAAATAAGAGGAGCTTACCACCTCCGTCCAAAGAACTCAAGGCTTGTGGAGGAGAAAATGAGAGGAAATCATGCCTCTGCTACAATGGTGTTTGTCCTACGCACGCACTATCAGAGTGATGGAGTAGTGGATTATTATTATGGAGTGTAAAGTGCTACTACAAAGCTCGAAGATGGATGAATGAAGTGGAGAGAATGCTCAAATGGTCCTGCCAAAATTATGTTGAAGAGAACTATGGATGAATGGATGAATAACATGAAGGAAAGGATGAAAAACAACCATATTCGGGTTGGCCAGTCGAAGAGGGGTGTTACACTTCAACTCCTAATAGGAAATGTAATGTCTCTACAGTCTTCATCTGTAGGAATCTTCTAGGGATGTAAGCGCGTTGCACAGACATCTGTGTGTCACATGGGTGTCCCCGATGGAAATTCCCCCACCGACACACAAAATAGGTGTGAAGTAGAATGTGAGCAGTGGGCTTCAGTGGAATTAAGCCTCCACCTTAGGTTTTCTGAAGTGTAAGGGGGTAAAGGGGAATTTTCATTAGGGGTGAAAATTCACACCTATACAAGTATATCCTTTTAAGTAGTGAAGGGACCACTCATAAAGACATACAAATATGAAATGAATAGATCTCATCCCAAAGGTACACAAAAAGGTAATGAAAATATTTCTTAAGGCACTCAAAAGATCACTTCCAACATATAGTGAAAACCCATTCAAATGAAGGAGATAGCAAAGGAAGTTATTTCCTTCCAATATATCTTATAAAATCTATAAGATGCTAAACCCATTTAGATGTGAAACCAATATTCTAGCACCCATCTCACCTTTTAAGTTTTCCAAGTCATGTTTCCTCACCAAGAACTAAAAGATAGGAAGTTTTCATGTAAAATTGAAAATAAAATCTTATGATTGCATGAAAAAGCTCACTTTGGAAGGTAATGCCAAAATTAAAATAAAAGGTAAAACTCTTTTTTAAGCGCCAAGTATAGGGATAAAAATAAATACTGAAACAGAGCTCCATGTGAAGGGAGAGTGCTAGTGCTTTGTCTCTATTGGAGGTGACTTTTGAAGGCATCGAGATGGTTTTCAAAAGATTGAAGAAAGGGCATGTAGTTTCTAACTCTTGAAATACCTCCCACACTTCCAATTTAATAGATTTGAAGACCACATGTATTCTCCTTATGGAGCTTCTAGGTACACCCAAAGGTTATCATATATTGTTAAGGGTTTTTGGTCTTATTTCAGCATTATCCACCTACTATAGGGTCATAGAAAGTTATCAAACAATCATGGAAATTTCTCTAAACTTTCCTTTAAATTTTTTCACTAAACGTATTGAGATCCCATGTGACTATCAATTGGAATCCTTGATGTAAGATGGGAAAAATCAAATGGCATAGATAAAGTGACAACCAACACAAATCTAAGCTAAAATCCCAAACTAAACAAGAGAATACAATGAAAGAATAATTAAAATGAAAACAATAAATAATAATACTCCCCATGCTTGATCTTGAATCACTTCTCTTGCTCTCCTATTTATCCTTATGCAACTTTTCCCTTAGATTTCGAATTAGACTTGTGCAAACACCTCCAAATTGAAAGTAGAAAGTTGGAGACAAAATGGTTGTTAAATCCAAAAATGGAGGAGAAAAGTTGTTTTTATAGACAACCATTTGAACAAACAGACGAGATTGATCTTCTAGAAAGATTCTAAGATCAACAGATGAGGATTCATGAGAGGGAGGTTACAAAATGGATGGCCAAGATCGTGTTTCCAGAAAGATGCCAAGATCTACAGTTGAAAATTGATGCGACTAGAATATGCCATGCATGGAAAAGATATGATGCTGATGACTATGACAGACATGCAAGACATGTAGGCTATGACATGAAATAATGATAGGGGATCTTTGACCAAAATGGAGGGAGAAATAAAAATTATTTATCTAAAAAAGGAGGAGAAGGACAAGTAACAAATAAATTATTTATTCGAAATAGGAGAAGGACAAGTGGCAAATAAATAATTTATTTTAAATTATTTATTCGAAAAAGGAGAAGGACAAGTGGCAAATAAATTATTTATTTGGAGGAAATGAAAAAGGAGATTTAATTAAATTCATAAATTTAATTAAAGGAGGAGACAAAAATTAAATATGGATAATTGATTTGGATCAATTATTTAAAAGAAAAGAATGACATAATTAAATAATTTCATCAATTATTTAATTATAGAAGAATAAAAGGTCAAATAATAATTATTATCTGACTATAGACAGGTGATGAAAGATAAATAATTAAATAAATAATGATTTATTTAATTATTGAAGAAAGGGGTATTAGTGACACAATTAATTTATTTTAGTTGATCAAGATAGAATAGAGATTAGAAAGTGAATTAATTAAATAATTAAATAATTAAAATTATTTAATTATTAGAAGATGATGAATAAGAAAAAAAAATTCTCGCAGACTTAGGACATTTTTTAGTGTCTAAATTTTGCCCCTCTTTGACATAATGCAGCTCATTGCATTGTGTCAAAGAAATTTAATTCTAAAATATGCCTCAATGTAAAGAGAAAGGGGAAGGATGACCGGGAGGGTTGTGGTATGTCCCCTCGAGAGGATAGGTGGGTTCAAAGAACATGAATGTTCTCTCGAAATGGAAGATAAGACTAGAGGATGAAGGATAGAAGAAATTTTAGCATCAAGGAGATGGATGTTAGCATGGAAAAGACAAGGGAGATGGGATGTTAGCGTGAAAAGGGGAAAGAAGATAGACATGAAATGATAAGGGAACCAACTTTCATGCTTCAGTTTTTATATTTATCATCAATAGGCATCAAAAATGTCGCAAATGGATCACAAACACCATGGTATGACATAAACCAAGGTGCACAAGGTGACCATTTGGGAGAGAAAAACAATCAAAAAGACAAGGAATGCCCCAACTCATACTAGGGACCCAATTGTCCCAGCTCTTTTGCCAAGAAAAACCACAGGAAGCAAACAAAGAAAAGAGGACATGATCCATCATCGTCCCTCTGAATCCATTGATAGGACATCCTCGAGGAGACTAGTAACATGACCCAAAACCAATCGAAAAGATAAGAAAATCTAGACTAATAAAGTGTTTGCCAAGATAGTGTTTTCCAGTGATAATGATGATTGTTTGATTGGTTGATTAGGTTGACCAAGGTGATCAAGTTGATTGATAGGTTGATAAGGATTGATATATTGATTTGATTGACCACGCCTAGCATTAAGAAGGACACATCCTAATGAAGGAAAGATTGATTGACCAAGTTGATGACAAAGTTGATTGACAAAGATGACAAATTGATTTGATCGATAGATTGACAAAGATTGATTAAAAATTTGAAAAAAGCTGACAAATTGATTTGATCGATAGGGTGACAAAGATTGATCATTTGTTTGACGAATATTTATGAATATTACCAGGAAATGTGACGATACCCAACCGTAGGAAGGACGCATCTTGTTTGAGGTAGAGGAAACATCTGATAAATTTGACCAAGTGATGAGTGTTGACAAGACACCTAACTGCAAGAAGGACACATCTTGCTTAAGGTGAATGACAAGGTTGAGAAAGTCTAATCCCAAGAAGGATTCATCCTGATAAAAGACAAGAGATAAAACCGAATGAGACAAATAACATAATGCCCCATTCCAACTGAATGACCAAGTCGATTGATGACAAGATAATCAATTGATGAAAGATTTCATTCATTTTTTGTTTTGTGATTGAATGGTGATTTCTTTCATACCAAGGAAATGACTTGACTCGATGAACCCTAAAGGACTTGAACTAGGGGGCCTCAGGGGTTCTTCGACAGATGGCCTTTCTTACGTAGCAGTGCGTAGAGACCTCATAGTTCAACCACTCTAACAAAACTGATTCAAACTTAGACTTAGATTCAAACTCTATTTTTTTTTTCGGAGTTCTGAATTTTTTTGATGTTTTTGGATTTTGAGGATTTTATGATTTTTTTGGATTTTGAAATGTTTTGATTTTTTTGGATTTTGAAATGTTTTGACTTTTTTGGATTTTGAAATGTTTTGATTCTTTTGAATTTTCAAAAGTTTTAAAGGGTTGATACCATGTATTATTTCCCATGAATATGTAAGTTGAGGAATTTCCCCCACTCAGGTATAGGGTCAGTTTACTATGTACGAGGGGAAGTGACAAATGCAATGGATGGATATGAAAGTGAAGGATTCTGAATGCTGCTGGTCTTTCAAGCCATGGAAAGGATGGCGAAGCTTTATTATGGATGAATAAGACTTTTTTATTGATGATAACTATAAGGATCATGACAAATGCATGTGAAATATACCCACAATAAACCAGATAGGCATGCACAAGGATCCAAGGACAAGCATGATCGTGCCCCTAGTCAAGCTAAAAACCAACAACTGATAGGTGATGATGATGATGACAACATTTTTTGATATGGGAAGGACAAATCCAGAAACAACATGAGGATTGGGAAAGACATATCCCATGGATGATAATGTAACTAAAGGATCAAGGTTTGTGGAAAGGCTAAGAACAAATCTAATGAATGTTTTGGATGATGCGCTAGAGTGCATAGCAAGATTGTACAAAATAGGATTATTGCATTTGAAATGACTAACCTTAGGACTAGATGTGATTATGGAGGGAAATTGGATAAGTGGATTAGAATCCTTAAACCGATGACAAGGGAAAACTAATTCCAGCAATAGGTATGGAAGGATAATGGATTTATTTTAACAAAGGATAGGAGACATGAGGATTGGTTGATAGAATTAGCATATGATCTCCAAGGACTATGTCGCATGGGAATAATTTTTTTTCTTTGAGATATGGGTTTGGATAAATTCTATGAAGGCAACAACATGATATTTCATCGATAGTGTTGATGGTGAAAATGACACAAAGAACGTTAAACAAAATATTTCTACTCTATTTCTCCTAAAAAAGAAAGACAACATATAGTAGCCTAACTCCCAAGGTCCTAGTAGTTGGTTCTCAACTATCTGGTGTCACTCAATTGGTCCATGCACCTATAATATTCAAGGGGCCTTTGTTGGTAATAAGGAATGCAAGCAATGACTGGTTCATCGAACTGTTCTTAACAAAAAGGGGGTTTTTAAATAAAAGAAAAAGATAGATCAGGGCGTACATCAGTGAAACATGAATAAAAATTATCTAATATCCGGACATATATCTTCAACAACGAATGTTCTTCCAATAGATCAAAAAAACCACAACATGATGCAATTTACAGAACAAACCATACTATTGCATACATCTAGGGTGCTTAATTTTACATCACAATCACACATCATAAATATTTCAAAGATTCCAAAAGAACACACTCTCATTCGTTGCCAAGATCATAGATCAAAAGACATTCAATAAATTCAATTCACAGATAATCTAATGAAATAATCCTTAAATTTGGTTCCTTCTAATCATCTTCATCACATAAGAAACACTCATGCTTCAACACAATCACTAGCATACAAATAGACTATTCAACCTTATCCAATAAAATCAATTCCAACACCATATTGCGTAAAAACCTATATTTATATTCAACTATAAATAAAATAACAAAGTATCTCTATAAAATTTATGAAAAATTCTATCTCCTATTATCAGGTGGCTAATCTTATTCTCATTAGCCAACCTTTACAATATGATACCCTTCCGGTATATATAGATGTACAAAAACATGAAGTCCTTTATATCTTAATTCAATCCATCTTTTTAGGAATCTAAGTCTTCTTGGAAACTCAGATCAATTGATCTCTAGTTCCCACATTGATCATCTAGTTAAACTAGAGAGAAGAAGATAGAAGAGACAAGAAAGCCATGCGCCTACAAAAATGCCAGTCGTGCATGCAGAGGAGAAAAGAAAGCCATGCATGCATGAGATTATCAATTATGCATGTGAAGTTTGCTCTGTAGTGTACTCATCGTAACTGGAGAAGACTTGTTGAAGCATATCCAATTTTGGCCCATCAACCCATCTGTCTTCGAACTTGATTCTCTCTAATTCCATAGAAGCAAATCCTCTCATGTATTTTAGCTTTGTCAACTCTCTCTTAGCAGCAATTACCTCTTCTTTAATATCCATTAACCGATCTAACAATAAATCATCTCCATCATCTCCCTTTTGCACGACCTCTTTAAGCCTATCATCCCATTTCTCTTTTAATTAGCTCAAAGGTAGGCCTTCCTTTACCGGTATATCAACATTTACTATAATAGCAATAACCGCTTCTAACTCTGTAAGTTGTTCATTTAGATCCTTGCTAGAATCTTGAAATTCATTCTTATGTTTATACAAAAAGTCAGATCTAAACCGGACTATGCTGGAGGTCTTTGCCAAGAAATATTTGTTGTCCTCTTCAAGTACTGACTGTTCTAGAAGAGTGGAATTTGGCAATTTATTAAACTCT
This sequence comes from Sequoiadendron giganteum, assembly GCA_007115665.2. NCBI lineage: Eukaryota > Viridiplantae > Streptophyta > Pinopsida > Cupressales > Cupressaceae > Sequoiadendron > Sequoiadendron giganteum. The sequence continues at coordinate 435,898,827 of CM021101.1, read as the reverse complement.
TTCAGCTTTTGGCTATATCCTCTATACTCCTCGTCTTGTTCTCCCAATACTTTGGCATACTGATTCATCTCTTCTATTAACTCCTTTGTCATCTTGTGAACCTCAAAACTATTGCCTAGCTTCTCACCTATTTCCTGATTTAGTCTATCAGTCCATCTATCCAACATCTCCACCTTACTCCTTACCTGCACCAAATCATCCACCTCTTTCTTGCTAAGAAAAGTTGGTGTCTCAATGATGGCAATTTGTTGTGACCTCGGAGCAAAAACACTCTTCAAGAAAGTATGCAATTGATCCAATTGAGCCTTCTTCTTCTTGAGCCTTTCTTTTTCAATTTCCTTCATCATATCATCCCAATTGAGAGGTTGTGAGGGTGTCATTGACCTCTTTTGAAGATCCAATTTCAACCAAGTGGGAGCACTTGGAGTAGTGGTCATTATAATTGAACAAGAAGCAATAGTAGTAGAGGGTTGTTGCACATTAAACTTAGGTTGAGAATCAACCTCTTGTAACTCTTGTTTTTCTTGCTCTACATTTGTTTGTCTAAGCTTTTTAGCTTCCTCCCTGTCCTTTGTTCCTGTATCCTCTTATCTTCTTCTTCCTTCTTCAATTTTTCTTCTTCTAATATTTTCTCCTCAGGCACCCAATTTCTCTCTTCCTCCAATGCCTTAATTCTATTTGCATCTTCCTTTTCCTTTTGCAGCTTCTTGGTCAGCTCGTTGGTATCTTTCTCTTCTTGCATACATTATGCTTCCTCTTTCTTTTTATAGGCCTCTTCAACAAGCTTCAATTTGGCCACAAGGACTTCTCTCATCCTTCGTTGCTTTTCCTTTTCCTCCTCTAGATCATGAATTTTCTGTACTAACTCTAGCTTATCATTCTCTTCTTTGATCTTGAGCTCCTGTTCCCTTTGCCTTTATTGTTTTTGCACTTCATTAGCTCTTTGTTTGGCTTCTATTTGTTTTTGTTGAAGCAAGGCATCAGCTTGTGCCTTAGCATCTATTGCCTTCTATTTTTTCATTGCTTTTGCATGTGCTTGAGCATCCAAAGCTTTCTTTGCTTCCTCAAACAGTGCTGATTGATCTTCCTCTATTAAAATATGTTCAATTTCCTCCTCTAGAGGCATCTTTTCTTGTGCATCTTTCTCTTATAAGGTCTTGTTAGAGTCTGTTTCAACATCATGGATCTCCAGCTCTACCCCTTTTCCTTTTAATGCTTCAGTTATACTATGAAGAGTTCCTTCTAGCATCCCTCTGCCTGGTTGCTCCATAAGAGGGAATTGAGAAGATGACTCGCCTATTGCTGGTGTTGAAACCACATATCCTATTTCGGCATCCTCTTCTTATACTCCAGGTAAATCTTGAGTAGGGGCTTCAAGCTCGATCTCTTCAATATCAGGAGGGAAGAACTCCAAAGGCTCCTTGGAAGGAAATTTCCTCTTGAATCTCTTATATCCCTTCCCTTTCTTAAGAGATGGACCCCTGGGAGTTTTGGTTCTTAGAACAGCCCAGTGGATACTCCTATCCAAGACTGGACTCCCTATTTGCTTGATGTTGATGGTCTCCTCACCATCCCAATCTACTAGATAGAAACTTTTGGTACCAATATTCAATGCTTCATATGATGGATCCAACACAACTCCATCATCTACTAATGTATCAGGGATATCATCTTTGATCCCAAATTATACCATGAGTGAAATAGGAAACCTCTCATAATTCCTCTTCCTGAGGTCATACTCATCCTGAAGATCACTCCAGAAGTTCTTTAAGAGATTAAATTTTTTGTCAAAGACCAAAGGCAACAAATCATTCATATTATTCTTTGGATCAAAGTGCTTTCGAGTAGTATACAAACCCAAATTCAAATGTATCAATTCACTGCAAACCACCTTATCTCCCACAAGGTGTGGGCAGCTATATTCACTTAATTTCATGGGGAACTTGTTACAATCTGTCTTGTGTTTTAACCCAAATCAAGCATTGACCCCCAGAGCTTGATAGGAAAACTCCATCAAAACCATCATGTTGTTGCAACACCTTGAAAGTAAGTGGGGATGACCCTCAAATCCTACCAACCTAAAATAAGTGAACTTGGGGTACTAGATATACCAACATCCCCATTCTATGATAAAGGCCATGGATTCCTGGCTCAATATGTATCCTGCATCTCCATTAAGCTGGTTAAAGATTACATATAAGAATGCATCATTAACTCTTCTAAATTGTGTTTCAGAAACCTATAGGGATAGTTGATCATAATGATCTCATACTCTCTTTTTTCCACCGACTTCTCCCAATATTCCTACTCTATTCAAACTTGGAAAGATACCTCCTCTAGCTACTGCATAGACAACATAAGAAGTCATAAAAAAGCTCTTGGTTTCCCTTATTCTAGTTAACTGATCATGAATGGTATCTGAGACAATCATAGGCCAGTCGAACTATTGCTTTCCATTAAATATTGTCTAAATGAAAGGAAACATCCATTCCTTGAAATGAAATGCATCCCTCTTCCCAAAGGCGATAGACAACATCATTATCAGCTCTGATACCTCCTTGTAAAAAATTTTCCTCTTTGGTTGATCATGGAGCTTTGTAAGAGACTTCTTCTCTGTTCTCAACCACTTCTTGTTCAAGTGAGCCTTGTTGGCCTCGCATTTTCTATATATCCCTAAAGCATCTGCCTCATTCAACTGTACTAGGTTCTTTGGATCAGGGACACTAAACATGTGCTGAAATATTTGAGGAGTTAGATCTATAATCACATTATCTTGTGAATCCATACATTGCCTAGTGGTCGGATTGTAAGCTCCTGCTACTGTCATAATCAATTATGGGTATTGGATGGATAGAGGAAATACGGTGATGTGATCCAAGCCAGACTCAACTATTCTTCCAGTTCTCCTTGTTACATCCTCAGTGATTTTTTTGAGTACAACTCCTCAAAATTGAATGGGCCTAGATTGGTGTCAGTTATATCAGACCAATCAAATTCCACTTTGTTGATAGTGACGATAGGACCCCTATGGTTATACCTCAAGGTATAAGGCAACTGCTTCGACTTAATCTTCTTAGGCTTAGTTGATGCCTTTAAAGATTCTACAGGCTGATTCCTTTGGGAAGCTTCTCCTGATACTCTTGACATTCTTTAGCTTCCTACAATATAATCTCAAATTAGATCCTTGAGTAAACATAACAACATATGCTTTAAAATCTTACCCTTCATATATACACCAGAGGTGGAACCAGGCAGAAAAAACTCTAATTAGTCTCTTTTTAAAACACTGTCGGGTTGGGAGCCAAAACCGTTATTGAGACTATAGTAATAACAAGCGAGACCGGAGTCAGAATTGGAATGATAAACGTAATTAGAATCAGAATGGAAACTAACTTGTGTTCATGAAGATTTTCTAATTTCATATCCAGTTCCGATTTCGCTTCTGGCTAGGTTACCGTGATTTTGAAGGCCTGCTTCTTATTGTAAGCGGAGTCGAAAATGGGATGGAAATGGAATCGATACTTATTACAAAACATGGTTCAAAGTATAAATCAATTCCGATCTCGCTTCCGCCTAAAATAACCATGACATCATAAGAGATTTTAACGGATTGATAAATGACATCATCATCAAAGGACTAGGTCATATCAAAATGAAAGGGGCTTAAAAATAACCTATACAAGACCATCCCCATATGACCGAAAGGAAATCCAACTAATTAGGGCATCATATATATATTAAAAACATGAACACGTCAAAACCCTAAATCACAAACCCTCGATTTCAAATAATTAGTGCACGAATTTAACCCCATTCAAACTAAACAGATCGATGTGCAACAGGATTCCTAAGTAAAAACCACAATTTGCCAAACCCTACTCACTATAAAATAGTAACTAATCTATGCATTTAAAAACTAGGGCACCATGATATGGTCATGATTGAAATGTGAAAATGACCATGTTAAAAACGAACAGACAAGAAACAAAATACCAGAAAAGAAAAACGAAAACAAGGAAAACAAAAAAAAAAAGAAATAAAAAAAAACACACGAAACCAACGACTGAATAAAAATGAAAAAATGGGAAATAAAACGAAAGGGAAGAACAAAAAACCCCCTACCTCAAATGCAAACAAATAAGTTAGTTCCCTTAAGTGATCCACACACAATTATCTCCCTTTCGATCGAATCACACGCACAAATGCTCGACTGCAACTCTGGTTCACTCTTTGATCTTTTAACAATGAAGATAACTACCAGTTAATCCTTATTTAAGGTAAAAACTCATAGTTTCATACGTGCATAGCTCTTATAATTAATGCCATAAATATGGCAGAGCAGAGTCAAAACTGCAGAAGGAACTGGCACATTACTGTTGTGCGACTTCTGTAAATTCAACAAACATGAAAATGGCGGGAGCGGAATTGGAATGAAAACTGATTTGGAAACTTGGGTAATTTCCCAACTTGGTTCCCGTTTCGGGTCCGGTTCTAGTAACAAAGAATAAATCGAAAAAAACAACAAAACAAAAAACTGAAATAGGAAAACTAAACACAAAAACCTAAGTTAAAACAAAAGACCAAAAAGTGGAGGCGGAGATAGAATGGGATTTTATTTTGAAACTTTGCATCAATCCAAGCTTAACTTCCACTCCGGCTCCGACTCCAATAAAGACAAAATAAAAAGGCAACAAGAAAAGACCGTCGGGACGGGAATCTAAATCGATCTTTGAAACAAGTTTCAAAACCCGATTCAGTTCCGGCTCTGGTTCAAACAAAATAAACCAAAGAAAAAAAAGTGTTGGAAAAGCAAGACTCCAAACTTTGTTTAAAAAAATAAACAAGGACAAAAACATAAAGGGGGACCCATTTTGACCAAGGAAAAAGATGGGGTGGTTATGCAAGGCATAACAAATGGTGACTCGGCTGGGAAAATGGTTTACCCATTTTCAAGACACCTAGGAAAAATTCAGTCACCCTAAAACTACTTGGCTTATGAAGCATGTTTAACTTGAATAGATAATATATATCTAGAATAGGGTTGAGCTAGAATCTCAGATGTATGTGCTCATGAATTATTTTTGAATCTGAGTGTGTGCATATATTGTGCATCATTATTTATAGATACTTTCTCTGCTCAAACAACTATACCTAAGATTCAAGCTACATAGGTTGAGTCCTTGAAATATCATGCAATAAAATCTTGGGTATTGCTCTGCTGGAAGACAGGCATCCATAGCCCTGACAGACATACCTCTAGTTCTCTCAAAGCATTGCTCTACTGCCAGCCAGGCGTCCATAGCCCTGATAGAGATACTTGATTACCTATTTTCATATTGAGTTTTCCTTTTCTTTCTTTCTTTTCATTCATCATCATTTTATTTTTTTTAAGCTTTTCTTGTGGAAATATTTTATGCACCCTCCTCAATACTCAAATACAATGGATCTAAAATGTGGGTGGAGTACTACAATGGATTTCATGATAGTCTTGGAATTGGATTTTTCACTTGAATCAAAGGTAGAACCATTCTAAAATATATAGGAATTTACTAAGGTAGATGTTTTTCTAATTTGGTGAAAAAGTTTTGATCATAAGTCATGAGATATTCATAATGTATCTTCTATCCTTAATAAATTTTCAAACCCAGATTAGAATGATCATAAAACATGAGTTTCAGAATGAAATACTTTTCAAATGATAATGAAAATACCTAAACCAATTTCTCTCCTAGTACCAGTAGCATACTTTTAATAACAACCCCTTGTCTTGAGACAGACAAAAATGAAGATCCCCAACCAAACAAGACAAAACAAAAAAAAAACAAAAACAAAAAATAAAACAAAAGCAAACAAAAAAAAAACTTAATTACATATGATATAGTATAATACATGTTCTTCAAAACATCAAACCTTTCATGAACCAAAATAGTGCTTAACAAACTGACCATTAACTGGCAATGGAATAGGCTCTCATGTTAAGGTACTTAAATGAAAATCATTCTCACCTAGTATCTCAGCCACTTGATACAGACCTAACCAGAGTTTATCAAACTTTTGATGATCTCCTTTCTTTTTTCTGGCTTTATCCCATAGTAATACAAGATCTGATATTCTAAAAGATTTTATCTTGGCTCTTTTGTCAAAGTAGCGCTTGATGATAGCCTGATGTTTAGAGAATTGCTACAAAGCAGCATCTCTCTGCTCTTCCATGTTAAGAAAATTAAGTAATCTAACCTCAATCCTATCATCCTTGGTATAAAACTCCTGCATGAACTTAAGAATAGGTATTTGTAAATGAATCGAGAAGACTGGGTATTGGCCATAGACCAACTTAAAAGGAAAATTTCATAGAGCTACTTTGATTCGGGTTCGATCTGCCCATAAGGAAAATCTCAACTGGGTGTGCTAGTCTCTAGGATTGTTTTCTAGCAACTTTCTTATCACTTCCAACAGATTTCTACTAGTGGACTCAACCACTCCATTTCCCTGAGGGTACTAGTTAGACGAATACTTCAAAATAATTTTATGTTCATATGCCCATTGAATGAAGTCAATAGAAGAAAAAGTAGGGCCATTATCACATACCAGAGCAAATGGAACTCCAAACCTGGTTTTGATGTTCTCAATCAAAAAATTGATGACCACCTCTGTGGTGCTATTTTCGCAGGGCTGGGCCTCAGTCCAGTGTGTATAGTAGTCAATTGCAGTTAAGATGAATTTATGTCCTGCAGAAGAATTGGGATTAATAACACCTACAAAATCCAAGGCCCATTGAGCAAACAACCTTACCTCATACACTGGTTGCAAAGGCATTGCAAGATTTATTTCCCTGGGTGTAGAAGTTTGGCATACATGACACGTTCTAACATGTTGGTGTGCATACCGAAATACATAAGGCCAATAATAACTTGATCTAAGAATCTGATGGGCCAAAGCATCCATAGATCCATGTCCTGTTCCATGCCTTCCATGAAACTCAGAAATAACATGCTTGGCCTCTTGCTGATCTAAACAACGTAAGTAAATCCCTTGAAAATTATTTCTATAAATGGATCCCCCTTTAAGCATGTAGTGAGCACTCTTCATCCTCAATGCTCTCCTCTGAGTAGCATTCATTCCTTCTGGACATCTATTATTGAGGAGGAAGAAAATCAAGTTTGTGTATTAGGGATCCTTAGTAAATGACTAGATGGTGTACTATTGACTAGTGATGTTTTTGTCCACATCTGCCATTGCTTTTGATAAACCTTTCCCTTGGACAAGTTTCATCGGATGAATCTCTAAGTCAAATTCTTGTAGAATTTCCATCCACTTTCCTCTTCGCTCTCCTAATTCACTTTGCATCAAGAGAGACTTTACAGCCGAATCTAGAACTATAGCCATTATTTGACTTCTAAGAATGTAATGCTTGAACTTCTTTACCGCTCGTACCAATGCAAAGGCTTGTTTCTCCAATGGTTGGTATCTCACTTCTACATTCTTAAATGGAGAGCTCATGAAGGAAATAGGTCTTTCTTCTCCCTCTCCTCTTCGTTGTGTTAACACAGCTGCACATGAATGGTCAGATTTGAAAGAATAGATATAAAAAGGTTTTAAATAATTTGGGCTTGTCAAAATAGGTGCCTCAGATATTGACTGCTTGATCTACAAGAAAGAAAATTTAGCCTCATTACTCAACTTGATCTTTGCCTCTTTCTTCATCATTTCATTTAGAGGTTTGACAATCTCCACAAACCCTGTTATAAATTTTCTAATAAAATTGATCCTCACAAAGAAGGATCTCATTTCTTTCTTTCTGCCTAGCCTTGTCAATTTCAAGATAGCCTCGAATTGATCAGGGTCTATGGATATCCCTTCTTATGATATGATGTGACCTATGATTTTCCCTTCAGATACTCCAAACACACACTTCTTTGGATTGAGAGAGACACCATAGCTTATACATTTCTTGAGAACTTTTTTCAGATCAGCAGCATGGTCTTCTCTATTCCTAGAGAAGATGGTTAAATCATCCAAATAAATAATTATATACTTACCTATCAAATCATTGAAGGCTACATCCATTTCCATTTGAAAGGTTGCTCCAGCATTGATAAGACCGAATGACATCCTCCAATAGGAAAATGTGCCCTATATGGTGGTGAAAGTTGTCTTCATTCTATCCTCATGACTGACAAGAACTTGATTGTACCCAGAATAACCATCCAAAAATGACATATTAACCTTTTGTATCACTTCATCTAGTGAGGGAAATGGATAATTATCTTTTTCAGAGGCTTTATTTATATTCCTGAAATCAACACATAATCTGATTTCACCATTGTTTTTGCATACTGGACCTAGATTTGCCACCCAGGTAGAATGTCTAACAAGAAAGATTATCCTTCCAGATAAGAGCTTTTGCACCTCTTTTTGGATCAGGGGATCAATTAAAACATTGACCAGGCATTTTTTTTGATGGAAAGGCTTGGATTCTGGCTTGATAGGTATGGTATGTGTGATCACTGACGTGTCAAAGGTTTTGAGGTCATCATAACTCCAAGCAATGGATGCAATGTTTTGCTCCAAAACTTTAACTATCTTGTCCTTAATTTCTTGAGGGAAATTCTTTCCTATAAGAACATTCCTTTCAGGGCCTAAGTGAGTCAGATTGACAGATTCATATTTCCCTCCCTCACTCTCTGTAGGCACCCTTTGACGAGTCTGTGGGTCAGAGTCAAATATTCTCTCCAAAGCTACCATCCCTTTCAGAATGCTATTACTTTTCAAATCCAATATCCCTTCTTCACCCTCCTTCTCAGGATCCCAATCTCCCTGATCTCTTTTAGATTCATCTATTATTTTCCCTTCAAAAACATCAGAACTTGCCAAAAAGGCCACTATATGTTGATCATCATCAAATACCTAAAATTTTTGGACATTATCAGGGATAGCTAGGACTGAAATTAGTTCAACTGAAAATATCTTTAGATTAGAGTCTTGCATGGGTTCCAATGTGCTAGGAACAACGACGAGTGCATCTGCAATTTGATTAGCTTCTCTAGGGATCAGAGTAATCCCAAAAGCATCAAAGTCTTTCATTAAGTTCCAAACTCTATTTTTGTACGCAACCAATCTTTTGTTATGACATGTATACTGGTTACGTGTGTGTTTCACGATTACTTTAGAATCCCCTATAACTGTGAGAGAAATAACCTTCTTTTTATGAGAAAACATAAGTCCTCGAGCATGTACTTCATACTCAACCACATTGTTTGTGCATCCAAACTGCAATCTGTTAGATGCAAAGTAAGTTTTCCCTTTTGGGTTGGTTATTTCAATCCCTGCTCCACTTCCTGCTTTGGATTTGGAACCATCAAATTTAAGACTCCACAATTGGTCTTTGGGTAGGAGTTCTTTCTTTTTAGGGACAATAGGGGATGACTTACTTGGGATGTGTGGTAGCTTAGACTTTTGCTGGTCATCAGAATTTGACTTGGGACAAAGCTCACTTGAAGATTTTTTTATGTTTTCAACTTCCTCAAAAATCACTTCCTGAACAACTTCTTGGGTTAAATTGCAATCCAATTCATTTTTTTATCAATGCCTTGGACATTGGAAGAGTATATGGGGCAAGTGTATTGAAAAGGAACTGAGACACCTCAATTTCTTCTTGAATTTTGGAGCCTAAAACCTGAGTGTGCTCTACTGGTGAAGAACCCTCCTCTTGAGAAAAGCTAGTCCTAGTGAGAATGGTAGCATCCTTAACTTGAAAAGAAAACTCATTGATAGGGGTATGTGGTTTCTCTTGACATATTTGTTGAGGTTGGTCTACATGACTTAATATATCTAAGCATGATTGGCATGTTAACTCCGAATGATTGTGATAATGAATCCTACACCAATTAGGAAGCAACAAACTAATCAAATCAGTTCCTTCTCCTAAAACCAACTTATCTTGTTGTAATTTCCTTATTAGAACTTGCTGGTTGATGCAAATCATTGGGTTACCATGTTCTAGGGGAAATGTATCCCCAGGATTGAGTACAAAGAAAGTAAGGACTTCTTGTTTGTAAACTCCTATCTCAATCTCAAAATATGCTACTTCATTTGAAGCATCATATTATGTAATCATATGCTTGAGTCTTGGTTCACTTTCAATCCTTATCTGCATTGCAACCCCCTTCTAGGGTAGCCACATGTGAGAGAAATCCAAGGAAAAATATTGCCCAATACTTTTCATTAGCTCTCGAATTAGGAGAATACCATATGTCTCTGGGATGTTAGCCACTTGGATATCTATGTAGGTCTGGATCCTTGGATCTGATCCAACTTGTACATGCATGTTCTTTAGTTCTTCTACAACATTGACCTCAGTTTTGTCTAACTGAATCACTTTCTTATTGGTCAAGATAGGACTTAATCCTAACTTCTTACATATTGAAAAGGGCATAACATTTCCCGATGCTCCAAAGTCTAATAGACAATTATGCAAATTCTTTCCAAAAATCCTTAAACTTAAAAGAAAAGGTGGGGTACTGGTCTTACCTTTATAGATAGTTGCATTTGTCTCCTTCACTGGAGTCACTTTACCTTTTCCTTTTAAGTGGTTTGCTTCCTCCAGGGCCTTCAATACCACTTCACGTTGAGCTAGACACCACTTCATGATGTAAAAGAAGGAAAATGATGTCTTTTGCCTCTATAGTTCTGCAATAAAATCAAATTATGAATCATTCCTTACTTGATACATAGAAAAATGAGGCAGATTACCTCTATTATGAGAGTTAGAAGGTCCCTTTGGTGGTGGTGGGTTATTATCTACATTCTAGTTAGGTGGGACTATGTTGTTTGGAGGTGTAGATGTAGTAAATGGGCCCTTATTTTGATTTCTTAGAAAGTGACCACCTTTGGACTGAAAGGCTTGGGCATCATACACATCCTCCTCTGGCCCATTATCTCCCTGCATGGGAAATTGGTATTTCTCTTCAATAGTCTCATAATTTATAGCAGTACTTACTGGCCCATTATCCTGATTGGAATTTCCTGTTGGAGGATGGGCATCAACTTGTGCAATATTTACCATTTTCTCCATTTCTAGGGAATTAACCTTAGAATGTGCTACAGTATCGTGTAGCCTGCACCAATTAGTCATGAAATTAAGGTCACCAACATTAGTAGTATGTGATCTCTCCTCACCTAACTGATAATTACGGGAAAATCCCCCATTGTTCGGTCCAGTATCCCATTGCCTCTTGTTGTTGTTGGACCTCTGGTTATATCCTCTGTTCTGACTTTGATAATTTTGATTAGAGGAGTTCTAATTCTGGAAATTTTGGTTGGTGTTCTAATTCACATTCTGATTGGAGTAATTTCCCTGGTTGTTGTAACCTCCCTAGTTCTAATAATTCAGGTTTTGGTTGTGGGGAGGGTTTTGCCTAAGCTGTGCCATGTCATTAGACATTTGAGATAGAGTCTTTTTAAGAGTTTCTAGCTCACTAGTCAGTTGAACAATTTGTTCATTTTGCACATTTTGCACTATGGATGGGGAATGAACATGGGTTGATCCTCCCACTTGTTGTTGTTGATTTTGAGGTTGTTGAGAATAATCTTGCATGCCATTGCCGAAAAAAGGCATGGTTGGTGGAGCTTGTAACTCAGACATGGGTCCGTATTGGGAGTAAGACATCCTTGGGATAGTATTGTACAATTGTGGGTTAGGCATCTGATAACTCATGGGAGGAAGAGTTGCTCGTAAAACTCCTGATTGTAGACTTATCTACTATTGCAATTTGATAGCTAGATGATAAACCTTAGACATGGAGTCAATCTCATTAGCCTAAAAATTTCTCTGCAAGAATAGGCCAATCAAGAGATCAACAACTCTTAAATATGCTTGAATGACGATATTCTTGGCTACTAAGTAAGGATCTTGTAGCCTACAGAACATCCTTTGGAATCTAGAGTTGAATAGAGGAAGTGGCTCATGACATTCCTTTCTTATGGTGGAAAATTGGTGATATAAGATGGCATGGTCTACGTAGACCCTGAATTGATTAATAAATGAATTTTCTAAATCTATCCAGCCCAAAATAGATCCCCGGGGAAGATTTAAGTACCAGTTATATGCCATGTCCCCTAAACAATAAGGAAACAATCTACATACCACATCCTGATGAGAAACTTGAGCACGTGTACAAGCATATTTGGACGCTTGTATATGCTACTCAACACTTCTTGATTCACCATGCATGTACTTGGGACAAAAAATTTATGGGTTCTTCGGTAAATCATGGATTCCTCCTAGAATAGTCCTGAATGGAGAGAAGTTATTCACAAAGTAAGCCATGGGTAGGATTGGTTGAGCAGGTGCTAGTGATATAGGCCGAATTGGTGGTGACACTGGTCTAACCGGTGGAGGTGATACTGGTTGACCCAATGGTGGTGATGTAGGTGTTGTGCCTTTTGCACACATGCCTCGTTTGGAACAGGGACCCTCTTCTCCCTCTTTCCTTTTTTGTCCCTTTCGTTTCGCCTCATTTTGCATACCCCTTTTTTGTGCCTCAAAGGTGGGGGTAGAATGTTTCCCAATGCTATATTTTAAGTCTCGTGCTAACCCAAGTTTTCCTTGTCGAAATTCTGGCATTTGTGGCAATTTTCGGGTTTCCCATTTCGGATTTCCTCTGCCGGGTTTCCCTTTCCGGGTTTCCCCTTTTGGGTTTCCCATTTCAGATTTCCTCTACCAGGTTTCCCCTTCTAGGTTTCCCCTCGGGCTTCGCTATTTTAGAACAGCTATCCCAGGACGGCTTCCTGGACCCCGGACCCCAGACCTCTCACCGCCTCTGTGTTTTTCGAGCTCACCAACCAAACCTGCAACTGTATAGAAGATTTAATGCTGCATTAACAGTTGTTTTTCTTGCTATAAAACCAAATTTTTCGGCCACCATTATCATTTCCGTGAGTGATAGAGAAAGTTGAAGAACTCCCAGCGAATTTGGTTTTCCTCCTATCTTGGATTTCAAATTATTTTCCCGACGACCTCCGCGCATCCGGTAGTTTGTTCCTCGGATTTTTGAGGTAGGTTTTCCATCCGCGCGCCCTCATTTTTATTTTGTGAATTTTCAGATTTTCTTGGGGGTAAAATGTAAAATGAAACCTAAATTAAGTAAATTTGCCCCCTCCACACATAACCCATGTTTTAAAAATTGGAAAATCAGTCGTTAGATCACCCAAATTTCGATTCAAAACCTTCTCGTGTCGTGGTTGTTCTTCGAAACGACACTGGCGCCTTCCGGGCCCGAGTCTTCCCACGACCATCCGTACCCTCCTCTTCTTTTTTTAAAAAAAACTTTCCTTTTTCCTTCTTCGTATTTCCACCTCCGGAATTCCCTTCCCGGGATTCCGTTGTGTCTCTGTCGTTTCAAACAGCCCTACCCGAGCATCTTCCCGACCCCCGGACCCTAGACCCTCAAAGTCCATCCAATTTAAAACTTCCCAATTCTCTTCAAAATCTGCCCTCAGAATTTGGTTTCTGGAATTCCCTTCTCGAAATTTTGTCCCTATTTTTCCATTTCAAATGGCTTCCCAGACTTCGTTTCCCGGCCACAAAATCTTCCATCTGTCCGTCGAAACCCTCAACATTTTCTTCCTCTCGGACTTCCACCTCCGGAATTCCCTTTTCGGGATTCCGTTGTGTTTTCGCCATTCCAAACGGCCCCGTCTAAGCCCCTTCCCGGATCCCGGACCCCAATCCACTATCCGCTGAAACCCCAAGCCTTGGTCTTTTCTTCTGAGCTCCATCCGGGTTCTGAACGCCAGAATTCCTCCCCCGGAATTTCATGCCTCCTACGCCATTTCAGACGGCCCCGTCTGAGCGTCTTCCCGACCTCCGGGTCCCAGTGCTCCATTCACCATCTGGTTGTCCTGAACCCTCTGGTTGCTTCCGGAAACTTCCTCCTGGGTTTCCTTCCCTAGGTTTCCTCTTTCGTTTCGTCGTTCCACACGGCCGACCCGTAGCCACTTCCCGGTGATGGCAATCCAAGACCCGGATTCCATCACCCAGAATTTCGTTTCCTCTGCACCGTTTCAGACGGCTTCCCTGCAGATGATGCCCGAACCTCCAAATGGGGCATCTAATGACCTCCAAATCCAAAATGGATTTCGACCCATTTTCTAGAATTTGGTTTTCCTCCATTTCCAGCTTCAAATCTTCAAATCTAATTTCGGGAAGTGCGTATGGGAATCTCATTCCCATTTTTCCCTTTCAAATGACATTCTTCCAAGGGATTTTCGGCCCAGGAACTCCAGGTTGTTTGCGCTGCCCTCTAATGGTGAAGTATCTTGCTTCCATGATTGTTAAGTATGTTTTATAATTGTCGGGCTAATCTTGACATGTAGGTATTTTCCATTGGCCATTTTGTCAAGTTCATCATTACTAATTCTCATCTGTTGTGTAGGATTTATGGAGTCTAGTCCAGAGACTTCCGGTGCTTCCAGAAAAGGAAAAGGAACAGCTAAGCCACCAAGGGGCAAGGAAGATAAAGACCTAATGAAATACAAGTTCCAAGGGTTCCCTATTCAATCCAAGATCACTACCCTTTGGAGGGATGTCTCAGATACCAACATCGAGCAAGTCGATGTTGATGAATTCACACAGAGGGTCAGAATGAACCCGAAAACAACAAATGCAAAGTTGATAAAGAGTAGTGGAATTGCTAAGGCTATAGGTTTCCCACCAGCCCTAGTGGCCCCAGAGCTGGTAATGGCATGTGTGGAGGCATACCAATCTGATACCAGAACGATTGTGGATCATGAGGGGAATATCCTTGTAGATATTTTTCCATCGGGTATAACTGAGACCTTCCACATTCCCGCCTTCGAGAGGATGGAGGTCCCCACCATGGAAGACTATAAGGAGGTGTGGGAATATGACCCATTGTATTGTAAGAGGCTTATCAACTAGTGCTGGTTGAAGGAAAAATGGGCTAGTGCTGGGAAGCTCCCTCAGGAGCTCTATCGCAGCGATTTCTTCGAAGACTACCATGACCTTGTAACGCTGCTCAGCCGAGTCATGGGCCTTCCCAGCACGGTCTTCTTCCAAGAGTGGATGTTCTATTTCATAGAACAAATTCTTTGAGGTAAGGGTACCGCCTTCTATTGGGGCGAGATAATTGGCGACTGTTTCCACAAGTAGTTTACCACTGTGAAGAAAAATAACAAATTCTTCATGACCTCTTACTTGGTGTATTCCCTCGCCAATCGACGACATTATCAAGGGTTGAAAATGATGCCTAGTGATCCATCAGGACTAGAGCTCAAACCATATTACAAGCACCCTTTGTTACAATTTAGGAATTTCAAAAGGAACTACTGCAGGGTGAATGACACGTTTATTGCTCACGTCATCCGGTCAGTGGGAGGAGATTTTCATAGAAGGATGTCCCACAATGCCAGGCTCCTCCTCAAATAGTACACCTTATGGTATATTCAGTTCCCAAGGTTCACATACATCTGTGCTGAAGGCTTCTTGGATAAACCAAACAAGCTGCCCCGGAACCCAAATGACCGGATCGTTCTCTTGGAATTGACTCGGCAGTTGCAACACATGCACAGTGTCTTGAGTGAAAAACATATGGTGGGCCCCATCTACCCCATGAACCTTGGTCAGGGGATGTATAAGGTCCACACTTCCCAGTGCACAGGATATTCAGAAAGGGAGCTGGTAGAATATAATTTTGAACAATACATAGCGAGGCCATGAATGGATCCCTATGGCCATGTCAGGAAGGCACTGGGGCACAGATATGCCCACCTCCACAACATCGAGGACTTTTGGGCCAACTGCAAAGATGATCTTGAGGTACACTTGCGATATTATATGGGCATGACCGTCATCCATGTACGAAGGGTGAACTTATGCCTGGTCCCTGATCAGTTAGAGGAGGATGAGGAAGCAATTGTGGATCCAGTTTACGATGCAGTTTCCAACCTACCGCTGCCCGCTATCAACTGGGATGCACCGGAACTCAATGATATTAGTTTACTCACCAGGGCCATCAAAGTCTGAACAAGAGCATGGATCGATGAGAAGGTGGCCCAATTGAAACAACAAGGGGTTGTCCTAACGTACACTGAGCTTGCAAGTGAGCATGTAAGTGAACCAAGTGGCTCCGAAGGTGGGGAAGCTACCGCTGCAACTAGGGAGACATCTAAAGCCCCACCACCTCTGAAGACCAAGAAAAGAAAGGAGGCTAGCCAACAACTACCCAAACCAAAATTCTACGCCCGTAAGTCTTCCAAGCCAGAGCCCTCTAAGAAGAAAAGAAAAACAACAAGAGGCACAGAGACAATGGTGATGCCCAAGGGTTTGCCCCTTAGGATCGCAAGCCAAGGATCTAGCTCGTTTGGATCTCCACCCATTATAATCACCACCGCCACCCCGCTTGCCTCAATCCTAGCTTCTACTTCCTCCCCGCCTACTGTGGATATCTCCGTCTAGCTTGCTCCTACTCCTCCAGTGTTGCAGGTCATTCCCGTAGATTCATCATCTGCCGCCACCTCGCCAATGACATCTTCCTACGTGTCCCCTTCCCTTCCTTCCACATCCACTGCCACAACGCTAGCCCCAAGCCTTCCAGAGTCTTTTGTGAAGTATATGCAGAATGTCCCTTCCGAGCTATCAGGGATGCTCACCAATCCAATAGTCCAGGCTACGATAGCTCAGGCTATGGCCTCCACTCCAACGACATCCCCCTCTACTAAATCACCAAAGATGGAAGTGACCATGCAGATATTAGACGAGCGTGAATGACAGCAGCTAGAGGTTGAGACGGCATCGGAATATGAAGAGTTTGAATATCATGAACATCCCTTGTTTGAGCGTCGAAAGATTGATAAGGTGGCCTATGAGTCTTTCAGTGAGTCTAGTGAGGGCAGTGAGGACCTTGATGCTGAAATAATCTGAGAATCGAATGATCCTGAGCTCAAGGAAATTAATGACAAGGAGGCTGAGGATCGGCTTGCACAAGAAGAGGAGACTACTGCTCTAGATACGGAAGGTAATAGAACTCCAACTGAGGAACATGTCCAGACTCCAGAGCATGGTGAGTAAACTTTCCTCCATGAGAACAAACAAGTAGAGAGCCCCAAGGACCATCAGGATGCTTTAAACGAGGAGGAGGATACTGAGAAGAAGGATTCACCCAAGGAGCAACAACATACTGAGTCCCCCGCTAAACATGAGACATCTGAGCAAGGTTCAGATAAAGGAAAGGGAGATGCAGGAACAGGTGAGAAGGCTCTTATTGTCAGTACTGTCGAACTCGAAAAGGAGGACATCGGGACTCAAAGTGAAGTGTCAGGGAAAGAGCCCCAAACGTCTGATTGGCTATAAAGGCAACTCAAGCAAAAGACTCCCACATCAAAGGATCCCAAGGCAAGGTTGGAAGCCATCATGGCTAGAGCATGAGTAAGCACCAGAAAAGAGAAGAAGTCGAGGGTTAGATCAAAGATAACCATGGATTCCTTGGGATCAAGAGCAGTGCAAATAGCAACATCGATGGTTGGGAAACAAGGCATAACTTGCAACATATCCACCATTGACCTGAGGGTGGCCACAAGGGAGCAGAAGGTTGAGCATCTCCAGGAGTCGATCGCCACAGTAGGGCACCTTATCCAGTAGGATAAGATCTCCAAAGAGGAATTAAAGGAGCAGGTGGCTGATCTAACAACTTATATTCACCAGTGGTCATCTCCAGATGATTAGCTGACAACATCATCGGCCCCACCTCAGTTGCTGTCCAGAGAACAGATTGACAAACTAGAAAAGAGATGGAACTTGGAGAAAACTACGAAAAATTGGTTCAGGCAGGTTTTGGACATAGGGAACACAGGTATCAACGTGGCTGTCCAGGTAGCAAATAGGTTCCTAGAGGTTCAGAAAACTCTCGAGGACACAAGGCAGATCTATGAGAAGTTCCCAAGGAAATACGATACAGCCTACCCGAAGATTGAGGCCATTCTCGCGTTGCCGAGTGATATCTGGGAGAAGGACCTTGCCTTCAAAGATGATGATCACTGGCTGGTGGATACCTGGAAGTGAGACTATAACCACCGAAAGAGAAGGCTGGAGCTGATTTTGGAATGGATAGCGCCTGACATTGAATGGGCAAGGGAGTCCAGAGAGGAGTGTACTTAGTACCTCAAACTGATGACGGGGCATGAGGAGCCCGTAGTCAAGATCAATCTCGAGAACATCAAGCCCCACTTCTTGAAGATTATGGAAGATGGGATGTCCGTCGAAATCACCACTGAGTTCATGTGTTTTACGGCCCGAGCCTTTACGCAATCAAAAGCATGCAAAGAGAATGGTGCTAAGTATGAGGCAGACTAGGAGAAGCTTGGCAGCAATTCCCAGGAATGGAGTTACCAAATCTTGAAGGCTGACATCCTGGAGGTGGATAAGTTTCAATCCCTAGTCCTAAGTTTCATGGAGTATTCCATGGTGAAGAAGCGAGAGGGAAACCCATTCATCAACAAACAGTTCCTTGAAGAATAGCTACAACAAAGGGCAAATGGCTAAAATACAAATTTGCTACAATGTTGTCACTAGATGACGAAATAGGGAAGAGACAAGAAATTATTTATAAATGTAATATATTTGGGGGTAGGTGAGACCCTAATGTAAAATGAATCTTGGCCACATAATGGAATCAAATCTTGTCCACTCATTTTGTTTTTTGAAAACTATAAATAGGGCTCTCCTCCTCTCATTTTAAGAGAGTTGGGTTGTTGTAAAGGCATGCTGCAAAAATTATAAATAGCAAATACAGTTATTTTCTGGTGTATTTTCTGGGTCTCTCAATATGTTTCATGATTCCTCTCCCTTTTAGTTATAGCTTTGCTTTAAGTTACTTTGTTGTTTTAGTATCTTCAGATTAGACTTGGTAGATTTAGTATGTTATTTCTGGTTTTGAAGATAGTTGCTGTGTGTATGCTTTCCTTGTCCATACTTTTGGTCATTTGCTGAAGGTAGATGACTATGCAAAGTTAGTCTAGGCTTTGATTCCATTGCTTCTCATTAAACTTCATCTTTATTCATGTTTCCATAATGAATGTAAGATGAACATTTGTAGTCCCTAGAAGATAGCACAAATTTCATGATATTGTGAGAATTCTGGTTAAGTGAAATCTAGTTTAAGGAAACTGTCCACAGTAGGAACCTCTATGATCACTGTTCATTGGTAGTTGCAGGTCTAGGAAACATCTTTCTTCCTCACCCTTTCCTTTTTCTTTTTTTAGAAAAAACTTGTTCCAAGGTTCGTTGCACATTGTAAAGCCAAATCCAACGAAATAATGGAGTCTAAGACTACTACCTGAGCTTGCAACAAAGCATATCGATTCCAGACCTCTAGAACTCCATTTAACGACTCAATTCTCCCACAGCTAAGACCACATAAGGCCGCCTTGTGATTCCAACAAATCACACAAACAACCGATATATTCCAAGCATCATCAAGACCTGACATCTGAGAGACCTTGGGATAGTGTTCTGCAATCTGATTGTGGAAAATTGTCTTTCAAGAGAGGTGATGCACCTACGCATTACCTATGTTGTGAAGTGCATGAAAACACCATCAACAATAGGTTGAACTGATGGTGGTGTAGGTGGATTTGGTTGAAATCCCAGTGGAGTAAGCGGCGGTGGCAATGTAGGTATCAAAATTCTATGAGCATGGGGTCTAGGTCTAACCAGAGTTTCGAGTTCTCCTAATGGTTTAGGATTAGTAGAGGATCTGAGAATCCTCCCGTATTTCTCCGGTTAGAATGACATAATGCGAGCCATCTTGTTCCTTCGACCCTCCTTCTAGCACCAGATCTGTTGATGGTGAAAATGACAAAAACAACGTGAAACAAAATATTTCTACTCTATTTCTCCTGAAAAGGAAAGACAACATATAGTAGCCTAACTCCTAAGGTCCTGGTAGTTGGTTCTCAACTGTCTAGTGCCACTCAATTGGTACATGCAATTGTAATATTCAAGGGGCCTTTGTTGTTAATAAGGAATGCAAGCAATGACTGGTTCATCGAAGTATTCTTAACGAAAAGGGGGTTTTTAAATAAAAGAAAAAGATAGATCAGAGCGTACATTAGTGAAAAATGAATAAAAATTATCTAATAACCGAACATATATCTTCAACAATGAATGTTCTTCCAATACATCAAAAAAACCACAACATGATGCAATTTACAGAACAGTCCATACTATTGCATACATCTAAGGTGCTTAATTTAACATCAAAATCACACATCATAAATATTTCAAAGATTCCAAAAGAACACACTCTCATTTGTTCCCAAGATCATAGATCAATAGACTTTCAATAAATTCAATTCATAGATAATCTAATGAAATAATCCTTAAATTTGGTTCCTTCTAATGATTTTCATCACATAAGAAACACTCATGCTTCAGCACAATCACTGGCATACAGATAGACTATAATTCATCAACCTTATCCAATAAACTCAATTCCAACACCATATTGTGTAAAAACCTCTATTTGTATTCAATTGTAAATAAAATAACAAAGTGTATCTGTAAAAATTATGACAAATTCTATCTCCTACTATCAGGTGGCTAATCTTATTCTCATCATCCGACCTTTACAATATGATACCCTTCTGGTATATATAGATGTACAAAAACATGAAGTCCTTTCTATCTTAAGTTGATCCATATTTTTAGGAATCTAAGTCTTCTTGGAAACTCAGATCAATTGATCTCTAGTTCACACATTGATCATCTAGTTAAACTGGAGAGAAGAAGATAGAAGAGAAAAGAAATCCATGCACCTACAAAACTATCAGTCGTGCATGCGGAGGAGAAAAGAAATCCATGCATGCATGAGATTATCAATTATGCATTCGAAGTTTTCTCTGTTGTGTACTCAATGTAACTGGAGAAGACTTTTTGAAGCATATCCAAATTTGGCCCATCAACCCAACTATCTTCGAACTTGATCCTCTCTAATTCCACATCAGAAAATCCTCTCATGTCTTTTAGCTTTGTCAACTCTCTCTTAGCAGCCCTTACCTCTTCTTTAATATCCATTAACCAATCTAACAACAAATCCTCTCCATCATCTCCCTTTTGCATGACCTCTTTAAGCCTATCATCCCATTTCTCTTTTAATTGGCTCTAAGGTAGGCCTTCCTTTACCAGTATATCAAGATTTACTATAATAGCAATAACCGCTTCTAACTCCTCAAGTCGTTCATTTAGATCCCTGCTAGAATATTGAAATTCATTCTTATGTTTATATAAAAATTCAGATCTAAACCTAACTATGCTGGAGGTCTTTTCCAAGAAATCTTTGTTGTCCTCTTCAAGTATTGACTGTTCCAAAAGAGTGGACTTCAGAAATTTATTAATGTCTTTCAGCTTCTGGCTATATCCTTTGTACTCCTCCTCCTGTTCTCCCAATACTTTGGCATACTAATTCATCTCTTCTATTAAATCCTCTGTCATCTTATGAACCTCAAAACTATTTCCCAACAACTCACCTATTTCATGATTTAGTCTATTATTCCATCTATCCAACATCTCCGCCTTACTCCTTACCTGCACCAAATCATCCACCTCTTTCTTGCTAAGAAAAATTGGTGTCTCAATGGTGGAAATTTGTTGTGACCTCAGAGTAGAAACACTCTTCAAGAAAGTGTGCAATTGATCCAATTGAGCCTTAAGCTCATCCTTTCTCTACTTATCCTTCATCATTCTTGATTTAGTGGATGATGCTACCAAATCTATCAAGTTCATTTGTTGATCTCTTGTGGGCCTCCCAAAGTTAACCGTGCCCAACTGATAATAAGTTAGTTGCATGTCCCTCACATCCTTGTCCACCATCGGTATTGCACATTCAACAATAATTTCTCCTCCTTCGGTGAGTCTAGTGGAATGCAGGATTTTGGCCTTCTTCTTGGGCCTTTCTTTTTCAATTTCCTTCATCATATCATCCCAATTGAGAGGTTGTGAGGGTTTCACTAACCTCTTTTGAAGATCCAATTTCAACCAAGTGGCAGCACTTGGAGTAGTGGTCATTATAATTGAAGAAGAAACAATAGTAGTAGAGGGTTGTTGCACATTAAATTGAGGTTGAGAATCAACCTCTTGTACCTCTTGTTTTTTTTGCTCTACATTTGTTTGTCCAAGCTTTTCAACTTCCTCCCTAAACTTTGTTCCTGTATCCTCTTGTCTTCTTCTTCCTTCTTCAATTTTTCTTCTTCTTATATTTTCTCCTCAAGTACCCAGTTTCTCTCTTTCTCCAATTCCTTAAGTCTATCTGCATCTTCCTTTTCCTTTTGCAGCTGCTTGGTCAGATCCTTGACATCTTTCTCTTTTTGCATATTTTTTGCTTCCTCTTTCTTTTTATAGGCCTCTTCAACAAGCTTCAATTTGGCCACAAGGACTTCTCTTTCCCTTTGTTTCTTTGCCTTTTCCTCCTCTACATCATGAATTTTTTGTACAAACTCTAGCTTATCATTCTCTTCTTTGATCTTGAGCTCTTGTTCCCTTTGCCTTTGTTGTTTTTTCACTTCATCAGCTCTCCACTTGGCTTCTATTTGTTGTTGTTGAAGCAAGGCATCAGCTTGTGCCTTAGCATCTATTGCCTTATGTTTTTCCATTGCTTCTACATGTGCTTGAGCATCCGAAGCTTTCTTTGCTTCCTCAAATAGTGCCCATTGATCTTCCTATGTTAAAATATGTTCAATTTCATCCTCTAGAGGCATATTTTCTTTTGCATGTTTCTCTTATAAGGTCTCATCAGAGTTTTTTTCAACATCATGGATCTCCAGCTCTACCCCTTTTCTGTTTAATGCTCTGGCTATACCATGAAGTGTTCCTTCTGGCATCCCTCTACTTGGTTTCTCCGTAAGATGGAATTGAGAAGATGACTCACCTATTGTTGGTGTTGAAACCAAAGATCCTATTTGGGCATCCTCTTCTTTTACTCCAGGTAAATCTTGAGTAGGGGCTTCAAGCTCGATCTCTTCAATATCAGGAGGGAAGAACTCCAAAGGCTCCTTGATGGGAAATTTCCTCTTGATTCTCTTATATCCCTTCCCTTTCTTAGGAGTTGGACCCCCATGAGTTTTGGTTCTTAGAATAGCCTAGTGGATACTCCTATCCAAGACTGGTCTCCCTATTTGCTTGATGTTGATGGTCTCCTCACCATCCCAATCTACCGGATCCAAAATTTTGGTACCAATATTCAATGCTTCATATGATGGATCCAACACAACTCCATCATCTACTAATGTATTAGGGATATCATCTTTGAGCCCAAATTCTACCATGAGTGAAACATGAAACCTCTCATAATTCCTCTTCCTGAGGTCATACTCATCTTCAAGATCACTCAAGAAGTCCTCTAATAGATTAAAATGTTTGTCAAAGACCGAAGGCAACAAAGCATTCATTTTCTTCTTTGGATCAAAGTTCTTTCAAGTAGTATACAAACCCAGCTTCAAATGTATCAATTCACTGCAAACCACCTTAGCTCCCACAAGGTGTGGGTAGCTATATTCAACCAATTGCATGGGGAACTTGTGACAACCTATCTTGTGTTTTAACCCAAATCGGGCATTGACCCCCAGATCTTGATAGACAAACTCCATCAGAACCTTCCTGTTGTTGGAATACCTTGGAAGTAAGTGGGGATGAACCTCAAATCCTACCAACCTGAAATAAGTGAACTTGGGGTATTGGATATACCAACATCCCCATTTTGTGATAAAGGCCATGGCTTCCTAGCTCAATTTGTATCCTGCATCTCCATTAAGCTGGTTAATGATTACATATAAGAATACATCATTAACTCTTCTAAATTTTGTTTCAGAATCCTGTAGGGATAGTTGATCATAATGATCCCATACTCGCTTTTGTCCACCAGCTTCTCCCAATATTCCTACTCTGTTCAAACTTGGAAAGATACCTACTCTAGCTGCTGCATAGAAACATAAGAAGTCATAAAAAAAGCTCTTGGTTTCCCTTATTCTAGTTAACTGGTCATGAATGGTATCTGAGACAATCATAGGCCAGTCAAACTATTGCTTGCCATTAAATATTGTCTGAATGAAAGGAAACATGCATTCCTTGAAATGAAATGCATTCCTCTTCCCAAAGGCTCTAGACAACATCATTATCAAGTCTGATACCTCCTTGTAAAAATTTTTCCTCTTTGGTTGATCATGGAGCTTTGTAAGAGACTTCTTCTCTGTTCTCAACCACTTCTTGTTCAAGTGAGCCTTGTTGGCCTCCTTGCATTTTCTATATATCCCTAAAGCATCTGCCTCATTCAACTGTACTAGGTTCATTGGATCAGGGACACTAAACATGTGCTGAAATATTTGAGGAGTTAGATTTATAATCACATTATCCTGTGAATCCATACATTGCCTAGTGGCTGGATTGTAAGCTCCTACTACTGTCATAATCAATTATGGGTATTGGATGGATAGAGGAAATATGGTGATGTGATCCAAGCCAGACTCAACTATTCTTCCAATTCTCCCTGTTACATCCTCAATGATTTTTTTGAGTACAACTCCTCAAAATTGAATGGGCCTAGATTGGTGTCAGTTATATCAGACCAATCAGATTCCACTTTGCTGACAGTGACGACACGACCCCTATGTTTATACCTCAAGGTATAAGGCAACTACTCCAGCTTAATCTTCTTAGGCTTAGTTGATGCCTTTGAAGTTTCTGTAGGCTGATTCCTTTGGGAAGCTTCTCCTAATACTCCTGACATTCTTTAGCTTCTTGCAATATAATCTCAAATTAGATCCTTGAGTAAACATAACAATATATGCTTTAAAATCTTACCCTTCATATATACACCAGAGGCGGAACTAGGCAAAAAACACTCTAAATAGTCTCTTTTTAAAACACTGTCAGGCTCAGAGCCAAAACCGTTATTGAGATTATAGTAATAACAAGCAGGACTGGAGTCAAAATTGGAATGATAATCGAAATCAGAATATGAATGGAAACTAACTTGTGTTCATGAAGATTTTCTAATTTCACATTCAATTCTGGTTCCGCTTCTGGCTAGGTTACTGCTATTTTGAAGGCCTACTTCTTATTGTAAGAGGAGTCGAAAATGATATGGAAATGGAATCGATACTTATTACAAAACATGGTTCAAATTCTAAATCGATTCTGATCCCACTTCTGCCTAAAATAACCATGACATCATAAGAGATTTTAACCGACTTATAAATGACATCATCATCAAAGGACTAGGTCATATCAAGATGAAAGGGGCTTAAAAATAACCTATTCAAGACCATCCCCATATGACCGAGAGGCAATCAAAATAATTAGGGCATCATATATATCTTCAAAAGATGAACATGTCAAAACCCTAAATCACAGACCCTCGATTTCAAATAATTAGTGCACAAATTTAACCCCATTCAAACTAAACAGATCAATGCGCAACATGATTCCTAAGTAAAAACCACAATTTACCAAACCCTACTCACTATAAAACAGTAACTAATATATGCATTTAAAAACTAGGGCACCATGATACGGTCATGATTAAAATGTGAAAACAATTGTGTTAAAAACGAACAGACAAGAAACAAAATACCAAAAAAGAAAAATGGAAACACGGAAACCAAAAAAAAGAGAAAGAAAACAAAACACACGAATTCACACGAAACCAACGACTGAATAAAAATGAAAAAATGTAAAATAAAATGAAAGGGAAGAAAAGAAAACCCCCTACCTCAAACGTAAAAAAATAAATTAGTTCCCTGAAGCGATCCATGTGCAATTGTCTCCCTTTCGATCGACTCACACACACAAATGCTCGAATGCAACTTTGGTTCACTCTTTGATCTTTGAAAAATGAAGATAACTACCAGTTAATCCTTATTTAAGGTAAAAAATCATAGTTTCATACATGCAGAGCTCCTTTAATTAATGCCATAAATGTGGCAGAGTAGAGTCGAAACTACAGAAGGAACTGGCACATTACTGCTGTGCGACTTCTGTAAAGTCAACAAACACAAAATGGTGGGAGCGGAATTGGAATGAAAACTGATTTGGAAACTTGGGTAATTTCCCAACTTGGTTCCCGTTCCAGGTCCGGTTCCGGTAACAAAGAATAAAGTGAAATAAACAACAACAAAAAAAACCGAAACAAGAAAACTGAACACAAAAACCTAAGTTAAAACAAAAGACCAAAAAGCGAAGGCAGAGACAGAATGAGATTTGATTTTTAAACTTTGCATAAATCCAAGCTTAACTTCTACTCCAGCTTTGGCTTTGATAAAGAAAAAATAAAAAGGCAACAAGAAAAGACCATTGGGACGGGAATTGAAATCGATCATTGAAACAATTTTCAAAACCCGATTCGGTTCCGGCTCCAGTTCCGACAAAATAAACCAAAGAAAAACAAAGTGTTGGAAAATTAAGACTCCGAACTTTGTTTAATAAAACAAACAAGGAAAAAAACATAAAGGGGGACCCATTTTGACCAAGGCAAAAGATGGGGTGGTTATGCAAGGCATAACAGATAGTGTGTGATGAAAGGATAGACATTTTAAGAATTTTCCCAAAGCATGATTTATGTTTGTGCCACATTTCTTATCAAGATCAAGGTAGGTGGGAAAATGGATGGAAATGATATGGATTAGATAGATAGATGGAAATTTTATGAGAAAGGTATGAAAGATGAGACAACTTTCCCCCAAGTGTAGTGGTCCACATAGATAATTTATTTTACACATGACGCCTGTTTGCGAAGTTTTCATCAAGGTGGCAATTTTTTTTAATATCGACTTGATGGTCTAGATGGTCACTGATTGTTCTGAATCCTTTGATGGTGTTGATGTAGATACTGGTGTCATGATATTCCAATAGTGACCTTATATGGATTAGTTCTCCTATCAAGATCATAACACTTGCATACAACTAATCGATGTCATTGTGATCCTTGTTGATACTAGATTTGGCCTTATCATAGTACATACATTGCAATAGAGTGCATGGGATTTCTTATGATAGAGAGTTGATGCCAAGATGCAAAAAAATTGTGAGGTATGTATTTTAGACTTTAGACATAATGTAGGATTATGATGGATGATGGTAGATGTGGAAGGATTATTTGGATGTTTGGATGAATCACATTTTATTTTCCAAACTTGGGATGGTGGATGATGGAGTTTGGAATTTTGATTTGGATAGTGTTTGGAACCAACACTTTTATATGTCTTTCTTGATGACCATTTTGAAGGAGGTGGACATTTACTATATGTGGGAGTCCTCTTTTCTTGTGGCTCCACATTTTGATTGACTTTTGGACTTGGAGTATTTTATTTGCTTGATCCATTTTTCTTTGGGATCCATTTTAATTTAATTTGTCCACTTAGATTTTTGTTTGATTCAATGACCTTTGACATTTGATTTTGAACTTTGGATTTGTAATAATTTTCATTTTTTTTGTTCCAAATGGAAGATTTATTCATGTTGGAATGACAGTTTATGGTATGGATGGAAGGAGTGTTGGCAACAACCTTATGACAAGGACTACTCATGGCCCCCATTTTGATGTTTGTATCAGATAAATTTACCCCCAATATTGAGGAGGTACCACTAACATCATTTGATTCTCTTATTGAAGAATAACCAAGACCTTGATGTCTAGGATTTGCATAAAATTGTATTGGTTCTATAATGCCTTGCTCATGTAGGCCTAGTCCTTTTCCTTGATACTACATTTTTTGAAAAATTCTATTTGCGATGGGGTATTTATTGTTTTGAAAGCAATATGGAAACCCATCATTTTGTATGTGGAAATTGCAGCTTGGAATATGTTGGTGTGTTTTCTTGTTAAACTAGGTTTGTCTCCTAATCTACCTATGGAATTGCCAAATTTCCAATCAAGGGCAACTCAGAGGACCTGGACCAACTGATGAGGATTTTTTAACAATAACCTCCTACACTTTGGGCTCTGCAAGAGACGAGAGGGTGATCCCAGTAATGAGTTTACAACTTCTGCAACAAAATCATAAACAGTCATTAACTTTGAAAAATAGATAATCTCACTTAATAGCTCAGCAGAATGGGATAAGACTGAAATGAATTGGATGTTCATCAGTAATATCAACCACTTGGAGAATGAGATGGTTACAACACAGTTTCATGGTGAAGGATAAATCATTATGTTTAAAATTTGTGGTAGAAAGCCCTAGGTGAAGACAAACAAAACACTGCATCACAAAGAACAAATGCAAATCAAACCAGTGCCATATCCATTGGAGGAGTCAAATTCACCAATACCTAATGGTTCATAGCAGATTTTAACACATAGCATATAATATCTCTGATTATACTGCCTTACAGTATCACCAATTCGTACCTCAGCTCAATACTTCTTACCCAATCCTTGTACAGAACATATCAATATGCAATCTCATTTAAGCACTTTAATTAATTCTTTGAATCAAAGCTAAAACCAGAATTGCACACACCACAACAGTGAGAAGAACAAAATAACCCTTGATTACTTCATTCAAAATTTGAATACATTTGCACATAGGAGAGACATGAGCCTGGATTTGTCAGTTAAACTCAAATGCCAGTACTATCATAAAACACTAAATCCCAATAAACTCAAATCTTACAGCAAAATGACACAAAACCCACTTGCATTGCCTCTGTAACTACAGATTTTACAATTTTTATGCAGCTCCACACCAGAATTTCGACTAGCTAACTTGCCAACCTGCTAACCTTTTTTACAATGAGAGAAGAAAAGAATAAGAAGGTGAGAAGAGATTCCAAAAGAAACCCTAAATCTGAACAGGAACAGCCATCTAGAAACATCTCCACTGTTGAATAGTGATCTGCAAAATATCCTCTTCACTTCCCTATAACAAACTTCAATTTGTTTTCCAAAACAGCATGTGCCCAATTCGCTCCTCAACAAAAAAATGCCATGTGTCCACTCCACTCATTGCAATACACAAATTCTACAGCTGAAAGAAAACTCCATTCCCATGAAAAAAACTATTTTCCTTTGTTTCTGCATTTTCCCCTTTGCTGCATTTTACTCTGGTGTTCTTTACTTCTGTTGCAGCAGCATATTATTTTACTTTTGACAAAGTAAAACACTCTTTAAGAACTTTATGTTTTAAAACATTCTTACCCTTACCTGCCACCAAAATATTCCTCTCATGAATAATCATTATTCACTTCACAAAAATCTTCCTCTTATGTGCCCAACATATGATTTCGGTTCACAGAGTGAATAAAATCACTTTACCTTACCTTCCTTTGCTACACTTTTAACATCAAGCACAAAACATTCTCACTTTATGTCAAAATAAAGTCTAAAAGGTTATAAAATTAAACCATTGGCTTAATAAAATTTCTCCATCATTCACGTGCATTATTTTATCTCCAACAAGTAAAAACTCTCCTCCACTTAAAATTTTTTCCCCCAATATGTTATTTCACTTTTACAAAAGTGAAAAAACCTTACACACAAAACCATGTCGAGCAAATAAATTTTTTACCTCGTTGGGCCCGTTCCTCACTCACATTTGCATTACATTCCATTTAAATGGTTTGTCATTAATAATAAAAATCAATCAAATGAGGCCCTTAATGTATTTAAAAATATTTATCTGGCACATAAGACCTTTACTCCAAGATCACTCAGACTCACCATTCATTCCCTGCCATCCCACAATCAACATCTCATGAGCAATTTGGGATTGCAAAATGGCGGGCAACGGTCTAGATGCTACTGCATTTCATCGGACTGCTTCATTTAAAATTATTTGACCGAACCCTGGGGAAGAATTTAATTTTTTTGTTTTATTTGTTTCCTTCCATTTCCCGGCACCATTTTAAAATTACTCAAGACCCACCATTTAAAATTTAATTGACCGAACTTTAGGGAAAACATTTAAATTTTAAATGTTTTTTTATTACTTCTTTTATCCCCCTCTCCTCGCGATCGCGCAATGCATAAAACGTGATCACTTCTTGATTGCAATTTGGCGGGCAGTGGTGGAGATTTGGCTGCGTTTGACCTCCCGATCTCCACCGTTGGTTTTTCTTCCACCTTTTGTTGCCCTGATTCCTTCCTTTGTTGTTTGTCCATTCCGGAGCTCCTTCAATGGCGACAAGTTTTGTATGTTTTCCTCCATTCTCATTGCTCTGATAAATGTCCTCTCTTCACACTGTGTTCCTCCATTTGCATTCACCTAGTTGTGGGCTCCCTCATGCCTCTGGAAAACTGAACCATTCATTTGATTCGCCCAAACTGTTTGCTGGTTGCGCCCTTGCCTATATTTGGCCAAATTGGCTGCACCCATGCTGGTTGTGTAATCCCCATTCTTCATTGGTCGCAGGCCTCTTCACCTGCTTACTCCATCACTGGCACGGGGGTCCTCCCTCCTATTTGGGCAGAGCCTTCTTTGCTATGCTTGGCATGGGTTGTTTGTTGCTCATGCGTGTGTTTCCCTCCGGTCACTGTGCTTGGCCACTCCATCCTATGTTGGCCGCAAGCCTTGCTCCATACACCTCCTCACCTTGGTAGCACCTCTGTGGCTACATGTTGTTCCTTGCATTCCTCACGGGCTCCCCCATACTCTTCCCTTCACTGGCCTATGGTGGTCTCCATCAGGCTTGGGCTCCCTCCACTTGTTGCTCACGGACTGTATCTCCCTTAGGCTGCGCCCCTCCAAGTAGCAGATTGGTAGGTGTGGGTTTACTCTTCAGCTACTCACGCCCCTCAGATCTCCACTCAACTAGGCACGGGCCTCTTACATGGCTCCTCCTTTCTGCAACAGGTTTCCCCTTTCACATGGCAAGGGCTTTGTTCATTTGCTCGGGCTCACTCACCCTACTGGCATGGGCCTCCATTCTTTGGTCAGGTCTCCTACCTCCTTTGCTCCATCGTGAAGGCCAATCCTTCCATTCCTGGTGTGAGCTCCCATTTCTGGCTGATGATGTAGGCCTCTCCACCATAGTTCGCATGCCTCTCTCAGGCCATTTGCATTTACCTGAAAGTTTCAAATGCCTCTTCAACAAATTCATTTTGATGTGTTTCCTATAATGATGGCATATGTTGCATTTCTCAAGGCATGGATGGGTATCACATTGCTATGCAAGCTATTGGCACCCCTATTTGAAATCATCTTTGTTTTATCTAGCTCGGTGACACCCCCAATTTCCTAATTTTTTAATATCTAATGAAGAAACTCCATCCATCAAATATTAATGGATATCCATGTTTAGTCTTTACAATCACTGCCTTGTTTTGGCTCCACACTACCAGGCACCTATATGTTTGATAAAATTTTCCTCGAGCATATCATTGGCTCCTGAGAGGACTGAGGTTTCACATGTATAGTGATCTTTTTAAATAACCCTATCATAGAATTGGCTTGGAGATTGAAAACTGCACATCTCCCACAATTCCATCATGATTAAGCTTTGACTATAACATTTTAATGTATTTTCAAACTATAGGGACAATGATCGATAAGTACTGGTATAAAAATTTAATAATAATCTTCGTCCTATCAATTAACCACCATGCACAACCTTGACTGCAATATCTTCTTTGAAGAACTCCACAACAATGCAAAGCATGTCGGGCCCCAAGTGGCCCGACTAAAAAAATTTCATTTTGAAACAATCTTCACACTCAAACGGTCTGATACTACCTTTTGAATACTTCAGAAGTCGAAAAAAAACTGGGTCTTCATCAAAAACTGTTTTCTGTCACTTTTGCAAAATAGTCAAAACAGGCTAAGTTGCCTCAGGAATCAATTTGGGAAACCACTCAAACGACCTCCGGGAGACATCAAAACTTGCAAGCATATAGGCACTTATCCCAATAGTACAGTGCAAAATACGGCTCAGAGAAATCAATTACGAGGAACCAGATATTAATCTGTCAATTTGCTCAGTTGAACCTTTCTAAAACAACAGTTGTTCTGAACCGATTAGAACATGCTCGACTACTAATTTGTAAACATAGCAAATCAACCCCTGGCGATTTGCCATCAGACACAATGGAACATTAAGATACCCTAAGCATGTGTGCAAAAGGAATTTGCTTGAAACATCACTGATCAAAAGTTATTAATGATCAAAGTTGGCCTCTCAGAAAGGCTGTCAGGAATGCAGGTGCAAAAACATAACAAACTGCATTTGGTTTCGATCTGCTAAAAATAGCAAATCAAATCATTAAGCTCTAAAAACTGACATCTGAGATCATTTAGGTATGGAGAACACATAACAACATTCATTTTGACATAACAGTCAACTAGTTGCGAAATCCAAGCTCAAACAGGAGGCTGTTTTGCAAACTGACCAATCTGCAAACAACATAACAGTGCAAAAACCCTCCAACTTCACTTTTCAAAACCTTGACAAAACTTATCATGGAAAGCTGAAAATTGACACAAACGCTCACATATGTCAATCAAATATGTCTACAAATGGGTTTTGCTTGGAAAACAACATGCCTCAAGTTCTGATTCTCCAAAGTAGGTCATTCAAACTGACCCCTCAAGTGCACTTTTGAAAGTGCAGAGGAAAAATTCTCGAAATGGGCACCTCAAATTTTACAAAATTTGAGACTACCAACAGAATCTCCTCATCTACAAGAAATCCTACTTTGACAAAGGTGGATGCACCTAGTTGATAGGATGTTTTGGATTTATCATCTATCATGCTTGTTTCTTCTTGAACATTTGGGATGTCAATATGATTTTTGGTAGATTTTGTATCTTCTTCTTTGACTTGATCCATAGTATCTTCTTTGTGTTCTCCTTTGACTTGATCAATAGTAATTACTTTATGCACTTCTTTTATGTTATCCATATCATTCATTTGATTATCTATGTGTCCAAAGGAGGAAAGTGTCTCATTTTGGGAAATGGAGGTGTTTTGTGTTTGGATGGGATCATCTTCAATTTTTTGGTCATGAATGGCATAAAGGTCGATGAGAGGATCATTTGTGACTTCATGTTCAAGGATAGGATCTTGGTCAAAAATAGGTGTGTTTTGGATGACATGATTGAGAATAGAATCTTGACCAAGGATAGGTGTATTTTGGATGCCATGATTAGCTAGAAGGATCTCTTGGATGGAATTAAGGATGGGGTCATGAGATCGTTTGATTTGATCTTGATATGAAGGTGAAGCTATGATGTCATGCTTTGGAATTTCTTTTTGACATGTATCCTCAAGTTTAGGTAATGAAATTTGATTTTGGACAAGGATATGATTTTCTTTGATAGACCTAGGATTTTGACATGACAATAATGGAGCTTCAATAGTAAGATCTTTTTTGGTATTGGTAGGAAATGGAGGACATAATGGTGAAAAATGGTTGGATGGTATAGGATCAACAATGTGATTCGATATCCTAAGTTTTCTTTCATTTAGGAGTCGAACAAGTTACATTGCTACTTGTCCTTGGAGAGCATTAATTAATGTGATTTTATTGGATGGTATTGTAGTTTGGGATGGAGTGAATGGTAATGGGTTAGTGGATGATGGATTAGGATAAGATGTGGAGGATTGGAATGGACTAGTGGATGATGGATTATGATAGAATGTGGATGATTGGAATCGACTAGTGGAAGGTTGGTTTCCCTTGTCAAGGCTAGGATAAGGATGATTAATTGAAGTTTTTTGGGGATTAATGGTGTGGATTGTGTCAAGTGGATCTTGATAGTGAGGGTATATGGATGAAGTACTGGAGCTTATAATTTTTTGGTAAGAAGGGTACGTGAGTGATTGGTATTTAGCTTGACTACGAAGAAGATCAAGGTAAAGTGAAGACATGGTCCTAAATTTGGATTATGATGAATAAGGAAAACTTAGTGAGGAACATACAAAACTTGTGACCTTTGGATGACAATGCAAGGTGCCAATTCAAAATGGATATGAAACTATGCTATTTATTTTTGTGATTTTCAAGGATATAAAAATGCAAAGTGAAATCTAGGCAATATGAGTCTTAATGAGAGTAATGTGAAGGAATTTTAAACTAAGGGTGGTAATCAAACCAATGTGAACCCAAGACAAAAAATTTCAAATGTCATTGATCATAAGAGAACAACCAAGACTAGGACACAAGACCAAGATCAAACTTGACAAAGTGACAAGTGACAAGACAATGCCAATGACAATGGTCAATGATAGATAGAATGTGTAACCCAAAATCCCCAAAAGCTCAAAGGTCTCCCTATGTTCAAAATTTGAAGGCCTAAATGCAACCTAAGGGTGAAAGTCCAAATTGTGCAATGCAAGGAATGAAGGGATGCAACCTATAATGTAATGTTTTCCTAACGTGGATGCTTAGAATGGGCTGGAAAAACTTGGAAGTCTTTGGTTTGGAAATCAAGATCATAGTCATGAGTTGGACAATGATTTTTGAAACTTTGGTGATCAGTCTTTTGTGGTTTTGTTTCAATAAGTTGTGGTTCACAAAGAGTTATTTTGCAAATTTGATGTTTTGGACTAGTTTTGAGTGGATTTTTGACAGATTTTGATGAAATTTGTCTTGGAAAACACAACAGACAATATCAAGCACTTTGTTTAGGGACTAGTTTGATGTAAAAATGTTTTATTTTTTAAAGAAGATAAGCACAATCCTAAGGTTGGCAAGGACTATATTCACTAGATCCCCCACAGATTTTACTCCAATCATACTTATTCTTAGCGGATGACTTAGAATCTTGGCCACATAAGCCCCCCCTTACATTTCACTCACTTCTCGGGTCAACCAAACTTTGAGCCCTCATAAATCTCCCATGACAGTTTCTTCACCTCTACTAAGAACTACGACAATGTGGGTACCTTGGCAATGACTGTTGTTGCACCATTGAATAAGAAAGGTTTTTCACAACTACAAACAAGAGGTGTCTAGTAAGGGCATTCGGTTCAAGGGGTACTATGATAAAATCCCTCAAGAGGTCTCCCTACCCTTAGAACAAGGGGTTACATATCATAAAGATACTGGGGGAGAGCTATCATATACCACATCTCGTTGATTGCAAACTTTCTTTGCAATCACAAATTTCTATAGCGGTTCGGAGGGATGTGGCTTTAGTCCGTTACTGCCTAGGGTCTTCCCTTGGGTGAGTAATTTTTCCCACCAAGGTAGACCCTTCTAATGGGTGAACACAAAAATGGATGGGTTTGGCTTTCTGATCACCAAGTTTGCACAAGGTGAGAGCATATTACCTACCACCCTCAAACACTAAGACATGGTGCTCATTTACCCTCTAATTTAATCTATGTGAGAAAGACAATTGTAAGTTTTAAACCTTTTCTTGTGATTTGAAGACACTTGGATTCATTTTATTCCAATGACATTTGATGCAAGTCAATTTTAAATCCCATGAGTGAAAATATGTAATTTTTTGTTCATTTTAAACCCATGAATGAAACATGTAATTTGTTGTTCATTTTAAGCCCATGAATGAAATATGTAATTTGTTGTTCATTTTAAGCCCATGAATGAAATATGAAATTTGTTGTAAATTTTAAGATCAAATGAGTGACATGCAAATTGTGGATTATTTTAAGCCCATGAATTAAATATGCAATTTGTTGTTCATTTTAGCCTTCATGAATGAAAATGCATGTTCATTTTAACCTTTATGAGTGTGAATGCAATTTGTTGTAGTTGTCGACAACAAACAAAATTAATTATGTCTAAAGAAATGAAAAGCTCAATTTTTGTTTCTAAAGAAACAATTTTTAGACTCCCTCCAACCTATGCCACATGCTGAAAAAAAAGAGATTAGTAACTCAAAAAAAAAGTTTAATGACAACAACAAATTGAAACATCGATAACTTTCTCAAAACTTAACAAAATTTTAAATCGTTTGAATCCATGGAAAGCTGAAAATCAAACCTTCAAAACCCAAAACTTATTTTTCCAATATTCTACATGAAAAAACTGTTATAGGCGAAAGAAAACGTGGGTTTTAACAGCTAAATTTAAAAAATAACAAATACTAAAATGACCATAACTTTCTCAAAACATATCAAAATTCCAAACCATTTGAAGTTTTGGAAAGCTAAAAACGAGGCCTCCAAAACCTAAATAATATTTTTTGAAGATTTAATGCACCTATTTTCTATACTCAAAATAAGATGACAGGTTCAACAATGTAAGATGAGAAAAATCAAATGGCATAGATAAAGTGACAGCCAACACAAATCTAAGCTAAAATACCAATATAAACAAGAGAATACAATGAAAGAATAAGTAAAATGAAAAAATCAAATAATAATACTCCTCATGCTTGATCTTGAATCACTTCCTTTGCTCTCCTATTTCTCCTTATGTAACTTTGCCCTCAGATTTTGAATTAGACTTGTGCAATCACCTGCAAATTGTAAGTAGAAAGTGGAGAAAAAATGGTTGTTAAATCCAAAAATGGAGGAGAAAGGTTGTTTTTATAGACAACCATTTGAACAGACGAACAAGATTGATCTTCTAGAAAGATTATAAGATCAATGGATGGCCAAGATCGAGTTTCTAGAAAGATTCTAAGATCTACGGTTGAAAATTGATTCAACCAGAATATGCCATGCATGGAAAAGATATGACATCGACGACTATGACGCTCGATGGCTATGACAGACATGTAGGACATGCAGACTATGACATGAAATAATGACATGGGATCTTTGAACAAAATGGAGGGATAAATAAAAATTATTTATTTGGAAAAGGAGGAGAATGACAAGTGGAAAATAAATAAGTTATTTTAAATGATTTATTCGAAAAAAGAGGAGAAGGACAAGTGGCAAATAGGTAATTTATTCTAAATTATTTATTTGGAGGAAATGAAAAAGGAGATTTAATTAAATTCATAAATTTAATTAAAGGAGGAGATAAAAATTAATATGGATAATTGATTTGGATCAATTATTTAAAAGAAAAGAATGACACATAATTAAATAATTTCGTCAATTATATAATTATAGAAGAATAAAAGGTCAAATAATAACTATTATCTTACTATAGATAGGTGATGAAAGATAAATAATTAAATAAGTAATGATTTATTCAATTATTGAAGAAAGGGGTATTAGTGATGCAATTAATTTATTTTAATTGATTAGGATAGAATAGAGATTAGAAAGTGAATTAATTAAATAATTAAATAATTATTTAATTAATAAAGGAATATGATCAAGAATAATTAAATAATTAAAATTATTTAATTATTAGAAGATGATGACTAAGGAAAAATGTTGCTCATGGACTTAGGATATTTTTTAGTGTCTACACTTGATAGTAGTGGAAGTGAAGAGATGATCCAATTGTGCATGCAAATGAAAAGGGAGATGGATGACTAGCATCTAGTAGTGGTAATAGGAATTTTTTAGGAAAGTCATAGTTATTTATTGTTCAAAGCTACAATATCAAATCTCTTTAGGGAAAAAAGAGTTATCATCGACACACATCAATATCCATTTTTGTCCATCCTCTCTTTAGCCAGAGACTTCTCTCATCTTAATCATTAGTTTTTGTTCCACTAAACCCAAAATATTTGAACTACTGGAAATAAATGTCTAGTGGTCGGAATCCAATTTTCAACTCTTCAAAATCATATATGTTTCCAATATGTCTTATGTACCACAAATAGTTTGCAAGAAAAGGGAATAAATTGTTTGAGTTTAGGGAGGTACATTTTATCTACTCAATGAGGTTAGCTTATTAATCATAACCCTGAGAGATTGTTAAGAGAATCATTAGTGACTATAGAAACAAATTTACTTCTTCTTAAGAACAAACAATTGTTGCAGGTCAATGATGTAGAGGTGGTTGCTAGATTCTATCAAAATGTTAGCACAATAACCATCAAGCCAACTCCTAGCCCAAAACACTTCAACTCTTCATTTGTCAACATTCATCAAGTCTGCCCTTGTAGCCCTCAAGACCCGATCTAGGAAACTTTTCTCTCTATCTCTACAAAAGACTTTCCAATTAAATGGATGATCAAGATACCCTTTAAGGGCCTACACAACATACTTCAAAATCAGGGGTGATTACCTTGGACCACAATTGACTTTCACTAAGCCTACATAGCAAAGGGTTTCCCAATTAGCCCAAATTTTCAAAGGAGGTACCTTTTAAAGATGAGGCTTCCACAAAAACACCAAAAATAGTCAATACTCGTAATACCAAACCACCAGTTTCATGATTATCTTGCCCACACAAAGCCATTACCCTATTGTCCCATTACCCTGTTGTCCCAAGAAACCCTCCCAAACACAAGCAAAAATAAGTGTTTTCAAGGATTTCACAACTCCAAGCCTCTCCTAGTCCTCCCAAGGGTCCAAAAACCTTTTATTACCCCTACAAAAACATACTAAACACTCACAATGCCAATACTTTCAGTAATTCACTAAAACACCACCAAGGTTCCACATTTTCATAATGCAATATCACTGTGCCAACCTGACCATTACTCCACCAACCAGTTCATGCCCTTCTAGGACCCTAAACACATTTTAAACCTATCCTAACATTGTACACACCAATCCACTGAGTTACAGATCCATTATAGTGGGTGGATTAGTGAAAATCAATACATTATGGCTTCAAACCCTTGCACAGTCAAAACAAGGCAGACTTGGAGAAGCGATTGAAACTCTCTTCTTAGATGGATTTAAGACAAAAAACCTGATGATTTAAGTGAAGTTAAAAGCATGAATCAATGTTATCCCAAACCTTCAGAGCATCACACACCTATATGGGTTCGTACAAAGAGAAAGAACATAGGAAAATACAAGAAAAACACAAAAAACAGGAAATTTCTTTATTTTATTTGATTCCAATCTTGAAGAGAAACCTCAATTCAAGAATTTACATCATATTTATCTTTCCTCCATTCAAAATCAACTCCCCAATGTATCTAACTATTTTTTGAACTTCTTAACTAACTTATCTCTTGACAACTTTGCCAAAAATTCAATTTTTTGCAAATGTCAAGCCAAATCTGCCCCCCTAAACACCTAGAATGACTCAAAAAAACTAAATACATATTAAGAGTGGTATCATAAACCTTATTTAATAAAGATCAAGACCTTAGACTCAAAAACAACAAAAACCTTGCTTTTACCCATCTTGACATGGACTAACAATGTTTTGCATTTCTCCTAATTTGACATATTTTACAACTTCCTCTTTGCTTATTAACCAAAATACATCTCAAATAATCCTATTGAACCCTCAAGAATAAATTTACCTTTAACCAAAGGTGTAGGTGCCCCTGCACCATACACCCCCCCATAGAAAAGACTCTTGTCCCAAGAGTAAAGTCTTGCTCCTTGTCTCCACATTCCTGCTCCATGAATCTTCAAACCTAATGTTTGGATTCTCCTTATCCCTAGACCAAAACTTGGTGTTTCTCTAGGTCTCATACCTGCAAACAAATAATCATTATCCATATCTTCATATATCACCTTCTTTTTTGTATCCATACACTTGTAACTCCCAAGCATTCCTTGCATACACTGCCCTCGCATCACTGTCATCAAACCTTGGTTCCTTTTCTTGCATTGTCCTTTCCCCATTGTGATCAGACCTTCAGTATTTATATCCTCTATCCTCCCTATCTTATGACTCACTATCCTCTCAAATACCACCTTACCTCTATCAAACTGAATAAAAACTGCACTAGTGCACTTAGGCTCTGTCAAGCATGCACTTAACTTAATCACTGTGTTAACACCCATACAAACCTTTGTACCTTCATTCACCATCCTTTCAACCTCATAGACTCCTATTTTCTATTTAGTAAACTGCTCCTTCTTTGTTTTCATAACTATAGGGGACATAACCAACCCTACAAACACTCCTTCATTGTTTCCTTGCCAATCCAAAGGCTTTCCACCTAAATACTACCTTATATCAGTCTGAGACACCTCATAATCCCTAAACTTCTGCCACACAAAGGCATGTTGCTTTATATCTTCCTGCAAACTACACTCACCCTTCTCACCCACTATCCTAGGATTACTCATTTGTTCTTCACCTATTGTTCCCCCATCATGAACATGCTCCAAACCTGCAAAAAAATTATTTTCACTATCCCCAAGCCTTAAAGGCTCTTTCTTGCCAAGAATCACCACCTTAGACTTTCCTTTATCCTTCACACTACCCTTCAAAGGAGTTAATTTAAAACTTTGAGTATCCTTCCAAATGGTGTAGGTGTTTTCCCAACCATTATACATGGACCTCCTGTCAAATTTCCATGGCCTCCCCAAGAGCACATGACAAAAATCCATTGGCGAAATGTCACATAAGACTCTATTCTTATATTCCCCAATCTTGAAATCAATGTATAATTGATCATTCACCACTAAAGTTTGACTATCATTCGTGTTACATGAGGTATCTTTTCCAAGCTTAACTTATCTACCATCTCGCTAGACACCACATTATCTTGAAAACTAGAATAAATGACAACTTGGCACATTTTTACCTTTGCATTTGCATGAAGTTCTAAAGAGACCCCTTCTTTGACTCAATTCTTCCTCCTTATATTCTTGCAACATAGTTCTTAAAACCATAAGTGCTTCTCCCTCTTTTGGATCAACAGGTTTTCTCAAGCTTTCACATTCTTCTTCTGGGACCAATTGTTTTCTTCTCTCACTCCTATCACCACTTGAAGATGAATCTTGACCTTGAGGACACTTAAAAAATGCGTGTCCAAACTCTTGACAATTGTAGCATCTCCCTAAAAAGGTGTTTTCATTTCTTCCTCCACCAAATCTACCTCTTGAACCTCTCCATCCACCTCTGAAATCAGATTGCTCTTGTTCCTTCTTGACATCTCCTTGAATCTCAGTGTTTGGTTTTGAATTACGATTAAATCCTCTACCTCTAGAAGTGTTTCCTCTTCCTCTTGCTACCTTCTATTGTCTCCTCTTTAGTTTTTCTTCTACCCTCATTTCCATTTGGAAGCATTGTTCAACTGATTTTGGTGCCATCAAGCTGATTTCATCCTAAATTTTGTATCTCAAACCATTCAAGTACCTAGCAACCGTTTCTTCCCCATATTCTTCATGTTTAGTTCTTGTGCCTAGCCTATAAAATTCTTCAGTATATGCTTGTACATCTAACTCCTTTTGTCTAAGATTTTGCAACTTATTAAGCAATTGGACATTATAATCAAAAGGAAGGAACTTACCATTGATTTTTGTTTTCATTTCTCCCAAGAAGTGATCTTTCTTTTTACTTTCCTTGGCCTTTCCTTTTGCACAAAATTCCACCATACCAAAACATGTCACTTAAGTTTTGTTTTTTCCCTCTTCACCTTATGTCCTTCATCAACCTCTTCAATGTCAAAATAGTTCTCCATGGCTCAAATCCATCCAGGAGCTCTTCAATATCAAGTTTTCCTCCATACATAGGCACATCCATTTTTCCGTGTACATCCTTCTTCACAACCTTCAAAAGCTTCATTGTTCTCACATCTTTTGGATCTATCCCCTCTTCTTCACTAGAGGTCTCCTCCTCTTCAAACTCACTTTCTTCCAAAAGAAACCTACGTTTAGCCTTTATCTCAACAATCTCCTGCTTTAGGGCATCTATTTCTTTGTCATGATTGTCAATCTTCCTTGCAAGAACATTTCCCTTAGGAGGCATTTTGATTGCTCCAACTACCTTCTTATTCTTACACATAAACTTCACCCTTCTCTCACAAAAAAGACCTACTCCCTTGCTCTGATACCACTTTGATGCAGAGGTGGTTGCTATATTCTATCAAAATGTTAGCACAATGACCATCAAGCCAACTCTACGCCCAAAAAAATTCAACTCTTAATTTTTCATAATTCATCAAGTCTGCCCTTGTAGCCTGATGGAACTTCAAATTTTTCTCTTTGTGTTCCATTTCATCTTGCCTTATGATTTTGGTCATTTGTAGTATTTGGGAAATGCCTAAGGTTGGGGTTTTACTTTTGTCTTTATGAAAAACCCTAGTGTTTTATCATATTCCTTGTGTGGGATCTATTTGGCTATTACTTTTTGAGAAGGTTTTAAAAATGACTTATACCCCATCGCTTCGTCTAAGTCGGGCCCCTTTTGATTTTTTTTTTTATTTCCTTCGCCTAACTTAATCAGTTCCTAAGTCTAGGTTGGCCCAGTGCTCTTATGTTTAAAAACAACTTAAGCCATTGTTTTTCGCTGGCCTAGTGATGTCTCCTCAAACCTTTTAATAAGTGTTTTATATTTTGTAGGGGAAAAAATTGCATGACACTAGATCAACCATCGTTTGATCTCAGTTGTTCCCCGCCATCCCGTGATGGCCCCACCACAGGGTCTCAACTGATTGTGATATCATGAGTGAGCGCCACATGTCTCATTTGGTGAAGCTGAAGAGATAATACAAATGTTTCAATAAATTTATCGAGTTTTAATACGTTATGTAGCGGGTTTCTAAAGTAGTTATGAGATGCACATGCTTAAAAACAGCAGAGATGTTATAATATTGATGGGAAATATGCTTGATGGTTAATTACAATTCTGGTGACTGTGTTGAATGAACACGATTGTTGATGGTTGAGATCTATGATTTCCCGCCATCGCGTGATCAGAAGTTGTGAGGTCTTTATTGATCATGATATCACGGGCATACGCCACATGGATTTCCTTGGTGATGCATAATATGGTGGGCCCTTAGTGTCGTGATGGAGATTATGTCAGCTTGTTTTGAAGGCATTTATTCGATGATCTGACAAAAGTGAAGGATCGATGGTTGGTATTTGAATTTGCATCAAATGTGATTGGAGTCGTTGGTGTGGCATGCAAGTAAGCTTTAAGGGAGGATGAGATGTCTACTGGCATAATTTGATCAAAATCAAGTGATTGTCTCCTGCCCTAGTGTCTCACAAAGCATTCAAACATCTTTACGAAGAAATTTCAGAGATAGGGACAAAGTTACAGGTTGTCACGACAAGGATTTGGATTTCTGCAAAGCACAAAGCTGTGAATTATTTTCTATACCTCCTGATTAATTTAATTGAGAACTTGGGGAAAATTGTGGTGTGTTCATCAACTGTCTTATTGATAATTGTTTTTAGGGCTATAGGATAGCTGAATTGTGGGAAATTGTAGGGTTCTATTCTATAATTTCATATTCCTATTTAGCCTTAGTTGTGTGAAGTTTGAAATATCAAGAAAACCCTAGTTTACCTAAGATGGCACCGTCAAAGCAACATCCTGGATAGATTGATTATTAACACATAAATTTATATGATGAATTCCTGGATCAATTATCATCATCAACTAATGATAGGAAGAAGGGGTTGGTCTTGATGCGTGGAAGAACCCTAGGGGAGGGATTAGTTTATAATTGTTCAAATATTGTCGATGCTAGGGTTCCCATCACAGGTTTCAAGATGTTTAGTTTGTGGTATGGGCAAAGGAATTTTCCCCATCCTTTCTCGAATGGTTAGAGGTATGATATGGGGAAGTTGGTGGTCCCAAATGTTTTCC
This sequence comes from Sequoiadendron giganteum, assembly GCA_007115665.2. Lineage (NCBI taxonomy): Eukaryota > Viridiplantae > Streptophyta > Pinopsida > Cupressales > Cupressaceae > Sequoiadendron > Sequoiadendron giganteum. Next base: position 435,855,271 of record CM021101.1, on the reverse strand, counting down.
TTGACATGGATTTTCTTAGGGTAGTGGTTGCACGTTATGAACCTGTTACACAGGTAATAAGATATAATTATGGAGGAATCTTGTTGAGCATAAACAAAGAAGAATTTCAATTGGTTTTTGGTCTGAGCGAGTCTAGTACTTTCCTGGTTCCTATTGATCTTGAGGAGATGAAGTAGGAGTATGGGAAGTTAAAGTCACTTTTTAGATTTAAGTTACTTCCACCTCATTTGGCTAGGGCAGGAGGTTTGAAGGTCTATATCAGCCCTAGTGACCAAGAGCCTTTCAGGATAAACTATTTTTCCAATCACTTCTTGGCTAATTTTTACTCATTGTGCCAGATTTTGGGTTTTAGCCCTAACACAGTGATTCCAGTTACTTACACATGTTTATGGGGGTGCAAATAAAACACCCTAACTTCTCGGTAATCTATGATTTTGCCTCCTTTTTGGCTGAAAAGATACTTTAAGGGTTGTTGAAGTTGCAGCAAAATGATGCAGGCACTCCATTCTTCTAGTATTCCATGTTGATGTACATGTTCTTGTACAAGAATGCTGATTTCTTCTCTGATAAGATGCAATTAAGGCAAATGGTTAATGGAGATAGATTTCCATTTCAAGCATGGACTTTAGACCTATCATACAACAGAAAGAGTGCTAGTTATGTGTAGTTTGACAACTATTTTTCTTTTACACTGAGGGCTAGGTTGATGGTGAATGTGCCTAGAATCCTTGAGAAGTTACATGATTTACTCAAACCGAAGGGGAGGAAGCCTAAATTGAAGGTTTTACATAAATGGGGTGATATTATTCCATACCCAGTCAACACAGTCTTGAGGGTGTATGGTTTCCAAGGAACCCCACATGTCGTGCCATACAATGTGCCACCAAGAGTAGGATTTGTAGAAGTTATGTGGAAAATTGGTTGTATCCATGAGAACAACCTTACCGGGAAAGGTAATGGAACCTTTTTCCCTAATTACACTATGGTGTCAGATTTTGTGTTTTCAAAGGGAGGTTGGGTCCACTTTGGGAATTTTTTTGATGAATACCATTTGAGGTGTGGTCCCAAGCAGCAACATGATCCCAAGGGCTTCTTTTCCCTTCTCAGACAACGAATAAAGGGTGGTAAGTTTGTGCATGAGTTCAACTTTCCTGAAGACTTGATTAGAAATGAGTTTGATCTGAATAAGAAGGAGTTGAGAAAGGAGAAATGGATAGCTTATGACAAGATATTGGCCATTGTGCACAAAATGGAACATAAATATGATCCATTGATTGAGTTTAGTCCATTTCACCAGAAAATTGATTTTTTGATGGACAACTTCAAGGAGATCATGGGCATCTTAAATACCAAGAAGATAAACTTGGAGTTAGATCAAGGTATATAGGAGCAAGATGCCAAACAAATTGAAACAAGGCTAGCCTATCAACCTACATAGAAGTGGCCTATCTATAGAAGGAAAATAAGTGCTAGTAGTGATGAGCAAGAGGAGGATAAAAAGGGAAAACAAATCATGAAAGAGCCAACACAGTCAGGTCCAAGGTTCAAGACACCTAGGGCAATAAAAATCATTGATTTGGAATCATCACCTCAAGATAGCCCTTCACCACCACCATCAAAGCCAAGCCCTAAGAGGCAAAGGATTGAGAAAGTACAAGAGGATCTGATGGATGAATTTTTGTCATAGACCAGGATATGTAGGTTGGTATGCCTTCTCCTCCCAAGCCGACTGAATTGGTTTTTTCTGATTTAGATATGAAAGGGAAGTGTGTACAAGATGCAAGGATGGAGGCATGCAAGGCCTTTTTGGATGATGATGCATTTGTCAAGACTCCAATTTTATTGCAATTAGTATGGAGAATGAAACTTGAGGAGTATCAAGACAAGTGCAAGAAGAGAAGAGAAATGAAACCTAATAGGTCAGATCAGGAGAATGACGATGAGGTGAAAGTTGAGTTAATGGAAGAATTTAAGAGCATCACCCTTGAGGAGGGGAGAAAATTAGTAACTCAAGTTGGAGTATTGATTTTTCCTGAATGGGACATAGATGATGCAGTAGATTTTAATGCTATTCTAAAGTCCAAGCACTCCCTACAAGATTCTGAAGAAGAGGTCAAGGCAACATTGCAAGATTCTGCCTTCAACGAAGAATATGAGACCTTAGCAATTTGGGCTTTGGCTCCTCAAGGTATAAATCCAAATGTCACTAACATTAACCCAAACCTAAGGGGAGGGTTAATAATAAAAAGAGCCTCAGAGACCTCAACCACTGAGGCTACTAACTTGATTGTGAATGTGGCCAAATTGGCCCAAAAGACTACTGAAAGGGAGGAGGTTGAAAGGAAAAGCCTAATGGAGAAGTATAATTTCATAATTGGAGAGTACAACAAGGTGCATCAAAGGAATGTTGAGCTACATACTGAGGTGGACATGTTAAAATATAGGTAGATTGGGGAGACATCAAGTGCTCTAGGGATTATGACATTGCCTTCCACATCGGGATCAGGGCCTCCTAATTCTCCTATTGTTTCTACACCAGGGTCTCCAAACCAAGCTCTTTCCCTCAGTCCTACATTAGATCCAATTGAGGAAGAAGTAGAATTCTCTATTGATCTCACATAGAAGTAGCTAATGCATAAGATTACAGAGTTACATGAAGCCTTGAAGGCAAGTGAGAAGGTAGAACTTGTAAAGTAGGGGGAGATTTTCAATACAGTTTTGAGACATTTGAATGAGAAGGTTGATGACACAATAAATAATATTAATAGGGATCAGGAGGTAGTAATACCATTAATTGAAAAATGGATCCCTAGGGTTAATGATTTAGATATAATGTACAAATCCTCAAGGTCTGATACAAATAATAGGCCCCAATCATTAAGGCCTACTCAAGTGTTAGTTAAATCATTGCAAGGTTTTTAGGCCTTACCAAATGATTTGAGTAGGAAGATCAGAAAATTGGTAAATAATTTTGATGATTGGAGTGACATGTTGTTACCTGACATAATTGATGAGCAGGGGAGTATCAGGTCATTCCAATAGTGGTAGGATAGAGAAAATGAGGTCATCAATGCACAAATTAAATTGATTTGTGATGACTCAGATTATGACTTGTTGGTGAGCTGTATGGACAAGATCATTAATACCATTTTTGGAATCTTTTGAGAGAGAAGCAAATTGGGTGGTGGTTAAGTACACACCTTATAATACTAAGGTGAATGAGGTAGTTAGTTTTGATTGGCCAGCTGATGAAAAATACCAGAGATGGGTAAATGTATATTTAACCGAGGAGGAGTAAAATAGAGTTGGCTACTGATAGTTAACATCTCAGTTGTTGCAATTACAACATTTTCGAGTTTTGTTTTTGGTGGTAGTCTTGGTACAAGATTCTTGAATTTTTTTTGATGCATCAACCATTCTTAGCGGGAAGGATGAATGAGAAGATTCTTCGGGGATCAACTGTTGTAACAAATTTTTGAAATGTCACAGGGTGGTCCAAGTGAATGATGACATGTGTACTTCTGGCACAATGCTTGTTTGCTCCTTCATTTTCTATAAGAAGGATTTCAAGGCCAAAAGTATGGGTTAGAAAGTTAGATAATTTTGGTTGAGTTTCGGTGAAGTTGCAGAGCAATTGTAAAGCCTGATGTTTTTAGTGAAACACAATTTAGGTTTTGGGTCATTCTGTAGTAGGTTTTGAACTCATGGGAATTTGATGTTTTATGACAGTACTAGCAGTTGAATTGAAATGAATTATTTTGAGCTCATGTCTCTCCATTGTATAAGCATATCAGAATTTTGAATAAAATGATCAAGGGTTGTTTCGTTCATCTCACTATTGTGGTGTGTCTGATTCTTATTTTAGCTTTAATTCAAAGAATTAATTAAAATGCTTGAATGGGATCATAGGTGGATATGTTTTATATAAGGATTTGATAAGTAGTATTGGGTTAGAATACATAATGGTGATATTGTAAGGCAATATTATCATAGATTTTACATGTTATGTGTTAAATCTATCATAAACCCTTAGATTCTTATGAATTTGACTCCTCCAATGGTATATGGCACTAATCTAGGTTGTACTTGTTCGTGAGGTTCAGTATTTGTTTGTCTTTACTTAGAACTTGCTACAAATTGCAAATCAATGACTATATTATACTATGAAATGTTGTTGTAGTTATCTCATGCTCCAAATAGTTTATATTATTGATGAAAAACCAATTCTATTCAGTATTATCCTGTTATGTTGAGCTATTAAATGAGATTATCTATTGTTGTTAATGTTGTTTATAATATTGGTGGAGAGGTTGTAAACACATTAAGGGATCAACCTCTCAGGTCTTGTAGAGCCCAAAGTGTAGGAGGTTTTGTTAGAATCCTCATCTGGTCCAAGTCCTTCGAGATGCCCTTGATTGGAATTGGCAAGTCCATAGGTAGACTAGGAGATCAACCTGGTTACAGTAAAAACAACCAACATAGCTCTCAATACCCGGTCTAGGAAAATTTTCTCTCTATCTCTACAAAAGACTTGCCAATCAAATGGATGATCAAGATACCCTTTAAGGGCCTAAACAACATACTTCAAAATTAGGGGTGACTACCTTGGACCACAATTGACTTTCACTAAGCCTACATAGCAAAGGGTTTCCCAATTAGCCCAAATTTTCAAATGAGGTACCTTTGAAAGATGAGAATTCCACACAAACACCAAAAAAATTCAATTCTCATGATACCAAACCACCAATTTTATGATTATCTTTCCCACACAAAGCCATTACCCTGTTATCCCAAGAAACCCTCCCAAAAACAAGCAAAAATAAGGGTTTTCAAGGATTTCACAACTCCAAGCCTCTCCCAGTCCTCCCAAGGGTCCAAACACCTTTTATTACCCCTACAAAAACATACTAAACACTCACAATGCTAAGACTTTTAGTAGTTCACTAAAACACCACCAAGGTTCCACATTTTCATAATGCAATATCACTGTGCTAGCCTGACCATTACTCCACTAACCAGTTCATGCCCTTCCAGACCCATAAACAAATTTGACATCTATACTAATATGGTACACAGCAATCCATTGAGTTATAGATCCATTGCAGTGGGTGGATTGGTGAAAATCAATACATTATGGCTTCAAACCCTTGCACAATCAAAACAGGGCTGACTTGGAGAAGCGATTGAAACTCTCTTATTAGATGGATTTAAGATTGAAGTTAAAAACATGCAAAAATTTTCTCCCAAACCTTCAGAGCATCACACACGTTTATAGGTTTGTATAGAGAGAAAGAACACAGGAAAACACAAGAAAAATACAGAAATCAAGAAATTTCTTTATTTTATTTGATTCCAATCTTGAAGAGCAACCTCCATTCAAGAATTTACATCATATATATCTTGCCTCCATTGAAACTCGAATCCCCAATGTATCTAACTATTTTTTGAACTTCTTAACTAACTTATCTCTTCACAACTTTGCCAAAAATGTAATTTTTTTCAAATTTCAAGACAAATCTCCCCCCTAAACACCTATTATGACTCAAAAGAACTAAATACACATTAAGAGTCATCTCATAGAAATTATTTAACATATATCAAAAAATTAGACTCAAAAACAACAAAAATCTTTCTTTTACCCATCTTGACATGGACTGACAATGTTTTGCATTTCTTCTAATTTGACATATTTTGCAACTTCCTCATTGCTTATTAACCAAAATACATCTCAAATAATCCTATTGAACCCTAAAGACTCATTTTACCTTTACCCCAAGGTGTAGATGACCCATGCACCAGTCAACCACCTACAAGGAAAAAAGCTATTGTTATACACCGATTAACATAACACAAACTTCAGCTTTGAAATAAATGTATCGAAAGTTGTTTGGATTCCAAGAATAGATTTAGACACCAAATGCATGTGGTTGAAGATAAAATAAAAAAATATGAATAAATGGTTGAGTTTGAAGTGTATGACTATGATTTAGTAAGGTCAATGCCACCACTTGAAGAGACAACATTATCAACCCCTACTACTAGTGTTATTTTCATTTCAAATTCACATAACTCGGAACCAAGTTATGATAGTAGGCTATTAAAAATAGGACAATAATCTTATGAAGAAAAAATCCTCAAGAAGAAATCACAATGATAGTCTTTGATGATAAGGGTGCAGTCATAGTGGGCAGTCAAACATCCAAATGAACAAAGGAATTCATGTGAATATTAAAACATATATGATGAGATACATAAGATAGCCAATAAATAGGAAGTCTTCAAAGGTACGAATTTGTAATAAAAAAAAATGGGATAGTCCTATGTGTATAGAAAGAGTGGAACTTATGAAGACTCATGGAGGGCATTAAATGGAGTTTTAAACCTATAATATTGATATTGTTTTATTTAGTCACCATAGAGGGTAGATTGATTAACAGTCCTATAAGGTGAAGTTTGCAAGGTTAAATACCTTCACCATTAATTAATAATATTCCTTTGTCCAATTAGAGCTCTATCCTCATGACGGGAGGTTATTCTCATAGTTAAGAGAAAAAACATGTGAAGGGTTTTAAAAAAAAAAGGATATACTTTTTATTAGAGCAACAAGACAATCACTACAAACTATGACGTCCATAAATGAATGAGAAAGCCTCTTTGATAGTGAATAGGAAAAATTTCCAATGATGACAGTCTTATGTGCAATACAGTCTTAGGTAGATCACAACGAAAAATGATTTATAATGAATTTTGATAAGAGAACTCATAGATAAGAAAGACATTGAAAATTAAAAGGATGTTATACCTTATGATTATTAGTTATTTTAATTGCTTGGAGATCACAAGAGTAATTTTATAAAGGCATGTTGTGGAATTTTTTTATGAAATTTCCATACATCTTTAGAATACAATATAAAGATGATATAGTTGAGAATCAAAATATTGAGGGATAGCCTCTTAACTGATCTGAATTTGTGGAATTATGGTCATTCCATGCAGAAACTATAGGCTTAAGAAAGGCAACCAATTGCAAAAATTTCTCAGTGAGACCATGTAAGCAACTCATTATATGTTGGTACTGTTCATTTGAGTTGACATGATTTGGAGAGGCTCTTACTGTGCGTTCAACATATGGTTGTGAAATCTCTATTTACGAACTAGATTTCCACTTCATACTACTCTTAGATTTATTACAATCTAGTGCTGCCATATAATTGATAATATATTCTACACCTGCTTCTCTATTATTGTTTTCCACCTAAAATACAATGTCAATTTCAACATATAGTCAGCTTAATAAAAAATTGAAATAAATAACACAATGTAAATTGAATAAAAAATCCATACACTTACTCCAAAATTTTCTATTTTGGCCTGCAACTAACCTTGGACAAATGTATATTTGGCCCTCACATTATCTATTGCTCTCTTTCCTTTGTTACTCTTTGTCAAGTATTCTTTGGAACACATACTTTCTTTCAATGCCTCCCACTGTTTGGGAGATAGAGTGGATTCTAACCTCTATTTCCCCTCCATGATTTTTTTTCTGCAACTGTATCTAAAATTGTCCATCAAAAGTCTCATCTTGTGCTTGTAATATTTTCTAGAGATTTGTCCACCAATAATGTCAAAGGCATTTTCCATTTTTTGTATAACATATTCCACATTTTGTGGATCTTGCTCTACAAATTTTGATTTGAAAATATCCAAATGGACCCTACATCTTACGCCCAACTTGAAGGCCCACCTTGCAACATTTTTCCCAATGGGTTCACCATCTCTTGATACCTCAACCAAGAATGGATTCTTCCTTTCTAATATTATTTCTTTTGCATTCCTCTCTGTAGATCTATATAAATCTTGACACAATCTTTGTGTTTTAAAAAAAGAAAGCACATCTTCTATTGAACCACTACCAATATTTTTGGTTGATCCACTAATTCCATCAAAAATTGTAGATGCAAAAAGTGCACTCTGAGGCACATCAAATGCAAGTGGACTCTCTTCATTAATTTCATTAACCATAAATTCATGCTCGTTGGCCACATCAAGTGTGGCATGAGTAGGTAGACCAATACTAGTATCTATAAATCTCACTTCAAACACATCCTTTAAGCATTCGCTTCTACAAGATGGCAGAAATGTATCTTTACTTTCTTTTTCTTTTTCCTCTACATTTTCTCTACACTCTTTTTCTTGCCTGTAAAACAAAAGAAAACATAATATCATGTCTTATAAACATAAATCTATTGCCTATAAAATTTTATTAAACAATATTAAACAAATAATATACTACTTAATAGATTTACAACTTACTTGTTTTTCAAACCAAGACATGATAAATATTCATTATTCTTGGCCACATGTTCTTCATGAAAGCGCTCATAATTTGTCACTAGAATTTCAAAATTATGATCACTATCATCTAATTTGCACCTTAATTTATTTTTCCTCATTTCCTGATGTCCAAAAAAACAATAATGTATAAATTAGCAACTTGATACAAAGATAATGAAAAATGCTTCATTTCCCATGCCTACTGAGAAATTAACACGGTGGCAAAAAATATTGCCAACAAGGGTGTTCATGCCAATGAAAAAACCATGTGGCAAAGGGGTGACAAGCTGGAGGTTGATGTCATAGCCTTACTCAAGTATGATAGAATCCATGGGAAGGATACTAATATCCCTATCAACTAATTATTATGGATAAGGAGTGTCAAGTCATGCAGTCTTGGAACTGTGATTTAATAATTCCATATTGAAGGCTAGAGTACCAAAGACTTAATTGCTATTCTGAGATATTTTGCCTCAGATGCTTTCTAGGTATTTTGGCGATTAGTATGTGTGTATTTTAGGAGCCTTCTGAGTGGTTTATTACTCTACTAAAATGGGTGGTGATTTCCACCATGTGGAACCAATGGACTGTGAGGATTTGAGGAAGAATGGTAAGGTGTGGCCACTATTAGAGAAGGGGGGCTCACCCCTTAAATTGAAAAAATTTCATGGCTGGGACTCAAAGGTAATGAGGTAATTTTCTAGGGAATGGAAGAATGGTAAAATAAATCTATCTGGGAGAAAGGTTTCCATTGATGAGCAACTTACAGCCGAGGTGATGTGGCTTTCTATGGAGGGTCTCAAATTTTACAGGGATAGGAAACTCTTAGACCTGGTGGTGAAAATTTTTCTGAAGATAGAGAAGGAAAAAGAGGACCTTTGTAGGGTCTCTAAAAGTAGCTACGACTCCAAGAACATCAAGTTTCTCTAGCAGGAGTTTTTAAAGGTGATTATGGAATACATCACTCTGGATGGGAGATACACTAGGGAAACTGACTACCATTTCATGTTCCTCAACCACTTCCAACATTAGGTAAGGGTTTCTTTTCCTTTCTATATGTTTGCCTCTTTGAATTCCAGCCTTAATGACCATAACATGAACCTTGTTAGATACCCTATCCTTCATAAAGGCTTGCTTGTCTTAACTTTTGAGCATTTTAAAGCCATGTCAACCCTGTCCCATGTGTCCCCTTCTCCCCACCTATTTTTCTCTGTTGCAGATGAACTGGGAACAAGCTACATAGAAAAGGAGGAATGGGAAAAATATTTGGAGGATGAGGTTGGTCTATCCTTAAAGGATTTGGAGAAGGGTAGAAGCAAAGAAAAGATGAAAGTTGGCACCCCCTCTACACTTGGTTCTTTAACCCCTAAAGGTAGAGTTAAGGGCTCTGAAGAAGCCAAATCTAAGGTGAAAGGGAAATCTATTGCCTCCCCCCAGGAGAAGTGGTGCAAGAGCACCCCAAAGTGCATCTAGGAGAGTTAACTAGAAGGTCAAGAATTGGAAATTTTTGTAGGCCACATGTAGCAAACTCCTTCCATTCTTTGAGTTTGTGCCTTAGAGGCATTTGAGAACTTGCATTATGTTAGTGAAGGTCATGTTGACCATTTGGTAGATTGGGGTTTGGCTACAAGGATGACTTAAGACCTTTGTAGACCTTCCTAGATGTTAGTTTCTTTAAAATTTTGCAAATAAGGCCTATTGGGAAAGCCACAAGCGGCCATGGAATAGTTAGGCTCGAGCTTAACTGATTTGGAAAACTTTATAAGGTGTGTCTCGACCTGTTGGAAGGTTGGAATCTTTTGTAATGTTGAAGGTTCATGAATGCTAGTGTGGACGATGATAGAATTGTGTAATTTTTTGTGTTTTGTTTTAAGTTTGAGTGATTAGGAGCGATCATGGCTCTATAATTTGTTATATTTTGTAGTTTAAGTTGTGTTCTAAGCCTTCTGTGGTAGTATTTAGGTTGTGTGTTCTATTTTCAGGCATTGTTTGTTTAATTAAGTTGTTTCTTTTTAGTTACTGACCTGACAGTCAGTCTGTAAAGGATGGAGTTCTAGTTGCATTCCCACTGTACTTGTGTATGGGCCCTTGGGAATTGTGATTAGGCTCCATGTTTGTATATAGATTAGGGGTAGGAGTGGTTAGGAGTCAGGGAAGCATGGAAAAAGTCTTCCCCTAGGCGAGCTTGACAGTGCCTGGCTAAGAAAGATAGGAAGTGCAAAGCACTTAACTGGCAGGGGTGTCTATCTCTTGGAAATTCATGGTGTGGAGAGGGTAGGTGTTTTCCTTGCCAAGGCTTAACAAGAAGGAGGAAGCCCCATCAACCTATTTGGTGAGAGGAAACCTTAACATTCTACAAGAAGACAAGGAGGAGACCCAAAATGACCTAAGTTCTTGATCAGTTCCAGTTTGAGGAACTATACAGGCAATTGGAGGCCAAGACCACTACAATCTCCAAGTGATAGACATGAAGAACAAGAAACCCAAGGGTAAATTCAGTTTTCTTTAGTAAACCTTGGAGTATTAGTTTGTTTTCTCGTAGATAGAGACCTAATTGGGCTCTTGGGCTAGTAGCCTAATAAACCCTAATTGAGGGTTTGGTGGAAGTGAATTGTGATTGGAGTATGGTGGATTTTCAAGAACCCTAGGGAGATGATTTGAAGCCTTAGGAAACATCTCTACACCCCTGCAAAGTTAAACTTTAATTATTGGAGGATATTAGTCTTTAGGGAAGATTAAGGGCTAAGGGAAGAATAGGAGCATTGCACCAAAGTTGGCTTGGTAGGTTGTAATTGAGATGGTAGTGGGGTTGGCCAGGAGAACCAGGGGTACCTAAGAGAAGGTCCTAAAGGTTAAGGTGTTAAGACACCAAGGATATCTTGCTAGCAAAGATCCAAAGCATGGAACATTGATTGTTCCATCCAACCCTACCCTATCAAATTGGTATCAGAGCAAGTGAAAGTTTTTGGATTAAGAGTTGTATGTGAGACCTTGAATCTAGTGGTTCCACAAACATGGTGACCAATGCAGAATTAGCAAGAGACCTGATAGAGAAACAAGAGAAAAATAGACAACTTGAAGAGGTTGTTGAAGAGATGAAGCAAAGGCTAGAAGAGGTGGTAGAGGCTGCAGAAAAGATGAAAGTAAAACTAGCAATGGTTAGAGACAAGGGTGAGGATTAGGTTGAGGAAGACATAGAACCAGACCCTAACCCTCCACTAAAAAAGGAACCCTTCCTCAAAGCATTGAAGGCCTTGAGTGGCAAATCACTAGAAGGCATTCCCATCTTCACAGGAAGAACAGATGCAGAGTTGGTTATGGAGTGGATAGAAGGAATGGAGAATCACTTTGAGTGTGATGGAGTTACTAAGGCACAAAAGGTGAAAATAGCCAAATCAAGGTTAAGGGGACAAGCACTGACTTTGTGGAAGTTCCTACAAGAAGAAAGAGAGAATGAAGGTAAGAAACACATTGGGAGTTGGAAAGCTATGGTGGCTAAAGTGAAGGAGTATTATCTACCTAAGGACTATGAGGTCCAATTGCACAAGAAGAGGCAAAACCTTAGGCAAAGAGACCTAGATGTAGCTGCCTACACAGAGGAGTTCCAAAAACAAAGCCTTAGGTCTAGGGTGCAAGAAGTGGAAAGCATCAAGGTGGCGAGGTATCTAAATGGCCTCAAATGGAACATCCAAGAAGAGTTGATTCTCTTTACACTTACCAATCTCCATAGTTGTTATCATCTAGCTTTTAAAGTGGAGGAGAAACTGAAAAAGAAACAAGATTCTAATTCTAAGAGTAGAGGCAAAGGCAGAGATCAAAGAGATCAAAGAGGACATAGAGGTGGCTACCAAGGTAGAAGAGATGAACAAAGAAACCAAGGAGATTCTAAACTCACGGAGCATGGAAGTGAAACACCTTCTAGAGGAGGTTATGGAAGAAGTAGAGGATCTCAAGGAGGATCAAATAGAGGAAGAGGAGCAGGCAAGAGCAACTCATACTTTTCCAATATGAATTGTTACCATTGTGGACAAGTAGGACATCCAGCTTATAGGTGCCCAGAGAAAGCATCTTCATCCAATACTGAGAAGAGAGTGGCATATGCTCAAGAGGACACCATGAGCACCAAATCACTAGAGGTTAGTCACATTGAATCAAAAATGAGGGAGAATCTAATGTTTAGGAGAGTTTTGATCAGACAACCGGTCAAGGAAGAGCCAAAACAAAGAAGAGCTTTATTTAGAGTGAGATACAAAATACTTGGAAAAGTATGTAAGGTTATTGTGGATTCAGGTTCAATAGATAACATCATCTCAGAAGAGGCAATAAAGAAACTGAAATTGGAGAAGGTACCCCACACTAACCCCTACAAAGTAACATGGCTAAACAAAGGGCAGAGTGTTCTTGTCAATGAGCAAGTAACGGTGGAGTTTTCCATTGGAGGGTACAAGGATAAGTTAATTTGTGATGTGTTACCCATGGATGCATGCCATCTACTATTGGGCAGACCGTGGCAGTATGACAGAAGTGCCATGTATGATGGGAAAGAGAACACTATTTCTTTCAAAAAGGATGGGAAGACATTTAAGTTGCAGTCACTATCAGAAGAAGAAGGACAGTCAAAGACACCAAGTGTCTTGTTAAGCAGTGGCAAGGAGTTCCTTAACAACCTACATCAAGGGGGTGAAGGATATGTGATCATGTTGCAGTCCAAAGAAGAAGACAGGACTGAAAAAATAGTCATACTCAGAGCAGTCCATAAGTTGCTTGAGAAGTATAAGGATATAGTGAGTGATGGTGCACTTGTAACCTTACCTCCAAAGAGATCCATTAGTCATCAGATTGACTTCATACCTAGAGCTTCATTTCCAAACAAAGCAGCTTATAAGCTTACACCGTATCAGAATCTACAGGTAGCTAGACTAGTGCAGGAGTTATTGGATCAAGGATTGATTAGGAAGAGCATCAGCCCATGTGCAGTACCAGTGGTCTTAGCAACCAATAAAGGAGGCAAGTGGAGATTATGCACTGATTCTAGAGCAATAAATAGAATCACAATCAGGTATAGGTTCCCTATTCCAAGGATTGAGGACTTGATGGATTGTCTTGGAGGAGCTCGGTACTACACCAAGTTGGATCTCAAAAGTGGATACCATCAGATTAGAATTAAGGATGGAGATGAGTGGAAGACAACCTTTAAGACAACAGATGGGTTGTATGAGTGGAGAGTTATGCCATTTGGTCTCTCTAATTCCCCTAGCACATCCATGAGCCTCATGAATGAAGTGCTCAAAGACTCTATAGGGATATTTGTGGTGGTATATCTTGATGATATACTCATCTTTAGCAAGATAGTAGAAGAACACCTAAAACATGTGGAATTGGTTCTTAGAAGATTTCAAGAAGAGAAGTTAGCCATCAACCTAGAGAAGTGTGAGTGCTTTAAACAAGAGCTTGTATATTTGGGTTTTGTAGTGTCCCAAGGATCATTTAAAATGGATCCAAGCAAGGTGGAAGCTATCCTAAATTGGCCTACACCAACCACAAGGACAGAGGTAAGAAGTTTCCATGGATTGGCTCAATTTTATAGAAAATTCATAAGAAACTTTAGTGGCATATGTGCACCAGTCCTAGATACAATCAAGGGTGGTTTAAAAACTAAGTTTGTGTGGACTCAAGAAGCTAAGAAAGGTTTTGAGAAACTGAAACAAGGAGTGGCAACTTAACCTATTCTCTTATTACCAAGCTTTGACAAATTGTTTACTATGGAATGTGATGCTAGTGGAGTTGTAGTAGGAGGAGTGCTTAGTCAAGAAGGCAGGCCCATAGCTTTCTTTAGTGAAAAGCTTAATGAAGCTAAGAAGAATTATTCTACCTATGACCTAGAACTTTATGCTTTGGTTTAGTCACTTAGGAAGTGGAGGCATTACCTTCTACCCAAGGAGTTTGTGGTCTTTACTGATAATCAGGCACTTAGTTATATCAACACCCAAGAGAAAGTGAGCAATAGACACTTGAAATGGATGGATCACATCCAAGCTTTTACTTTCACCATCAAGCACAATAACGGACAACTGAACAAGGTAGAAGATGCACTAAGTAGAAGATTGCTGATAGTGCAAGAGATACAGATCAAGAGCATTGGAATAGAGAGTTTCAAGGATCTCTATGGGGAGGATGAAGATTTCTCAGAGGCCTACAAGGTATGTTCCAACTTTGAGAATCATTTTCATAGCCAATACTCAGAATATACATTGCAAAGTGGATTGTTGTTTAAAGGGAATCAGTTATGTGTTCCAAAAGGGTCAATGAGAGAAAACCTTATCTAGGAAAAGCATAATGGTAGTCTTAGTGGACATTTTGGCATCAAAAAAATATTGGAACTAGTGCAAAGGTTCTACTATTGGCCTAAGTTGTCAAGGGATGTCAGGAGGTATGTGGAGCAATGTGTAGTGTGTATGAAAGCTAAGGGAGGAGCTAGTAATGCAGGTTTATATCAACCCATACCCATTCCTAACAGACCATGGGAGTGTGTTAGCATGGACTTTGTGGTAGGACTCCCTAAGAACAAGACAGGATTTGATAGTGTCTATGTGGTGGTAGATAGATTCAACAAGATGAGTCATTTTATCCCTTGCAAAAGCACTCATGATGCTAGCTACATTTCTCACCTTTTCTTCAAGGAAATTGTAAGGATCCATGGATTGCCTTCAAGCATTGTTTCAGACAGGGATGTGAAGTTCATGAGTCACTTTTGGAAGACTCTATGGAGCAAATTAGGTACCAACCTATCTTTTGGATCAACTTACCATCCTCAAACTGATGGTCAAACAGAGGTGGTTAATAGGGTGCTAGGTAACCTTCTAAGGTGCCTAACCAAAGAATATGGACAGGCATGGGACATGGTTATCTCACAAGGAAGAGTCCTTTTGAAATTGTGTATGGAATGCACCCAAGAGGTATATGTGAGCTCAGGGATCTAGGAGCTATGGAACATAGGAGTGGACATGCATAGGACTTCACTCAAACTATGAAAGAGATTCAAGAGCAGGTAAAGAAGACAGTCACCGAGGCTACACAAAAATTGAAAGACAAGGTAGATATGTCAAGAAAGGATTTGCAATTTGTAGTAGGAGACTATGTCATGGTTCACCTCAACAAATCCGGGTTGTAGAAGGGTATATCAACCAAATTGAAGATGAAAAGAGTGGGACCATGCAAGGTATTAGCAAAATATGGGAAGAATGCATACAAGGTGGAGTTACCTACAAATTTAGGGATTTCACCAGTGTTCAATGTAGCTGATTTGATCAGGTATAAGGGATCTATTAGTGACATGGATTAGAACAATAAGGAGATCTTCAAGGATGTAAGTAACATAACATTACCTCCTAAAGACAAGCTACAAGCAGAGAGGGTTTTGGAGTCAAGAGTAAAGAAGTCTACAAGACATAGAGTGTATATGGAGCACCTCATCAAGTGGAAGAATAAACATGAATCTAAGGCTACATGGGTGGATGAAGCTCAGTTCAAGAAGCAGGGAATTGACCCATCTCTAATCTCTCCTCACATTCCTTAAATTCTATGCAGAGGGGGAGAATGGTGTAGGAGCACCCCAAAGTGCATCTAGGAGAGTTAACTAGAAGGTCAAGAATTGGCAGTTTGTGTAGGCCACATGTAGCAAAATCCTTCCATTATTTTAGTTTGTGCCTTAGAGGAATTTGAGAACTTGAATTATGTTAGTGAAGGTCATGTTGAACATTTTTTAGATTGGGGTTTGGCTACAAGGATGACTTAAGACCTTTGTAGACCTTCCTAGGTGTTAGTTTCTTTTAAAAAATTCAAATAAGGCCTATTGGGAAAGCCACAAGCAGCCATGGAATAGTTAGGCTCGAGCTTAACTGATTTGGAAACCTTTATAAGGTGTGTCTTGACCTGTTGGAAGGTTGGAATCTTTTGTAATGTTGAAGGTTCATGAATACTAGTGTGGACAGTGATAGAATTGTGTAATTTTATGTGTTTTGTTTTAAGTTTGAGTGATCAGGAGCGATCATGGCTCTGTAATTTGTTATATTTTGTAGTGTAAGTTGTGTTCTAAGCCTTCTGTGCTAGTATTTAGGTTGTGTGTTCTATTTTCAGGCGTTGTTTGTTTAATTAAGTTGTTTCTTTTTAGTTACTGACCTGACAATCAGTCTATAAAGGATGGAGTTCTAGTTACATTCCCACTGTACTTGTGTATGGGCCCTTGGGAATTGTGATTAGGCTCCATGTCTATATATAGATTAGGGGTAGGAGTGGTTAGGAGTCAGGGAAGCATAGAAAAAGTCTTCCCCCAGGCGAGCTTGACAATGCCTGACTAGGAAAGACAGGAAGTGCAAAGCACTTAACTGGCAGGGGTGTCTATCTCCTGGAAATTCACGGTGTGGAGAGGACAGGAATTTGCCTTGCCAAGGCTTAACAAGAAGGAGGAAGCCCCATCAACCTGTTTGGTGAGAGGAAACCTTAACATTCTGCAAGAAGACAGGGAGAAGACCCAAAATGACCTAAGTTCTTGATCAATTCCAGTTTGAGGAACTGTACGGGCAATTGTAAGCTAGGACCACTACAATCTCCAAGTGATAGACATGAAGAACAAGAAACCCAAGGGTAAATTCAGTGCTCTTTAGTAAACCTTGGAGTATTAGTTTGTTTGCTCGGAGATAGAGACCTAATTGCGCTCTTGGGCTAGTAGCCTAATAAACCCTAATTGAGGGTTTGGTGGAAGCGAATTATGATTAGAGTATGGTGGATTTTCAAGAACCCTAGGGAGATGATTTGAATCCTTAGGAAACATCTCTACACCCCTGCAAAGTTAAACTTTAGTTATTGGAGGATATTAGTCTTTATGGAAGATTAAGGGCTAAGGGAAGAATAGGAGCATTGCACCAAAGTTGGCTTGGTAGGTTGTAATTGAGATGGTAGTGGGGTTGGCCAGGAGAACCAAGGGTACCTAAGAGAAGGTCCTAAAGGTTAAGGTGTTAAGACACCAAGGAGATCTTGCTAGCAAAGATCCAGAGCATGGAACAGTGATCCCTACCCTATCAAGAAGGTTAAAAGAAAGGTTTTAGTGGACCCTTCCTATGATTCTGACCATGAGGAGTCTCAGTCGGTCCCTTCATCAGAGTATTCTAACTACCCTACCATTGACATAGAGTATAGGATTTGTTTTCCTGGTGACCTCAATGCAGATGACCATTATTTCAAAGTTGACTGTGAGTTCCCTATTGACATCCTCGTAGTTGCTCACTATAGGGTTGTGGACTTTTTAAGATTGATGAGATGGGTGTTTTTTTAGATTAAGAAAATTAAGTTGAAACATAGGGCTTTGAGTAGCAAGCTGGAATGGCTTGAATTGATTGACCACATAATCAAAGATAGAGATAGGGCTATTGACTTATGGACTGATGAAGAAAATAAATACATGGTGGACTATCTCAAGATAGCAATTGAAGATCATAAATTTTTTAAGAAAAATCATGATGAAAAGATTTCTTCTGTTGAGGAAAATCTTTAGAATATAAAAGGGTCAATCCAAATGGTGATGAACATGAGCCACAAGATATTAAAATCTACTGCGGATACAATGAACATCATGGTTGGCAATCTAGAGAATGTTTATCAGGATAAGATTGTTGTGGAACTGGATGCTAAAAAAGAGAAAGGCCTAGAGGAGTATGTTGGTCCAAGCAAAAGAACTTGAGCGAATCTGAAGAAAAAGGTAGCCAAGGCCCTTGTCAACATTCAGGAGCTAAAGAAAGCGATTCTCAACATGAACCAACTGGAGCAAGAGGTGGCAGACATCCTGAAGAATATGGCCTAGTGGTTAGCTTGTTGTTGGTCTTCTGCTGGTTTTTTGTGGCACTGCCTCTATGCTAGTTTTTATGGGTCTTCTTTTCTGGTAGCTTTATGTTTTTTGATCTATATTTGGTAATGTTATATCTTTCTCTACTTTGTTGTTAAAGGGTTTTTGGGCCCCTTCAAACCTGTTTTCTCCTTAATCAAAAACTTGATACAGAGAATTAATTGTAACAAACAATTCATAAATATAAGTTTATGAGGTCTCAGTTTTAATGAACAATCATTAAAACACATAGGAATTCTAAAGAACTACAACCAACAACAAACATTAGATGTTGTGGGTATTTTAGTCAATGGATATTAAATAATGGTGCCCTACAGAAATGCCAGTTGCATAAAAACTTAGAAATGTATTTGAATCAATCCATCAAATCTTTAGCAATAATGTTTTCATTCATAGTTCAATAAAAAAATTGTATTAACTATGTTTTGAAGATCTTAATCAAAGAGAAATTGGGCATACCAAATGATAGCTTAAAAACTCAATGAAAGAAGTGAATTTTATGCACATCCAATCTGACACACAATTGTTCATTTGAATTTGAAAATTACACTATGTTTGACATGTCTCACCATATAGTGAATTTTACTATATGTGTTTCTTCTACAGTTAATCACACTACTTATTTGAAAATCATAGCTTGTATACTAGTAAAGAATGCACTCATATTGTTGATATGTTTGGATTCTCAAGGTATATTGTTGGAAGATGGTAGTTGAATTTTTATGTTGAGTAATATTCCTAAAATTAACAATGCATGATTTTTTTCAATCTCATCGGTTTATAGTATTTATATGAATTTGAATTATTTATCATCTCTATTTGGTGTTTTTTCAATGTATCAGTATGTAATAGAATTTTTTTGGGAATCATCTGCTTGTTAATATTTATTCAATCTTTGTCACACATGTCTATTCTTTTTAATAAGTTTATTTGTATGCTTTTAAGCCTTCAACAACTAAATCCTCTAAAAGCATAATGAGCTGAGAAGTGAAAAGAGGTAAGAATTTATTGCTAAAAATGGAATTAAGCATCATGTCCTTTCTGGTAATGATCTTATCCTTTATATTTTGTTGATTGATTGTTCCTTTGTAAATATTGACTTTATTTTCTCTGTACAATTGCTCAGTTTAACACAAGGTAGTGGTATACAATAATATTTCAAAATAGGGCTAAAGATAATGCCATATGTATGGAAGACAATGCTATTTTAGTAAAAAAGTATAAAAGAAAACATAGAAACAATGTTTAACAATGCTTCAATGATGGATTTTATAAAGGATTCTAGAACAATGACAATGATAAAGGACATATATAAAAGCAGTAAATAGTGCCAAGAAGAAAGTGAATGCAAAAGGTAGTAATGTAAAAGAAATGACTTAGATGGTGTATACACAATGATGTGGAGATGCATGTGAAATAATAAGTTTCCATATTCATAGTCATGATCATGACCACAAGGATATTTAACACTGTCAAGACAATAAAGAATGACATTGAGAGACAGTAAAAAATAGCGATGTGAAATGACAGTGAAAGAAATAGAGAGATTTTGACCAATCAATAAGAGTAGTCCTAAATACGAAGGATGAACATATGACATTGAAGTTGGTCTCCAAAGGTCTTATTTTGCATCACTGATTGCATTAGCAATCCATTCTTCAAATTTTGGAAAAGAATCACCTTTAATCAAATCATGATGTCTGCACTTTTGAGGTCGATGTTGCATCCAAGTTTGATTCTCTTCTTCATATTTTCTACATAGAATAATTGTTAGACTAATAAGTTATTACACTTACTTGGTTTCTAAAATGGTATCATAGCCTTGACATGCAACCCCTTCTTAGATTTTTGAGAAAATCATTGCAGAGTTCGTTCGGGATTCCTCGAGGATTTCATGCCTTGAGCCTATCTATGTGGCATTTTGGATCAGATTGGGCTTCACCATTGAATTTAGAGCACCGAAAAAAGTTGGGATTGACTTTTATTTTGCAGATTTTGGTCATCATTTGCCAGATCTGTGAGGGTTTCAAGTTCCGTGATTTTTGGGAAGCTCTGGGGGTAGCCTATTTTTTGGAGCATCTTGGAGAAAAACGGACACCGTCATCACATTTGCAGCACCCCAAAACCCTAGAAACGCCTGTCAAATCATCAATTTTGGAGCTGTTGATTTATGAGGCAAAATATTTTTGCCAGGGAGGTCGTATGACCTCCCCAGCATGCTCCTCGAGGCACGAAAATTAAAAAAAGGGTTTCTTGGGATCTGCACCGATGCTCATAATACAGATGGCTCTGTCACTAATGGCTCCCCCTCCAGCTCCGCCAGCTCCCACCCAGCCCTCGTGGGCTCCTTCTGGGTCTACCCTGGTCACATGGATGACCAGGGGCCCTTTGCCAACCCCTGCGAGCTTCTCCACTGTAGCCGCGGTCCTATTGAGGACCAGGGGCTCTACCCCAGCCCCTTGCTCTTTGCCTTTGGTCACATGGTTGACCAGGGGCTGAAAATGTTTTGTAGGGGGGCCGATTTTTTGCGGCAATGACCAAATGATCATGAAAATTTTTCTCATGAAGTGTTGATGTTAGCATGAAGTCAGCGGTCGTATGACCCTCATTGCCCCCTCCTAGTCCTGATTTGCCTAAAGGAGGATTTTTTCTCTTTTTGGCATAACTTGGGCATATGGTATTGAAATCAGGCAAACGAGATATCGTCGGAAATTTGGTTCCGAGCACTATTCTGTGGTGCAGTTTATTTTTTAGTATTTTTCTATTTAGCTGCATTTATTGCTATTTGAAGTCAGATGTTCATTTATCGCTTCCGAGCTCATAATGTTTTGCCATGATCTCTGATTTTTGCTATATTTGCGGCGTTGGAAAGGTATTGAGGAGCTCTATGTTCTTGTCCATGCACTTTTTTTTGTATCTATCCCAAGTTTATCGTTATTCGAGATTTGGCCCGATGGGTGTTTTGGAGATTATTTGGATATTTTGGCAGTTGGGAGGGTGCAACTTGCATCTTTGCTCTTCAGTTCAGTATCACATCATTCATTTTATCTATTGTTGCTTCATAGATTCCAGGGTTGTTCCCATTTGGAGTTTTCCAGTGTTCCATGGCATCAAGTCTATTGTTACATTATTATGATTCCGATATGGTTTCTTGTAAACAAAAGTATCTTTCCTTGCTTTCTGGATTCAGGTTCCAGTGTTACTCCACAATGTTCTTCTAGTGCTTCTTTGCAATAGGTCATCTCATTGAGGGGGGGGGGGGGGTTGTCCCACCGGGTTTTCTCCTCTTTCTCTTATTCTTGCATTTGTAAATGGGTACCTAATTAGGCCTAGTTGTCGAGACCCATCTTTTCTTTCATGCATCTTTTTTCTAGTGGTTTAGCTACTTCCTAAGTTCATCTTAAGGGGCGGTGTTAGAGTAATAAGTTATTACACTTAATTAATTATATCATATTGGTTAATTAATTAAGTCACTTATTCCTTTAGTTACTTAAGCTAAACTTAGGAACATTAATAATTGATTAATTATTAAGTGTGCACACTAGGGTTTCCTTTTTAGGTCAACATTAGGGTTGCATACATTGATTTTATAAAGCAATTCATCTCTTGTAATTTCTTAATTCTGAATATATCAATTTGCACATCTTCATGCAAAGCTCTTGCTTTTTTTTTTTTTTCTCTTCTGTGGAAGGGCTTTTGGTTTGCATGTATGATCTTGGTTTCTAACAATAATGACGTACAAATAGTAAGATTAATAATATAAATGTGTAAATGAAATTGAGTAAATAAATTATTATGTATTTTTTTTTTACTTGCGGCACTTATCAAATGAAGATTTGTTTTGAAGAATAAAAGGAATGTATTGCAATTCTTTCTTGATATGATAGCTTGAAGCGACATCCATTTCCTTCTAATACTTCACCTGCAACTCTCTCATCTTCATCATCATCACATACACGTTGATTGAAATTTTTAAAATCCTTCATATATTCTATGCAAAATCTCATGGCCTCTTGCATTGAATATCCCTCAGACATGTTGCTTTCTGGTATTGGCCTAGTACAGACATTTTTTTTCAAAACCTTCATTTATCGTTCTATAGGATGCATCCATCTCATTCTTACTAGGCCACAATGCTCTAGTTAATATTCTAGATGTATCAAAAGATGCATAGAAATGTGAAAGATTGCTGGTGGAAATTCTCGTTCCAATAAACAAAGGAATTCAACAACCTCCTCCCTCAAACTATCAAAGTTCGAAGGATCTAATGCATGTAAACTCATTCTCTTTAATATTAGGCCCAACCTTATAATTTCCAATCTTGGCCCCTTTTCCAAACTTGATATATTTACCACAAGGTAAAATATTCTCGATTATGACATGATAGTCATGGATCTTGAGGCCTCTTAAGCTATTAATGTCAGTTTGGATTTTGATGTTGCTACTTACACATCCAGTGGGAAAGCGATTCTGAGACATCAACTATAAGAATTGTGCATGTTGTTCCTTTGTACAAACATAAGGAGCACTAGGTTTTCTATATTTTTAATTATCATATTTTTCAACCCAAATATTTTGATGAATCTTTATTTCTTGAAAGTCTTCACGTGATGAAATAGTATCAAAAGCACCAAAAAGAGTTTCTATAATAGCATAATTTATGTTTTTCTCAATATGCATAAAGTCAACAATATGCCTAATGCCTATATCCTTAAAGTATGGTAACTTATACAATATGCACAACCGTTTTACACCAATTTTATTACATGGATCATATCTACTACCAGCAATCCCATCATTTTCAGTAAATGACATTCTTTTTTGTCCATTCTCAACAATGTAATCACATGTTATTAGCAATGGCGCTTCACGATTCTCTTCTTGACCATTGAAACATGTTTTTTGTCGATGATATGGATGATCCATTTTAAGGTAAGCACGATGTGCACAATAAATACACTTACGAAAAATTCTTGAGTGCCTCACAAAATCCTTAAAGTTTCAAGAAGGACATCAATGGTATCCATGAACAGAGAGACCATACAATGTGCCATATGTAGGAAGATCATGAATCATAAACAATAACGAATCTCTTAAAGTGAATTTGATTGAATGACCATCCTTGAAAGATTTAATTGCTTCAATTCCTTTCCATAATTCCATTATCTCATCATATAATGGCTCTAGATAAGCATCTATTGTATCTGAAGTCACACTTTTCTTTCTTGGTATAATCAATGATAACTTTAAGAAAAATGGTTTGGTTGCTAACCATGGAGGCAAGTTATAATTTATTAGAAACATTGGCCAAATTTACCATTTAGTACTTTGATTTGAGAATGGGTTCACCCCATCTAGAGCCAAACCCAACCTTATATTATGAGGATCTTGAGAAAAATCAGGCCATCTGTTATCAAATTCCATCCACGTCTTAGAATCAGGCACATGTCGTTGTTTTCCATTAGTGCTCTTATTTTTTGCATGCCACTGCATAAGTTTAGCAATGTCTCCCCACCTATACATTCGAAGTAATTGTGGGATTATCTAAAAGTGGTGAAGAACCTTTCTAGGAACCACAATTGATTTCAACCCTTGTCTATACCTCGCTTCATGACATTTCAGACATTCACTCATTTGTAATATTTTTGCAAAATAATACACAACCATTCACACATGTGTGGATGTTTTCATACCCCAAGATGAGCTTACTGATTTTATTTTTACATTGAATTCATTTTGTTGGCAATGTGGAGTCAGCTGGTAACAATGAACTTAATAATTCCAATAATTGATCTACACTCTCATTTTTTCAACCATGCACCACTTGCAAGTTAATAATTTAAATCATTGTTGTCAAATGACTTAACTTTCAATTAGCATACGCATGCTTTAAATCATTCTCCATTGACTTGGCCCAATCATCATTTAGACCATCATTCAACATTCTATCAACTTCAAACCCTTCATCAAACATTTTTTCCTCTTCATCTATGTTTGGTGCCACTTCATCTATGTTTTTTGCCTCTTCATCTCTCACATTCTGAAATTCTATCATATCTTCATAATAATTGTAAGCCCAAGGGCTTATACCACTATGCCCATATCTTATCATATGTCAATAAATCATATTTCTTTTCTTCACCTTTCCACCAAGACATTTTTTACATGGACATGGATATTTTTCAATGTCCCTCTCATCAACTGCTCTCTCATCATATGTATTATATTGATCCATAGTCAATAATTGACGCTAATCCATTTGTAATATTGTGCATTCCAGTATTAATTTAGTTTCTAATTTAAAGAAAAAACATAAATCTGGAAACAAAGATGCCAAAACATTGTTGAAAGTAGTCACTTTTAGTAGAGACCATAACAAAAAGAAGAGGATATAATGAGTCATTGTTCTGAGATACATCTTACATTCATTTTAAGTTTACCTACTAAGAATGTAATATTCATACATGTTTCCTATCAACTTACTCTCGACAATGAGGGTTTCAAATTACCTCTGAATTCGTTGCAGAGGGCCTCGCTAACTTCAAATTAGTTGCAAAAAACTTTGAATTCCTTTCCCTCCTTTTCAAAAGTCTCTAGGTCCTATCCAAATAAGCTTTATCTCCCATGAAAGTGCTTCAATACCTATCCATGAGAATAAAAAATGTCAACATCAATCCAATTTCATTCTCATGCCAACAATTATACATTTTACAAGTTTTCTGACTTATAAATATAGACAAGTTATTTAAACCACTAGATAGATTACATTTAAAGTAAATATTAAAATAGTTATTAAGATTAGACTTCAAAACTCCAATTAAGGTTTTCTAAGATTACACTTCATTCATTATTTAAGTTTTCTAAGATTCATTATCAAGTATTACTTGATCTAAAGTCTCAACTTGGATAATGAAAGTTTGGTCATGAATGGTTTGATGCTAAGATAGTCACTATGATTTTTCAAATGTTAAAGACACATGGAATAGATATATAAGTATTTGCAGTCTCATTGAAAGTATTTCATGCATGGTAATGTCATCATAGTGATTGAGTGGGGCCAATATGTTAGAAACAGTCATGCAGAGCAGTGAGAGATAGAATGAGAGCCAAGGAAGCCAAGAACAATCAATGCTAGAATAGAGATGACAAAGTCATATAAAGGTAATAGCAGCAAAAAAGGAGGTCCCAAATCATTGTAAGGTAGTGAAAGGAAGCAAGAATTAATTAGTAATTTGAAGACTCTTTCCAAAGGACATAACACAGTGCTAATTTGAAATATTAATCAAATGTAACTATGAAAATTCTTGAAGACAAATTTAAGAGGATAGCAATATTATAAGACATGATGAAAACATAGTGCTATATGATGAAAAATATACAGATGTAAGAAAGACTACAATACACTGTCATTACAACATTATGACAACAACATATAGTGTTACAAATATGATACAATGAGCATTAATAATACATACCTAAAGACAGTGGGAATGTATGAAAGCAACAGTCTAGAACATTAACGTTATAGCAGTCAAGATACAGATCTACGGGGGTTGTTGTGATAGTCACAAATATGGTAAGAATCAATGGGATGACAATGATACGTATCGAGATTAAGCAAATAAAGATCACACATGAATATAATGGTGTAGTGGTAGTCAATCAAAGAGCTAAATGATAGAGAATGAACTCAAAAAGAGGTGATGGACTAATGACAGTAATGATTGGAACCCACCATTAAAAATAGTAGCATTTATAATATTATGGGTAAATAAAGGTTTATACATGGACGTACAAAAACTTCAAACTAACACTATCAAAATTATGTGTTTATAGAATTCAGTTGGTACTATGATCTCAATCATTGCAAAAAATACCATACAAGATGAACTAGAATTATGCAACAAAATTCCAAGAGGAAACCTAGAAATTGAAAGAATGCTTGAAGCAAGGATGATATTTAGAATGAAAACAATTGAATGGATGTCTTCCATAGTTATTTCCTTTAAACATAAATTTAGACAAATAAACACCTTTGAGGATTTCAAAAATCTTGAATGTGGTCACAACTAAAGACCCATTTCCTATCTCATTCACAAATTCCATATTTGAAAAATAGCTAAGCATGACATGTATTCCTTTATTCTCTAGCTACTTTTCAAAGGATCACCTTATACAACTTTAATAAGATGTCTTTAAGTATCTTTAAAGCCTTCCTAGACAGCTAGTCAATCTACATTGATCAAGAATTGTACTTACAGGCCTTCATAAAGTGTAAGCAATGTTGTAGAGAAACATAGTTGGTACTAAACCTTAACAATTACAAATTCATGGTATCATAGGATAACCTTCTTGATCACAATGTCTAAAAATATGGATTAAAGAATGATCCTAATATAGTATAGGTGGTTTTTGAGATGGAAACACCTGGAGACATCATGGAGATAAGATAATTCCTAGGCCATGTCAAGTAACAATAGATACTTCATCAAAAAAAATTCCAAGCTTCCCACCCTCTAGATGTGTTAACTAGGAAGGGAGATATGTTTGTATGGTCTAATTAACAAGTGCAAGCATTCAAAGAATTATAGGTGTGCCTCATAAGTCTACCTAGCCTTGCATATCTAGTTTTAGACAAAATAGTTTCACATAAACGTACATGCTTTTGATTTATAATTAGCACTACCTTGTCAAAAGTAAGAACTCAAGGTCAAAGAATCACCCAATATTCTTTGCTTGTAGAGCATTGTCTAGTACAAAAATTAATTATAGCACTAAAAAAATAAATGTTCTATGTATGTTTTATGTAGCACAAGAGTTATAGTATTAGTTGTTGTCAATGCCAATCACATTCAATGTGGATCATCGAGCATTGTTGTTTATTTTTAATAATCTCATCATCCAAGGTTGGGTGAGTAGACGTCTAATGTGGTTATAAGAGATCACAATGAAAACTACTATCACACTAGGTAAAAGTCATGTTATAGCTGATGAAAATTCTAGGATTAAGTCTAATGAATATCTTAAAGGGTAACTAAAGTCTTTCTAGATGCACACTTGTTTTAAATTATCATAGTACCAATATGGTAGGAAAATCTTGAAGAGTCCCAATCCACAATATTTTTCATGAAGTACATGCAATTGGCCAAATGAATAAGGATAGCATTAAAATCCATAACTTCACACTTGGCCAATGGAGACTAGAGATGTACTTAAAGATTAACATGAAGATCTGTCTAGAGGCCAAATGGGACCTAACATCATAGCATGAAAGGTACCCTTAGTAGGCCTATGGTGGCCAACACTTCATCATGATGAAAAAAAACAAGTAACAAGATATGACAAATGTCAAAGAGTTAGAAAACAACTAAAAAGGAACTTCATGCTTATTTAGCCACTTCCACCATAAGAACTATTAAAAAAATGGGGATTGGACTTCATCAATCAATTAAAAGTTGGTAACATGCATCTGCATAAGTATATTTTGGTTACCCCAGAATACCTAACCAAGTGAGTTAAAGAAATGACCATGCCAAACAATAGTGCTCAGAGTACAACCTAATTCATTTAAGGCAAGTAGTAACTAGATTTGTAATTCCAATAAAAATAACAAGTGATAGATGTAGACACTTCATGGACTCACTGAGTTTTGAATATCCAATCCTCTCTAGTGTGTACTACCATGGTCCAACTACCTAATTCACAACATAAATAATGTTCTAATTTCAATGATCCAAAATTCATGTAAGCTCAAAGGCATAGATATTTCTTGTAATTCTATGAGCATATTGAAATATGTACAAGATGACTGCCAGAAACACACCGTTCTATTTGATGTATGGTTAAGAGGTCATAGTACCAATGGAGTACCTTGTGCTTAATCCAAGAATCAAAGTTGGAAACAAGCTAGGAAGTACCAACAACAAGCCTGGTAAAATGCATTGAAGAAAATTCAACTTTTCATGCACATAGAGCTACATTAGAGTTTTACACAAGAAATTTCACAACTAAGCTTATTAGAGTCAACATTTTCCCATTGGTTTTGTTGAAAAACTAATTATCATATAGTTTTTTGCATAGTTTAACAAGATGGGTTACCAAGAGTGTGCTAGGATTTATAAGTGTTCTATTTCAATCTATGTGTATTAAATTTATTGTACTGAAATATATCTTGAAATGCCAAAGTAATTAAATAATAGAAGGTTATGTGTTAAGACATATAAGTTTGGCAATTATTTCCACATGGTCTTCCAATTAATGGTAAAGCTTCTCTGAATTTTGTAACATCATGGTGTATAGTTGTACATTTATACTCTTTTGATTAGTTGATGATCCCTTAACTAAATTTGATTCAAATACAAATACAACTACACTCAAAAAATAAGTAAATTAGTACCATCTACAAATATATATAGGTAAGAATGATAATAGAAGTACAAAAGATTTCAAATCCTAACCAGGGTACCAGCTTCTAAGGAAAGCACCTAAACAATTCAGTAATTACTAATTAACACTTGGAATGATGGTGGAAAATGAGATTCAATAATAGTATCATCACATGAACCATGCAAACACTAAAAGATTAAATTGAAGCAGCCTTAATGGCCACAAAATCAAATATCCATATGTTGTAAATAAAATTTCAAACATGCAAGTTAGTTTGTATCATGGTACTTAATCTCTAATCTGAAAATAAAAATTAAGTAACAAATATGGTGCTAGAATAATATGCAACCACATGTAATTGGAAAATAAAGGCTACAAATGCAAAGGAAACTCCTTATATGGATAGATAAGTTACTGAAATTTCACCCATGCAAGTCACTGGGCACCAAATTATAAGAAAGAATAGATGTATTTGAGAGCTAACACCCATGATATTTGAATTACATGAAGGAATCATGGGCTTCTACTATTTCTTCCTTGATGAAGAACATTTCCCAGGTTCAAGTTTAGTTGAGTACATCACAATTAAGCATGATGCAAGAAATAACAATTAATAACCACATAAAAATAAACAAAATCAAAAAACATGAATGAAAGAAATGACATCAAAGGACTCAACTTGGGCTAGAGTCAATATGCTCAGTAGACTAGAATCATCTCAAACATGCAAGATTCGTTGACAGTGAAATTCCTCATATATGGCTAGATTTTACCACAAATCAATGGGTGGGACTTTAGAGGCGGATGAGAAAATATTTTCACTGATTTTTTTAATAAATTTTTTTCTTGAAAAGAGAAAAAATGCATCAAGATGATTTTATGACTTGCAAGCCCAATACATGCTTGTATGCCCAAATAAAAAGCATGTACAAAATGCAAATCAGACTAAAATGGGAAACCTCTAAATCAATTAATCCCTTTTTAATTTCAAAATCCATGTCCTATGTTTCTTCATTTCCAATAATTGTATTTATTTGAAAGAACAATTACATACATATCATGTCAACTAAATAAAGAACTTATCTTGTATTTACATTTGAGAATACTGGAGAAAACTCTTTTCCTGATTCCAAGCAAATTTCTTCAAATTTCAGTAGCACATCAATATACATCATTACAATTATCCTATTCTAAATTTCTAACATAATTCAAGTATAATTATATTACATTAGAAACAACATTTCTCACACTTTGAAACCACAAAACTTTTTGAACCAAAGAATTACTTAACCTAAATTAGCATTCATTTTTATTATCTACTCTAAAATCACTTATAACCACAATGTCAAGCCTCAAACTTAGAGTAGTTGGCAAGACTAATTTTGACTTGGACTCAAACACAATATATTATTTTATAAACCAAAATAAAATGGATTCAAAATATAAAAAAGATAGAGAATTTCAAAACAAAAAAATCTTTAAAAAATTAATTCCATTTCAAATTAGATTAAAATATATACCAGACTAATCCATTTCATCAACTATAAAAAAATAATAGACCAAGAAGGAAATGGTACATTTTTTACCTTTTGAAACTTGGAACTTGAAAGTTGATATGAAATAAGAGTTGATTTTACATTCATGAGAATTTCTTTCTACAAAATGAACACAAATAGATATTTAATGAAATAGAATTAGACGAGAAAATATAACATAAAAAGGCCTAACTAAGGTTTGGAAGAACCTCCAACTTTCATCCCAACACCCATTTATCCACAACGAGCCCTTACAGTGCTTCAAATATGTCATGGAAGCAACGTTTAGCCATTCTACCCATAGTAGAGGTAGCAACACATCCACACTATGTTTACCTTCTAGCCATATGGGGTTGCTAGTCATCCTCCCATAATAATACTTGCTTCCCCTCATAGTCATCCTAATCATCCTAGTCAACTATGGGATTGCTAGTCATCCTCCCATAATAATATATGCTTCCCCTCATAGTCATCCAGATCATAAAAAATGAAAATAGCATATTTTCTTGCAGAAGTATTGGTTGTGTATTCATTCTAGTAACTTTCACCTATAAAGATAATAGTTTAAAGAAGAATGTCATGCATCAGGTACATGCTACTTTCTCGAAGAGTACAATCATGGAGAATGTCACAAATATAAGTCTAGGAATAAGACTACTACACAAAATTCTACAACATGAGTGGGAAAAAACTGATACCATCAAGCTTCATTCTTTTTCCCACATAGTTGCCACACCAATAACCCTTAGGTTGTAGCCACCACAAGGCCACTCAACTCATTTAAAGATCAAGTAATGCCACACATCAAGGATAAATAAGAGAATTAATCAAGTAAATACATGATTCAATATTAGCCATTCCAACCATACAATCTAATTTACTATGGATTTTGCATTCATAAAATAAGGTTAGAAAGTTTTGACCTTATTTATCACCATCCCAAATAATTATATGATGTCAGTCCCTCCAGCCATGTGTGATAATAGAAGCCATGAAGAACCCATGTAAACCCAAATATCCACAAAACCACCCTCAAAAGTAAATACTCATGACACTAATTACAATTGTATAAATATGATCTTTGTACAAGTTCTAAATAAAACCTATTCTAGCATCAAGAGTTTGAATTTACAGCATAATGTAATCAGTTATAGGTCCTACTATTTTAGAATGCTACTATATTTAAAAATTTATATCCATGAGAAGCTTGACATGGAATATGTTGTGTAAAGGAGTAAGTAGACCTAGGTTAACAAAATAAACCATGCTCAATCCCCAAGTAACATATCTACAAATGGGTAACACAATTACATACTATGGGAAGTTAAATTTATATTACACTTTTTAGCTTATGGTCTAAAGTTTTGACTGAGAAAATTCATGAATCATTAAGGAGGTTGTCCACTATATAGTCTTTGTGAAAGTATGTTTTCAAACCATGTCCTAGTCAATCCAAGGAATCTGAAACCTTCTCATCAAGTTTATGTCATGATCTACAATTTAAATCAGATGCAATATCTTTGGTTGAACAAAATAGTAGAATAATGATAGTTTAAGTTCTTGTTATTAAAAAAATCTTTAATAATCATACCCCACCGACTAACAATGAAAACACTGCTTCCTATAAATTAAGTTTTGTTATTGTAGTATGGTCCCTCTTATGATAAGGTTTCACAATTCAAAGATTAACAAATCCACTTACCATACTTGTATCTTAACCATCATTCAATATTAATTGTTCTTGGCATTCATTAATAATAAAATCCATAAATTGGTACCACATACATGTTCGCTTGATGTGAAAACATCAAGCACTAAGATTTTTTTCTTCAAAATTAGTTACAAAAATTAAGGGGGGATTGTCACTGTGCAAAATAGCCTTCACACAAGTACATATAAACTGAATAGTTTGACAAAATTTGTCACTAAAATCCACAATTACTAATCCATGATATATACAAAGATGTCAATTTCTTTCCTAACCATTAAATTAACAACCACAGTTGTTTGTCTCACACAACCAAATAAAGGAAGGTAGCTTTCAAAATTATCATCCAACCATTTCAGATTTATAGCAGCATCAGTATAGTTGACCAATTTTTAAACCTGGAAGAGTTTGTCAGGCTTGTCATTCCATCAAACAATATCACAAAAATCTAAAAAATTATAAGGTTCATCAATAACACATGGATTATGATTTTCCCTATATTAGGTAATCCAACTAGTATTATTTTCAAGATGGCCATGATTCATTGTCTTTTGACACCCTTACCAACCTCCAACAAATCACATAATCAAAATGGAGGAAATGTAATAAACAAGAACAAAAAATTCTTGTTGGATCCCTCTTATATTTTATACAATTTGTGTTTTGTATATCATTTCATATGCAAAGCAAGTTTAAGAGGATTTATGAATGTAATAATATTTCCCTACAAATAGCCTCCTACTTTACTCAAGTAAAGGATTTTATTGAATATGCTCATCCTTGTATACAACTTGTTGAACTGTATATTCAAGATCTTAACACAAACAACAAAATAGGAAAATTATCCCAAATTAAATCAGATAATACACATTCAATAGATAGGGCAAGATGTGAAAGTTGTAATAATAGTAAATACCATAAAAAATATTGACATGGTCATTTAGGTGGCAGTTTTGTAGTGTAAGATTGATTTTTCTTATGCCAACTTCTTATCAAGTAATATCTTTCAAGCAGAATCGCCAGAGCTTGGATTTCTCACCCTTAATTTGTGAACTAGTTGAGCTTTGTTATCCTTGAATGTCTAAGGTTCCAATTGCAAGGGATTCTAATGCTTTCCTTGATGGGACATGCTAGACTAGACTAGAGGGTGAATATGAAGTAAGAGAAATAGAAATCAAGTACGAAAATAAATCGAATATTAATTTAATGCAAAAATATATTTAGATGCAAAGAATTTTTTTTTTCTGGACACATGAAACAAAGAATGTAAGGTTCAGACTAATTCAAGAAACCCTAAGTTAGGCTTAAATTTAATATTGGTGATGATTCTCTATGCATTACTCCCTCATTCAATGTGATAGATGAAAATACATATTATGTAAAAGTAGATCGAAGAAAAAACACTTTTCATTTCAACTTAACAACAATAAAAGAACATAGATTCCATACTAATTTTTGGTGATCAAATTGCAAAACAAGTAGATGAACTATACAAAATCTTAGTTGGAACAAGATACGTAATTATTTTATACAATCCCAAGGAAATATTTATGGAGTCTTTCTTAAGCCAATTTTCTACTTTGCAAACCAAGGGAAAACCTTAAAATGTGGAAGATGAAACACCAAATTGTTGATTAAACTTCCAAACTTCCCTCCAAAGTGCAATCACAATGTTTTATGCAAAAAATCAACTGCCTAAAATTCCCTCCAAATGCATACACCAAAAATACCTATTGCTAAAATGCACCAAAAAAATATTGTGTGGAAGGCATGTGAAAATTAATCTTCACTTTTAGGGGGAAAAAAATCATCTATCTATATTGTCATTTTATTATAGGTTGTGAAAATTAAGATAAGCATGATGTTCTCCTAAAATTACTAGAGTTCAAACTTGTATAAAAAGATAGCATCTATAAAAATGATCAACATGCAATTGATTTCATAGATTATAAAATAATTCTATTCTTAAAAATAATTAACAATATAAATCCTGAAAGAGAAAAAATTTACATACCAAAAGCAGTCATTGTTATTTCTATTTTGCATTATTAAGATTGTCAAGTATATCAACAAGCGAAGATATAAGTGAATCAATCTTCATTTTTAGGGAAAAATCTCCATTTTTAGGGCAAAATATTCTTTTTTAAGGGAAAAATAGCCGTTTTCAATAGAATCGACCATTAAATTTCTACAATCCATGCAAATTGAATCTAATTGCTTCTAGAAATAACTAGTTGACCTTTTGAAATGAAAGTGTTTGCAAGATAGCCCTCAAATTTCAATTGGATTGTTTAAATCATATTTTATTAGTGAAATTGACCAAAATTTATATTTGATACATTGACATGCTAACACAATAGGAAAATCAATTTGGATTCAAATCATAGTTAAAAACATTAATTATTCATTAACATAATGAGTAATAAAAGTTAAAGAATGTAAATGTTAATTTTTTTTATAAAATATGTGAAGGCCTTAAGACTACACCAAGAGGCAATGCCTTCCACGCAATAGGTATTTTTGGTGCACCAAGAAACCTAGGCGGCCAAATGGCCCACTTAGGTAGGGGTTCCATGAGGGGGGCTTAAGCTCTATGGATTATGATCAAATTCAAATTCAAAAGAATAGAGGAGTAATAGTCATTTATTTAGTCATTTTTATTTGTCTAACCAATTATTTAGTTGTGATTTTACCTGATGACCAAATTAGTCATTTATACTTGTGAATTGAAAAAAATTAGTAGAATTTAGTCATTTTTAGTCACGTGACTAAAATTTTTAGTCATGTAGTCACTTATTTTCCAAATTCTACTAGTGAAAGGAAGGATCCGTCCCACATATTTTGTGAGGGAAATTAGGTGGCAGATGCTCTAGCCAACCTTGGCACCTTGTGGAGTCTATCCAAATGTTGGAAAAGACTTGAGACTCTCTCAATGAATATACAAGGATTTATCCTTGCTAAATAGAAAAATGTAACTATTAATGAAGGAGACCAAATGTTGGTGTGGGCAGGTATAGGTGGCACTATACCTTTAGGCTTAGATGATGTGTAATAAGTGTGAGTACGTGGAGAGGTTTATGCAGGGAAGTGGGAAGGGTTTAGAACTTATGATGATGTATGGTATGGTTCTCCAAAACTTGTTTGAGAAATATTTTCAAATGTGTCGTAGCATCTTTCACGAATTCAGGAACATGTTTTTGGCTATGTTTATCTTCAAGTTGATAGCTAATTATTATGTGCTCACTTTTATCATAGATCTGAGATTTGATAAGTTGTACTTAAGGAATTTTATTTATGACCCCACAACCACTCTCCCTTGGTGTATGTGTGGGACCAAAGTTAGCTTTAGACCTTTTGTTTATAATATCATGACCAAATTGATCATTTTTTTCTGCCTAAGTTATTGTACTTAATAATGCCTCATTATGGCCCCGCGATGATCAATTTATTAGAAATGACCACCACTTCATGTGATTTACTGGATGCCTTGATTAGGCATAGTTTTCCTTGGTTTGGGAATGATGATATTGGGGTGGGTCAGATCACCGATTTCCATTTCAAAATTTTGCAAACTCTACTGGTTTGGGGAGGTTTTTGGATTCAATGTGAGGAGATGGGAGGTGAAAGAGTTAGGACTAAGCTTGACTCCTTTGATGAATTTCATAGGAACCCAATTTTTTCTCATATATGCATGGAGGGTGGTTTAGCACCCCTCATGGAGTGTTTATTTGAGCATGATGAGAAGTTGTCAGCTCAATTTTATGCCTCCCAGAATGATAGGAGAGTTACTATGGGTGGAATTTCATTTGAAGTTAATGAAGATTTTATTGGTAAGGTGACAGGTCTTTCATGTACTCCTAAGAAACTTAAGAAGCGAACCAAATTCCACAACTTAGAGAGCCTTAATTATTTCTTCAGATAGAATGAGAACCTAGTTAAGAAGCAAGTGGGTTTCGAAAGGGAGGCACTTCCTAAACCATGGGATCGGGATTGTCTTGCTCTCATGAAATATGCTACTCTTGAGGGAATATTTAAGGTCTTTTACTTTTATCTTAAGTTTTCCTTTTTTCCTACTAACTTCCCTTGAAATCTTGGTGAAATAAATCCATGAAGCTACAACCTAAAACCCAAATAAGCCACCTTTTTTTCCTTTACACCAGGGCCTAATTATTTGACTCTACTATTTCCATTTGACCCTATGTCCTCCCAAACTCATTTCTATTATTCATGTTGAGGAGTTGGAATTGCTCAACCACTCCCTTGATAAACCCTCCCTTGTCACCTCTATCGTCCCTAAGAGGAAAACCCCTCTTGTGGAAATTCAACCTAAGAATTCTCCTAGACCAAAAACCCCCTGCAAAAAATAAGAAAGGTGGTGTGGAAAATGCCTAGTCTAAGGCAGCTGCTAGGTTGTGTGATTTGAAAAATGCACCTACCAAGAAGGATAGAAAACCATTGGCAAAGGCTAAAGGTAAGGAGACGTCAGGATAGGTTGAGCTATCAACTTTAGATAGTGATGAAAAGAGCACTAAGGATAGTGATTCTAAAGGGGATACCATTTTTGCAACTACTATGGATGTGTGGATGGAGAAATACAACATAAGGAGGTCCCATAGGCTGGCCAAAATCAAGATGGAGGTGTCGATGGACGAGATTTATTGTAGCTCAGAGGAGACTTGTGAAAAAGAGGGGTGACCTAGAGGTGAAGAGGAGTGCACTAAGGACACTGTCAAGGAAATAGATGCTTTTGTTGAAGGACCCAACCACTTCTCGAATATGAAAAAATGATCAACGTGGACTCCACCACCCAGTCCTTGGACCTGATGGCTAGTGAGGAAGAGACTATTAAGAGGAAAAATGACATGATAGATGACTTCAACAAACTATAGGTGCAGGTGGACAATTGAAACATAAGTTCACTCAATTGACACAATTCACCATTAAGATCATTACAAGTATGCTACCACTCTCTCAGAGGAGGTGGAGAAGGAAAAAGTTGGAGAGGGACCTGATTGGGTGGGTGAGGATGTTCTAAATATTCTCTTTGAGAAGTGGGATGTGAATACTATGTAATGTGTGGGTCTGTGTTTTGGGTTCTTGGTTTTTTCTCTATTGTCAGTCTGTTGTTCCTGTTTCTTATGTTTTCTTTTGTCACTAGTCTTTTGATATAAATTTGTAATTCATCTCTTTTGGCCCCTTGGGATCATTGTAAAGGGTATTTCACCCTATAAATGTATCTTATCTTATCAAAAACATATAAGGCATTTTATCTTACCTTCAATTGAGACATAAATGCTTCATTAATATAAGATTCTACTTATCTTTTGTCTCTTTATTTTACAAGGCCATTTATAATTTTTTGGTATTTTGGATCATGCCATTTTTTCTCATGCCTTTATTGGTAACTTGAGAGATATATTTTTCACTGATATAACTAGATTGTTTATCCTCTATATTATTTTCAAATTGATATATAGTAAAATTGGCTAATCAACTTATAGATTTTTCTTACTATTTAGCACATTAATTTGTTTTTCATTCACCAACCAAATTCTTGTTTGGTCCATCTTGAAATAATGGTTTCCTCCCATCCATATTGAAAATTTTGAATGAGGTCTACATCATTTATCAATAAAGTCACCACACAATAAGAGAAAATGATATGAATGGTTACAAAACACCACAAGACGAAAATTCAAAAGATTGAGATTATAATTATTTTTGGAAAAAGCCTAAATATTTAAACACCAAAATCCCTAATAGAGTCACCAATATATTAGTTCTACATCCTACTACTAGTAAGTTCTAATAATTTTTCAATTTATAAGCTTAAAGTTTGCTTGAAGGATGGCCAATAAATGAGAGAATAAACTTTTCCATCCTAGACTTTTTGCTCTACAAAATCTAGGTGGGTAGCCCTATACACAAACTAGATTCTATATGGATACAATAGGCTTATTATAGTGTACATCATTTATTATATTCATATAAATTACGTAAGGTTTTATTGGATATTTCACAACAACTAGTACTCCTTGTAACTTTAATGCTCAAGTGTGAGTAAAATAATATTACAAAAATGAATTACCCTTCTATGAATTGCTCATTATATATATGTGTGTGGGTTGGGATAAATTTATCAAAATGATTGATGCCTATCTAGCAAAAACATAGTCATGAAATACTTCTACCAATTTGTCTTGACAACTTTCCTAGTGGTTGAAAAATAATGTATTTCCTTATATTGATTCTTATTTCCTTATAATAACATGAGCTTGAAAATTAAATTTGAATACATAGTTCTACCTAATAATCACTTTTCTAATACTACAAATTCCACTTGATTTTTGGAAAGGTTTCTCACTCTCCTTGAAAGTGTGCTAACAAAAACAACAAATCCTATAGCAAACATAAAAGGAAAATATTTTCAACCTTCCTTGAAGGTTTATTTTTCTTCAAGAATAAATAATACAAAAAATAATAAAATAATTCGTATAAATCAGCCATAAATTTTTTCATTACAAATTGTATAAACAATGTTGAATCTACTATATTCATATAAAAATAATGCTAGTATACAATATGGAGTGTCTTCCCTCTCTTTCTTTCCTTTAAAAATGAAAAACTTCATCCCTCTTTAATATATTATAAAGGAATTCCTATATGGATGGGTGATATAACATGATATTAACCAAAGGAAACACCTAAAAACAACTTAGGATATACACATGAAACTCTCATAAGGAAAATGTGAATTTGTTTAGGCCTTTTTAAATTTTTATTAGAGAAAATCAAAATTATATTCTTGTTCCAATAATCATTAAATATTTTCATGCAATCCAAGGAAAATCCCATAAAATCTATTGGAACAAAGGTTTTGAAGACAATCAAGAACTAAAACTCCATTAGTAGGAAAAATCCATTTGAATAGTTAAAAAATCAAATAGGATAATTAAAAACACTTATGAGTCATGTTGGAGTAGTGTGGAATAATAAATTATCTCGTCCATCAAAACTAAGCTTTATAGCACTTGGTAGAAATATGGCTCTAGCAAGGACCAAGAAACTAGGAAAAAACATGCTTGTTGGATTTTTTGATTCCTCTTGAACCATGTTAGGGTTTTTGGGATTTAAGAAACAATTGAACTTCTCAATAACTAATTCTTCTTAGTCTTTTCTTTTTCATGTTATATGTTGATCCTTAAAAGATATGCTTAAGTAAAACAACCTTATGGTAAATTCAATGGATGGGGGGATAAATTGTGCTCCATCAGACAATCTCTAGGGTTTTAGAAGCTAACTCTTCATTCTTGTTTTGGGGAGGAAAGAGAAAGAAGGAACAAAACATAAGCAAATCTAATATAAGGCAATATGCTAAATATTTTACAACATTTCAAATTTACCCTTCAAGTAACTAGAAGTACAAACTCCTAAGAAATGAGCATAGAGTGCCCCAAACTCTTCATTGTTGAAAAGAGAACAAAATTCTTAAGTCCGAGTAGGCACAGAGCATAACGTTCAGATCCTTTCATCATAATCCCCCACTAAGGCTCACTAGCGTATGATGTGACCTAATTATTCTAATAAAATATTTAATCCATTATAATATTTCTCATCAATAAGAATAATATGATAGCTAACCATGAATTATTGTAGAAAATGAAAGAGTGTAAGACATGGTTCAATAATCCATAACTTTATGCTAGAAACCATAAAAGCTAAAACTCATAGAAATCAGTCATTAACATCCATCATAATTGACACGAAGCATTGAAGTTAACAAAAACATAAATAAGACACACAATAAAGGCGATCTAAGAACAATCTAATATGTTCTTTCTTTCTATTAATCAGTTGAAAGAACACAAAATGCTAAGGTCTAACGAATAAGATTTTATTTTTAACTGATTCTCTAATTCCTTTTACAAAGATGGTGAACCACCTTTGACAAAATGCTCGAAGGCATAAATAGAGAAAACTCTTTAGGAAAGGAATACAACTCAAAATATTCCCCACTACTTGCCACATGTGGACCATCATCATAGTGATCATTGTGGTCATTTCTCTAATAAACATCATGCTCCTGATTGTGCGGCCACATTGATAGTTGTATAGTCAATTATTTCTTGTTGTAACTTCTTAGATGAGTGGGCTTTGAGGAGTATTGGCATGCACATATTCAAGATTTGACACATGGTGCCTTTCAACACCCTTCTATTGTAGAGACAACCAATAGCACACATTTAACTCCCTTTTGGGCTCAAAATATGTTTGGGCTTCCATCCCTCTAGAAAGTGGCACCTTATGATACCCTCTAAGCTTCCCTTCTCTTTTCCATTTTAAGAAATCCATGTCCTAAACATGTGGCATGTAGGAAAAGTTTGCTAAGGATTCCCTTCCACTAGTCTTCAATAACTTTTGTGGTGTCAACACATGGTGCCTTCTACCAATCCTATGCTTCAAAGAACAAGAGCCTTAATAAAGACCATGTGAGGCCACCACATGGTGCCTTCACATGCCTTTGCAGGACTAAGAGGTCATTGTATTGCTAGAAAAAATGCCATGTTGAGACATGGCACTCTCTAACAACCAATATGCAAAGAAATATGAAAAAGCTACAATGAAAGACCTTGAACCTAAGTTGTTGTTGATTAAATCTAAAGTCTTGGTGACTTCTTGGGGGCCTCCACCTATTAAGGCATGAAACCAAAATCTTTGGTTCTGCATCAAAATTCCAAGGCAAAAAGGAAGAAACACATGACCTCATAGCTTAGGGAGAACGAATTGCAAAGGTATCCAATCTGCCTCTAAGGGTTGTACCTACACCTATAATTCTTGAATGCTTGGTCTCAATCAACCATTTTTTGAAAGAAATATTGCTCAATGTTGTCAGTGCAGACTCCATATGAAAATTGAGCTACACTAGAGGATGCAAAATCCTCTCAATGCTTGAGGCACTCGATGATGAAATCAAGGCCTAGAAGACCGATTGATCCCATTATTTTTTCTCCAATAATTTCTTGATCTGGTCCTTAGTTAAAATTATTTCATCCAACATAAAAGGGGATGGAATTCCCAATTGGACTTTCTCCAAATACCCCCTCATTTCCTTCACCTTGAGCTCCAAGACATAGTGGCACTCCTTACCCCTTCAGGTTTCCTTATTGCAATTAATGAACTCATTGGCCTTCTTTATGGTCAATCTTTTGTCTTTGATCCCTGCAGCTAATAAGGTATCATCCACCACCTTGTAAAATTTCCCTATCAAGAGCTCTAACTTTGTTACCCTAGAAGCGATAGACTAAAAAAATTATTCCACAAAAAGGTTAACCCTTGCACTCAATTCTTGTGAATCTACCATAAATTTTAGGGTTGGCTATAGAGATGTTACTACATATTTTATTTTCTCCTAATAAGATATATATAATTGTTGCAGTAGAAGGAGAAAATTATCTTACAGTGTTGAATATGCAACCACAATTTATAATTGTTGAATCTACAAATCCTTATTTTTGATCTCTTCCTACAATTTATTAATCATCTCAAAAGAATTTGAATTATCAATGAGCAACTAACCTAGCTCCTAATCTCGCACCTGCAAGGCAGACTCTATGGTCTCTTTGGCTCACTTCTCTAAATCCATCAAACTTGAGCCTTATGGATCCTAGCTTGGAATTGAGCTTCCTCTTGTTGTAGCTCTTGTTGACTTTTCAATTGCATCCTCGAAGCATCAGAGAGCTCTTTTTGGATT
Source organism: Sequoiadendron giganteum (assembly GCA_007115665.2). Lineage (NCBI taxonomy): Eukaryota > Viridiplantae > Streptophyta > Pinopsida > Cupressales > Cupressaceae > Sequoiadendron > Sequoiadendron giganteum. Next base: position 435,813,659 of record CM021101.1, on the reverse strand, counting down.
TTAGCAAGCTCCTCCATTTTCTCATGGAGCTATTTCTCCACCATATCCTTTGCATTCTTTTTATTTATAATCAAATATTGGGCATCAATCAACTCCTTCTAGAATTTGTCTTTCTCCATTTACATATTTTGATGTAGTTTTCCCTTCCAACTTGTGGCATCAGAGAGGCCTTTATGCACTTGTGCCAAATCTTGCTCCTTGGCTTGCAACTTGGAGTTGAGTTCCTCCTTTTCTTTCATCTCTACATTGCTCAGTTTGGAGCTTAGCCTTCTCTTCTTGCTCTTCTCAGAGGGCCACCAATATTTTATCTTGTACCTCTTTCCTCAAGTGGGTGATATATACATATTTTCCATTGACTTTTTCCTTCAATCTATCCACTGTGGCCTTAACATTCTTTAGTTATTCTTCCTTTTTCTTCATATGTTGATCTATTTTTACGTTTCAATTGATACTACCTTATCACATGGATGGGTATTGCTAAGGTTAAGGCCTATTTCTTGGATATCATAGTCTACAAATTGCATTTAGCCCTCAAGCTTGGAGACTAGAGGAGTCATTGTTGTGATCATCAAAGTCTGCTTCTTTTCATCAAAATGTGATTACATTTTTTGGGTGGTTGGAGCTAGAGCTTCTTTCATCTTCCTTTTGTGCATCCTGTCCTCTCAAAATTTCCTCCATAAGTCTATGTGGGCCTGATACTCTAAAGGAGACTGAATGCATTATCAGGTGAATGTGATGCTAGTGGGTAGAAAGAAAGGGATATGAACAAGAGAGGTCCCTATTTATTCTCCTGATGGGGAAATTATGGGAAGGCTTAGATTTATAGGAGACAAATGTGGGATGCCTTGAAATTTTTGTGCATGGAAATTGGTTCTTGGAGAGACTAACACGACAGTGGCAGGAAAAGGGACCATTGACATACTGAAAGGTGAGAGAAAATAGAGTGACACAGATGATGGATTTTCAATAAGAGCCTGCGTAGGGGATGGAGCAATTGTGGTATCAGGCATGGAGATGGAATTTGTCACAGGGTTAGGGAAAGGAAGATACAAAATGGTGGAAATGATAGTAGCAAATATGAAGGAGGGTGCAAAAGGAATTGCTTGCATAATGAAAACCATGGTAGTGACCATGGATTGAGATGGAGGAGGAATTCAAAGAAAAACCGAGGGAACCATTGGCTGAGAAGAAGAGAGAATAGGAGGAGAGAAACTTACCTATTTCATGGAAACTATCGGTGGTTGTGTGATGAAAGTCACATCATATTCTTCTTCTTCTGGGACATTTCCTAGGACCAAATTTTGTCCTCTTTCTTTCTTCTCGAGGGCATACTAGGTGAAATGGATCCTTCACCTTTGGAACAAGATGAGACTTGAGCTCCTTGATCATGCAACTTCCTTTTGAGGGTCTAGGTTCATAGCTACCTAACTATTGTACTTGCTACAAAAACTTGTTGTGGAATTTGTCCTAACAAAAATATTTCCTTTGTTTACTTCTCCTTTCCTCTCCCTTACCATGGTGAGGAAGGTTCCTCCTCCTCTGATTATAAATGTTCACCATTCCATATATCATCATATCTTCTATCAGAAGGGATAACATCATAATTGGAATTCAAATCATGTATCTCTTGTCGATATGTCTAGAAATTGATGATCTTTTTCTCACTCCAACCCATTTGAATCAACTTCAATTTCATAACTCAACACACAAATCTAGATTAATTTCCTTCAGATTGCACCTCTGATCCCAATATGTTCATGGGGTATGGGTCAGAGAGATTCCCATGCTTTGTAAACAACCATTTGGATCATAATTCTAGTAGCCAAAAATAATGCCCAGGCCTAGATGAGTCAATTGGGTCTCCAGTAGAACATAGTCATTCATCTTCTATAATGTGACCTCACCTCATGTGATTGGGGATTTGTAAATTGCAACTTTTCTCCTTCCTGCCCCAAAAGCATTGCTGATTATGGATAGTTGTCATTCCATTTTAATGGTGAGAGTCTTATCCATCACACAAGTAGGAAACCTAAAAGGATCCTTTCTAAACTTGTGAATTCACATAAAATTGAAATCTGCTTCACAAATATAGTCACGTAGAGGTCAACTACCCCTCATCTATGCAACATGATCTTTTGTAATTCTAGTAGGGGCATCCCACTGGTTCAAGTCTTCGAGGGTTGGGGTTAAAAATAGGTTGGAAAAGGTATAGTAATTATGCATAAATAAAATCACATGGGTCTAGATAATGATTGAATTCATTTTGTATGACACATTAGTGATGTTTAGTGTCATATACCTCTGAAAGTACTCAAAATTTTGGTGAAAAATTATGTGTGTAAGAAAAGAAGAGTACCTGATTTTGTAAGATTTTTCATAATCCTGCAACTACTTGTATATGTTTCCTACAACAATGTCCATGAAATCATACCAAAAAGGCTACTTTTTCTTTTTTTTGAGTTTGAAACCCAAACCCATTTGAAAAGATTCCACATTATCATCTCAATCCCATCCACAAATGAATGCAAGCATTGAGAAGATGTCTTTCATGTATTGATAATTGTTTGAAGACCTATGGGGAATTTAGGTAGCTTTGTTACATGCTTATCCTTTCTCATCTCATAATTGCAAAAAATTGAGTTGGTCACTCCTGGTTTCCCAATAAAATTCTAGTTTCTTCCTTGAAAATATTTCCACCACCTCTAAGTTGACTGGGACAAATAAAATATCCCTAATAGCTTCCATAGTAATGATAAATTTTAGCTCTCTTCATTGAATGACCCCAACATGTGGATCAAAGTTCAATGCATAAGCTTCCACCAATTCAAGGAATAAATGCACTAATGGTACCATGTATTGTGGGAGACTAGAGTGTCATAGCCGCACACTCAAAGATTCAAGATCTCCCTCTTTCATTTTATTTTTCATCCTCATAAAAGAACCTTCACGAAAGCCCTTGGGGTTTGTATGCAGTTCTGGATGATGGAAATTATCAGCAAAATCCAAAACCATAGTTGAGTTCATGTGTTTTGTCTTCTTAGAAACTATGTTCATGAAAATTGGCTTAGGTGGCATCGGAGCCGAGGAGTATGATTTGTCAATAAAAATGTCGGCAAAGAAATATGGAGCCAACACTTCTTCAAAACCAACAATTTAGGATGTCCCTTCAATGGCCATTGCCTCAAATTCTCTAGAAACTATCAATTAGTAGCTTAATCTCACTACTTCTGCACTGCAAAATCTCAACTTCATTAGAATTCACACTTAGAGAAATATTTGTAACTTGCTTTTTTCTCACTTTGCGCTCTTCTTTGCTTCTACTCATGGTGATAATACAAATGGCTTAAGAAAAAATGTTTAAAATATATCAAACAAGACCATTCATGTGAGGTTAACTCCATCCTTTTGGGAAAACACAACTTCTTGATGGAAAGGGGGAAGGTATAACTCATTACAATGGATTTTCAAGAAATGCAACATTGAGAAAAGAGCATGAGGAGGATTGCACTTGCACTTGCACTTTAATTAAAACTGGCCTAAAAGTGGGTGAATTAAGGGCCTTTCTTATGATTGCATCAAGACGGACACACCGAGGTGGAAAGACACTTGGAAAAAATATGAACGACTTACGCACACTACCTCTTGAATTAATTCCTCAAGGCCTTCAAACCCAATCTCGTATAATTTTTGCATGTCATATTTCCCACTTGATAATTTTTCCATATCGCCATACAAGCAAGCATCTAACTTCACTTGTGTGGCTCTTAAATGTTTTTTTTATAAATTGGTAGTGAGCTTAATGCATATATCATTCTAAGCTTAAAGAAAGATCATTTATACAATAAGTATCTGATCATGGATACTCCTATTAGGCTAGTTAGCAAGAAGTTCCTACTAGTTTTTTTAGGAGGTGTCAGACTAGAAGCTGGAGAAAATGACCAAGATGAAGAATCATTTGGTCATAGCTGCTATTAAGTGGATCATGGCGGAGGACTTCCTTTTTTAATCTTATACGTATAGAGTAAATACCAATATTGTATCTAGATTTGTAGTGTTTCTCTTTGACATAAATGAGTCAAATCTCTGCATTATAGATCTCATCGGAGCTCCTTTTAGCAAACATTATCTAGTGGGTTTGGAAGAGATCATAGATGTAGTAGTTCCAAGATTGGGAATCCCCATTGTAATGGACCTAAGGTGATTCATCGATGATGGCGAGGTGGTGTCATGGATCCCTTTTCTTTCTAGTTTTTAAAAAACCATGGTGGAGCAAAACCATGAGAAGTTAGCCCCTACCTTTGGCTTTCTGCTAAAGGTGATGGAAGTAGAGCCCATCAACGTCGTCAAGTGGTACATGAGTTTTAAAGATCTCGTGTACCCTCCTCAACCTATGATAGGTGAAAATGTTTACAAAGCATGAATACTTGAAAATATTCTCTCTTTTGTATTTTTTTCCCTCCTTTTGTCTATGTAAACATAGGCCTAAGTTCCCAATACTATATTCTAAATAATTTTCAAATATAAATTAATATAGCCTTTTGTATTTTGTGTGTAATCTCCTTTGATAAAATTTTATACTTTATAGTTTTTACATATGGTACAAAATTTACAAAGTTCACATAATTTACAAAGAAAAGTCTCATAAGAGATAAGGAACTAATTAAAAATATTTAAATGGATCCCGTTCACTAGAATCCTAAGGGAATTTCCCTCCAAATCCACTAATTTGAAAGAATTGCTTTCCTTGTGGCTAGAAATGTGGAACAATCCCTTCCAAAGAGAATCAAATTTTGAATGTTGGCCTAGTTTAGTAGTGCATTCATCATATTTCAAGATTAATTCACCTTCTTTGAACTCAAGGTTAAACACTTTGTTATTGAAACATCGCTTGACAATCTATTGGTGGTTTTTCAAGGCATGATAAACCTTCTCTCAAGATTCCTAGACATTAAGCAATTTTTCCAACCTTACTTCCATGCCACCATTCTTGTCAACTTCCAGGGACTTAAGAAATTGCAACATTGGGATCTCCATAGAGATGGAAAATACTAATTCCTTTCCATAGACCAATTCATATGGATAGGCTTTCAAAACTTGCTCTGAAGTAATCCAATCAACCTGCAATGTTGTATGTAAGTGCTTATGCCATTCCTTTTCATGATCTGCACCTATCCACTTGATCAATCAGATTAGATTTTTTTGTGGATTCTATGACTACATTCTCTTATGAGTAGTAGTTTGATGAAGTCTTGAGAATGACTCCATTATTTAATGCAAATTTAGACATCTTGGATCCTACAAAGGCCCTTGTATTATCAAAAGTGATGGTTTTTGGAGAGCCAAACCTTGCTAATAATTCTTTGAGGAAATTCACAAATTTATTTTTGGTGGCATTCTTCAATGGTACTTCCTTTGTCCATCGAGTAAAATAATCTATTACAGTTAAGATCTATTTGTTTCCTAAGATAAAAATCAGGTTGATCATCCCAATGAATTCTAGGACCCACTATGCAAATGGCTCATCAACACAATCAAACTTAGGGGCATGACAAAATGATTATGTTTCCCAATGAAGAACTAAAAATTTTGGCATCTTTTGACCAAATGATGGAAATTGATGAATAATGTAGGCTAGAAATATCTAACACATATGATCTTTAGGGTGGTGGTCTTTGTTGAAAAATGGCCACCTATGGGATTTGTTGTGAAACTCGTCTAAGATCTTTTTTTCTTGCTCTTTGTCCAAAAAATGAAGGAGAATGCCATCAAAGCTTCTTTAAAAAAGTATGCATTCAACTATGGCATATCTAACACCCTATAGTCTATGAAATCTCCTTTTATATCAAGGGATGCCAACCGAATACCTTCCATTTTGCATGAAATTGATTCTATCTACTATCCAATCCCTCATAGATTTGAGTTGGTTAACCAGGACCAATTTCAGGGATTCTTCTATCGGAGCTTCATTTTCCTTCACTAGATACTCATAGAGTCCCTTCCCATGAATTACCTTGGTGGGTCAGACCTCCACATCATACTCTAGGATCTTTTTAATCCAGTTTTCTCTTTTTTTAATAATTTCTCCTTCCATTATGTATTCACACACACTTGAATGCACTACATATATCATTATTTTATTGCTTGCTATCAGGTGTCAAAACTTATTAAGACCTTTGATGATGGTGAAATCCTTCTTATGAAAAAATTTATATTTGGCCTCATATCCCTTTAGGGTCCTTGAGTGGAAGGTGATGGGATTCTCTCCCTTTGCTTCTCCATCTTTCTGTGTTAGTAGTGCTTATATACTATATGTGAATGCTTATTCACGTGTCGCTCTTTTCCTTCGCAGTTTTTCTTCCTTCACGACTTCGCCTTTGGTTCATTTGCTGCTCGTAGCTTTTTCGATAGCTCGACACATGGAATCCTATTGGGGCTTCCCTTTGGGATTCTCCTCTTCAATTTCATTGAGCTTTGTCTGCTTGCCATGTTGCATGTTGCTATGGCTTGATTTTTGTTCAGGTGGGGGCCACCTCACAGTTTCTTTTGTCAGGGGCTTTTCGCATGGAGTTTTCTCGAGCATCGGTTATTTTTTGGTTGAAGGTTGCTGCAACTATTTTTTTTTTGCTGCCACGTGGTGTTTTCTCGGGCATTCTTTTGTTTTTTCTTGAGGTTTTTTGCAACTACTTCTGTCTTGCCGCTGTGTGGCCCATCTCTCCACAGTTTCCTTTGTTGGGAGTTTTCTGTGTGGCATTCGTTCATGCATCCGCTATCTTGGGTTCGACGTTTGTTGCAATGGTCTCTATTTTGATGTCACATGTTCTATACTTCTACTGCTGCATGGACCATATCTCCTCGGGATGTACCTACTGGTGCATCTTTCTATTGGTGCCGGCTCGAGAAGATCTTGATCATTGGTAGCTTCACTGGAGCATCTTTCTTGTTAGGGTCTCCAGGCAGTGGGTTGGCTTATTTAAGTAGCCTTTTCTTCATTTTGTATGTTGTTGCTAGATGGAATTTTTTTTTGCTAGTAGTTAGAATTAGCGTCTATAGTGTTTTATATTAAATCTGGACTTGTAGACTATGCCATTCTATTCGGCCTTTATGTTTTCAAGTATTTGATAGAACATTAAACTGTGCTTACATTTTCTGAAACATAAATATCTGTTTCAAGCTTTTTTAATCTTTATATAGCTTAGCATAATACAAATCATGTTACTACTCTTTTGTGTTAGCTTCTACTATATGGGTTATATTATGCAGATTGTTTGATATTCTTATGTTTGTGGTACTGGGAATTGTCTATTTGATATACGTTAACTACTACCCAAGCCTTTGTTTTAGCAATGTGCTTACTTATCTCATTATTTCTCTAGTGCATCGCCTTAGTTTAGGTTTGTTTATTTTATGTTTATCTTCTTCCCCTTTTCCTCCCCCCATTAAAAAATGAAGATTCAGCTTCGATAAAACCTCGGAGGTCACTTAGCTATGTGCATAAGTCCCCCAATAGCTAAGTTTCCCATACGGCTGCTACCTACAAATATTTTGTGTCAATAATTCTTTTTCTAGCATGCCCAATGGGACACGAACTAGCACGTTCAAAAATCAATAGGAGTGTATGAGACATTGGCCCATCACTAGATCTCAAACCACAAGAATTCCAAGCCTACTTGTACCACTGTTGGTTTCAATCAAGGCGAGAAGTTGGCAGGCTAATACTTCACCTCCTTCTCCTCCGTCCCTTGCACAAATGGCTAGAAATTTTGTAGCCTAGGATGTTGGTAGTCCTTTGATAGCCCATGTACCTCCCATAGTGTGGGCTCCAATCCCAAATTCTCTTTAAAGGTTGTCCCGAAGTTCTCTGAGGATGATTCAAAAACTCCAACAGAGCACTTGCAAGATGTGGCTGATGTATGTCTGGTCCATGGAATTACTAACTAGAATGTGGCTTTGTGGTTGCTCACCACCTCTTTCAGAGGGAAGGTGTTGGACTAGTATCGTACTCTTTCGAATAATAAAATTAGCATTTGGAATCAGCTCAGAGATCCTTTCTATGAGTGCTTCTCAAATAATGGTGATAGATCTTCGCTATATCACCAGTTGGCTCATATAAAGCGAGCTCCCCATGAATATTTGGCCGATTTCAATGCTCGATTTCATTCGACTTGGTAGAGAGTTCCTATTGGTAGTCAACCACCTCCGGATCTGGTGTTTGTGTTTTATATGAAGTCTATAAATACTGATATTTCTATGATTCTACAAGCTCTCTATGGGAATACCTTACCCGATGCATACAGCCTTTTCGTCACCATAGAGAACAATCTTATTACTGTCAAAAAATTAGCACTGTGACATATCATGACATTGTTCCCAGAATCGGCCATAGCAAAACCAAAGGTAGCTTCAACCAACATTCCCTCACCAACCCAATTTATGTATGTGTACCCAGGAATGATGTCGATTGTGGCTCCAATGCCTAACCCCCTGGTGGATGAAGTGAACAACGTGAAGGAGCAATTGCAAACCATGACAAATGAGTTAACCATTATGAAGTGGCAACAATATACCTACCAGAAGCCTGCTTACAAAAACTACAAAGGTGAGAAACCTCCTTTCTAGCAAAACCAATGGTAGGATAGATCGCATAGTAATACCCTAGCTCAACAAAACAATTAGGTCATTCCCATGACTATGTCGATGTAGACTGTCTATCCTAGTTCAAGTAAAGAGCTGGTAGCAGGATAAAATAATCTTGCCAAGGAGATTAATCCATGGTGCTTCCCTTGCAATGATGCACACATGCCTTGAAATTGTCCGCGAGGGAATTTACAACAGAAGATAGCAGAGAAACGTAGTCAAGGCATCATGCCTAATTTGGGAAACCATACATATGCCTCTCAACAAATGGAGAATGTAGTCCTCACTGCTCAAATGCAAGGAATGTCTATAGAGAAAGAGCTAGATATAGCTCCAGACTAGGCACTCTTTTCTTGGATGGAAGGAGAGTATTCGACATTCCCAAATGACATTCTGGTGACCCAAGCATTGCAAACACAATCGGATTACAATACGCGTTCCAAGCGGAGGCTCACTAGAGAATTCACATCTTTGCAGACTAAAGGGTCACCTAATTCAATGCCCAGTCCATCAACAACTATGTCATCAATTCCATAGCAGCCTAAGGCCATTGTTCCAAGTCTCGAGAATCCACCTCCTTCAAAAGAAAAATCTCCCATGGCCACCTTGACAGTTGCCAAATAGTCGGATGCACTAGCTGTGAGGTAGAAGGAGCCAACTACCATAGCTCATTAGTCATGAATGCCATTCAACTTGGTGGAACAGCTAAATAAATCCTCTACTAATGTTTCTTTGTGCGATATCCTAGCCATCCTAGAGCAAAAGTTGCTATTACAAAAGGAATTATCAGGAGAAGAGGACATGAAGATGCATGGGCAGCCCTCAAAAGATAAGAAATCTAAGTCGAGCCCGGACAAAGTTCTAGAAAATCAACTAGAAGAAAAGCAGGTCAAAAAAGAGAATAAGCCTAAACCCAAGCCTTTCTTTCTAACACTTATCATTGGTAAAAAACTACTGCATAATTGTATGGTTGACTTTGGTGCTAGCACCACCATCATGCCTAAGCAAGTAGATGAAGGTTTGGAGCTCGAATATGAGCCTCTTAAGAAGGGAGTCATGCAACTCGATGGGAACAAGGTTGAAACAGTCGTAGTAATCAAACGATTGCCTATGACATTTTTTGTTTGTCCCAGCATTACTATGAGTCAAGATACTATGCTCATCGATGACCCTCCTCTATTTGGGATATGTCTGTCTTAAGAATTCACTGCAAATATTGGAGGCTACCTAGCATTGGATTGGTTGCACCTGATCCTAAGAACCAAACATGGAGCTAAGATGAAGTTACTATCAGAATCTTTACATTCCGAGCATGTGGCTGATGAAGCAATGATCAATTTTGAGGCAACACATACCTCAATCACCTCAAAAGAGATTCTCAATGTCAAACTTCTTGAGGATGAAGAAGCAAGAAGCTCTCAGATGGAGAAAGAAGAAGCTCTCTTGAATGAATTTATAAACACAGGCCCTTTTGGAAACTATCATGCAACTAGGCTAGGAACATACGTCATACATGAGGAGGATCAAATTATTCCCAGAGTGACTAAAGAGTTTGAAAGAGAAGGGACCTCAGAGTTATGGGCCTTGCACTTTGACGGAGCAAAATGCAGAGTAGGAGTTGGTGCAGGAATATGTTTGGTATCTTCATCTAAAGGTAATACCTTAAGGTCTTACCGCTTCTAGTTCGTGTGCTCGAACAACGAAGAAAAGTATGAGTTTAGCAGAATGAATGGGTGCAAAGAAAATACAGGTGTTCAGAGATTTAGAATTGGTGGTTAAAAAAATCCAAGGGATATCAACCACCAAGAATCTCTGTATGCAATCATACCGACATAGGGTCTAGGATTTGATTGAAGGATTTGAGGCATTCAATATCCAAGCCATACCTAGAGAGCAGAACTACGAAGCAAACCGAATGGCAACTTTCGAATCTCAGTTTGAGTGAGCTTTCGAGTTAATTAACAACAAAAATTCAATGCAAGTGATCATGCAGCCTGCAGTCCCAAATAATGATCAAAACTGACAATTTTTTGATAGTGATGCTCATATCGTGCCATTTCTTCAGTTTTCTAGAGAATTTACTGACCAATTACAACCAAAGATCATTGAGGCCTATGAGGATCAAGTAGTCCAGCTTAAGTCAAACAAGCTCCCTAGGGGTCTGGTTACTCTCGAGATTCTTTTTGATTCTGATGATGCAAGGAAAGACAAGAGAAAGCTTGTAGCTGATAAAGGTGATTATGTCAATTTGCACATCGGAGAAGATAAAAAGCTTAAGGTCAGAAAATGAGTCTCACAGAAGAATAAAGAAAGGTTGAAACATTCTTGCAAGAAGTATCTGAGTGTGGTAGCATGGTCATATGATGATCTTAGGGGATATGATCTCAGGATTATCCAACACACCATTAAGCTACTAGAAGGAGCAAAACCCGTGTGTCAAAAGTAGAGGCCAGTAAATCCAAAGATTAAATCGCTAATGTCTTAAGAATTAAAGAAGTTGATTGAATCCCAGATAGTGTTCCCAATCAAGCACTATACTTGGGTGTATAACCTGGTGCTGGTCCGAAAGAAGAATGGTGATATACAATTGTGCGTTGACTTCAGAGACCTGAATAGAGTGTCCCTAAAGGACCACTAACCTCTACCTTCCATGGAGGTAATTATGCAAATAGTTGCTGGTTCTAAGATGTTTTCAATGTTGGATGGTTTCTCTGGCTATAATCAAATTTGAGTCAAAGAGGAGGGCCAACACAAAATGGTGTTTACTACCAAGTGGGGAACATACACTTATGCTAAAATTCCCTTCAAACTTTCAAATGTCGGAGCCACTTTCCAACGAGCTATGGACATTTCTTTCAGGGATTTGATACATAAGATCATTCTTATTTATTTAGATGACCTAGCGGTGTTCTCAAAATCAGTTGAAGATCATTTTGATCATCTTGAGCTTGTCTTCCAAAAGTGCCAAGAGTTTGGGATTTCTTTGAACCCGAAGAAATGTGTGTTTGGGGTCCCACAAGGAAAGTTTTTGGGTTATGTTGTCTCGAAGGAAGGTATTTACATCGACCCAAAAAGGGTTAAAGCGATCAAGGAACTCCCTCTATCGATCAACAAAAAAGGAGTTCAATCTTTTTTGGCCAAGGTTAACTTCATCAGTCGGTTCATAGCAGACTTCACAGGGATTGTTTGGCCCATCACCTTGATGTTGAAAAAAGACCAAGTTTTCAAACTGACAATGGAAGCTACAAAAGCTTTCGAACAGATTAAGGAAGTCATGTCTTCTGCTCCCATGTTGGTTAATCTGGATTTGTCGAAAGACTTCCTCATGTACATATTTGGTGGTAGCACGAGTATCGCTATTGTCCTGATGTAGAAAGACAATGAAGATAAAATAGAATTACCTATTGCCTTCTATTCACACACTCTAAAAGATTATGAAGTAAAGTAAAAATTGTGGAGAAGCAAGCTTTTTCTATTGTAAAGGGGCTAAATAATTTCCAACACCTCATATCATGCAACAAGGTGATTTTTTGTGTGTCGCACCCTAGTGTGTGTGAATATATTATGGAAGGTGAAATCATTGAGAAGAAGGCTAACTAGATAACCAAGATTCTTGAGTATGACATCGAGATCAAGCTAGTAGAGACTATGAAAGGGAAGGGACTGTGCAAATATTTGGCTGAAAACAATGAAGCAATTACCGAGGTTGAAGTCCTGGAACCCGTTCTGCTGAATGAAGAGAGTTTCAGAGATGATTGGTTGGATGACAAAATTAATTTCATACAAACAAGAAGGTACCCGCCTGACCTCCCCTCATTTAAAAGGAATTTTTATCAACTATAGAATATTGGTTATGTACTCTTGGAGGGAGTTATTTTCAAGAGAAACTTCAATGGCATCTTGTTAAGATGTGTAACACAAGAGAAATCAAAAATGATATTGGAATAGTACGACAGTGGCCCAGCTGGAGGATTTTTTTCAGAAAAAACTATTACTATCAAGATTATGTGTGCTGGTTATTTAAGGCTGACATTATTTAAGGACTCGTATTCATTGGTGAAGTCTTGCAATGAGTGTTAGTTTTTTTTTGGGAAAAAGAAAAATGCTTCCATACCACTGAAACCAATTATAGTGGAAGATCCATTTTCTCAATGGGGTCTCACCTTCATTGGCATGATCAATCCATTTTCATTAGCCAGACATAGGTGGACCCTGACGGCAACTGACTATTTCACCAGATGTATTGAAGTTGTACCTTTGAAGAATGCAACCGAGGTAGAAATCATGAACTTCCTAGAGGAACTGGTAGCTAGGTTTGGCCCACCAAAGACAATTATCTTAGATAATGCCAAAGCTTTTCTCGGGTCCAAAATCAACCAATTTGCACTAAAATATGGAGTCTTCCTAAAGACATCCTCCAACTACTGCCCACAAGGAAATGGCCTTGCTGAATCCATGAACAAGAATCTTCCCCAGCTGATCAAGATAATAGGTTCAGAACATTAAAGGGAGTGGCATAAACACCTCCACACAGCACTATGGGCAGACCGTATCACACCTAACCAAATACTGAAAATGTCTCCTTACGAGATAGTATACGAGAAGGAGGCACTATTGCCAATCTATATGGAGATCCCTACAATCCAACTACTCAAGTCTCTTGAGATTGAGAAAAATTGAGCGATGGAGGTGTGGTTTACAAAATTACTTGAAGTTCAGGAGAAATGAGAGCACACTCTCGAGGCAATGACCAACTGCCAACAGCTGGTAAAGAAATGGTTCGACAAGAAAACTTCTGACCAGGGTTTGGAATGTGGAGACTTGGTGCTCAAGTTTAATGAGCACAAAGCAAAGTCCGGTCAACATGGAAAGTTTGATAGTCTCTAGGAAGGACCATTCAAAATCACACAGTGCAAGCAACACAACTCGTTTGAGTTAGAAACAATGGAGGGCGAGGCCTTGGGTATTCTAGTTAATGGAATACACCTCAATAAGTTCAATTAACTCGGATTTTGTAGTGGGTGTGTAAATATGTATATGTTTTCCCTACTTTGTTTGTTTTGGCCCATTCTCAATGCTTTCTTAAATCAGCAACCGCATTGATGCAAGGAAATGGCTAAAATGAAGAAAAGGAAAATTGAATATTATGGAATTCTCATTTTGCCAGCGAAATGCCCCTATGAGTCACCAAACTATGAATGCTTATTCATTTTCCACTCTTTTACTTCATAGTTTTTCTTCCTTCGTGGCTTCGCCTTTGGTTCCTTTGTCGCTCATAGCTTTGTTGATAGCTTGCCACGTGGCATCCTATCAGAGCTTCCCTTCGGGCCACTCCTCTTCGCTTTTGCTGAGCTCCATTTTCTTGTCACATTGCACATCACTGCGGCTTGCTTTTTTTTTGGGTGGGAACCACCTTGCAGTTTCTTTTGTCAGGGGCTTGCCACATGGCATTTTCTCAGGCATCGGTTTTTTCTGCTCGAAGGCTACTGTAGTTATTTCCATTTTTTTTTCGCGTGGTGTTTGCTTGGGTGTTATTTTGTTTTTTCTTGAGGGTTCCTGCAACTAATTCTATCTTCCCACTGCATGGCCCATCGCTTTGTAGTTTCCTTTGCTAGGAGTTTTCCGCATGGCGTTCGTTCGTGCATCCGTTATCTTGGGTTTGACATTTCTTGCAATGGTCTTCATTTTGATGTTGGGTGTTCTCTCCTTCTACTACTACATGGCCCATATCTCCTTGGGATGTACCTATTGGCATGTTGCTAGTGCATCTTTCTATTGGTGTTGGCTCGATAAGATCTTGATCGTTGGTGGCTTCGCTAGAGCATATTTCTTGTTAGGATCTCCAAATGGTGGGTTGGCTTATTTAAGCAGCCTTTTCTTCATTTTGTATGTTGTTGTTAGATGGACAAGATTTTTGCCAGCATTGAGAATTAGACTCTGTTGTGTTTTATATTAAATCTGGACTTGCAGGCTATGCCGTTTTGCTCAACCTTTCTATTTTCAAGTATTTGATAGAACATTAAATTTTGCTTACATTTTCTGAAACATAAATATTTGTTTCAGGTTTTTGTGATCATTATATAGCTTAGAGTAATACAAATAATGTTACTACTCTTTTGTGTTAGCTTCTGCTATATGGGTTATATTATGCAAATGGTTTTATATTCTTATTTTTGTAGTGTTGGGAATTGTCTATTTTATATACACTAACTACTACCCGAGCCTTTGTTTCAGCAATGTGCTTACTTATCTCATTATTACCCTAGCACATTGCCTTAGTTTAGTTTAGTTTATTTTATGTTTATCTTCTTCCCCTTTTCCTCCCCCCATTAAAAATCAAAGATTTGGCTTCGATAAAACCCCAAAGGTCACTTAGCT
Source organism: Sequoiadendron giganteum (assembly GCA_007115665.2). NCBI lineage: Eukaryota > Viridiplantae > Streptophyta > Pinopsida > Cupressales > Cupressaceae > Sequoiadendron > Sequoiadendron giganteum. Next base: position 435,798,647 of record CM021101.1, on the reverse strand, counting down.
ATGTGCATAAGTCCCCCAATAGCTAAGTTTCCCATAAGGTTGTTGCCTACAAATATTTTGTTTCAATACTATACTTGCTTCCATACACTTACATAATAAAATATTTAGAAAAATCTAGATTCACCAGCACTAGAGATGAGGAGATAGCTTCTTTAATCTTTTCAAATTCTATTCTCCCTTCTATAGTCCATTTGAAGGCTTGATCCTTCATCAACATAAGAGTTATGGGTCTAACTAATCTAGAAAAAATTGCTATGAATCTTTTAATGAAGTTTATCCTCTTGGGGAAAGATTGCACTCCCTTCTTATTTACTGACAAGGGTGGCTCTTTGGTTGCTTTTACTCTCTTTGGGTCAATGAAAATCCCTTCCAAGTGGAAATAATGTACCCTAACAACTTACCCTGCGAGACTCTGTATACATATTTTTTGGGGTTCAAGGAGATCCCAAACTCTTGAAACTTCTCAAAAAAAATCTCTAGATAATTAAAATGGTCTTCCTTTCACTTCAAAAATATTTTGAGGTCATCTAGATAGATAAGTATGATAAAATTTATCAAATATTTGAAATCAATTTCCATATTCACTAGAAGATAGCTCCAACATTTGAGAGGTTGAATGACATCTTTGTATATGCAAATTTTCCCCACTGCATGGTGAAAATTGTTTTATGTTGGTATTCTTCTTTAACCCATACTTCATTGTATCTAGAGAAACCATCAAGCAAATAAAACATTTTGGAACCAACAACAGTCTATAGGATCTGCTTCATGGAAGATAAGGAATAATGGTCCTTTAAAGATTCCCTATTCAGGTCCCAGAAGTCCACACATAGTCAAATGTCTCCATTATTATTTTGAATAAGGACCAGGTTCGAGACCCCAGTGGAATTTTTAATTGGGTATATGATCTAAGATTCTATTATTTTCCATCTTTTGAGCCACAACCAACTCTACTTTTGGGTTGACAAGCCTCTACTTTTTCTGAATAGTTTTAGCTCTTTCAACTAGCTCAATAGTATGTTGAATGATGTCATGGTAATATCCCTTAAGATCATCATAGGTCTAGGCCACTACTTTTTCATACTTGTCATAGAAAGATATCAATATGTCTTTATCCCTTTGAGGAACATCCTTTCCAACCTTCAACTTTCTACCGTTTCCAACATCAAGGTTTGAATAATCTCCTTTATTTGTGATAAACCTTATTTTATCATTCCTTGCATCATCACAATCAAATATGTTCTCCAAGGTGATTATCCCTTTTGGAAGCTTATTGCTCCTCAGTTGAATGATCTAATATTCATTGGACTCCTCGGTTTTAGGTTAAAATTTCTCTACAAACTTTCCATATTGCTATATGAACATGAAAATCTGAGCATCACTCTGAAACACTTGCAAATTCTATTTGTTATTTGGAATAGCTGGCCTAAAAATGACCTGGATTGAATGTTCATTGGTCAATAGGTTAGTCACCAGATAAAAATCAGAGCTAATTATTTCCAACTGATCTGCTTCAATGTTCTTTTGAGGGGTGGCTTGGATGTTGAAAGCATCAAATCCTTCAATAAAGTCTCAAACTCTATATCGGTAAGAATGCATACACACATTATTTATGGATGAGGTGCCTCACATTTACTTGATCACCAGCTTTGAATCTCTGAAATCTTTTACCTATTTTATTCCATTCGCTCTAGAAGGCTTAACCCTCAAACCGAGTTTTCATACTTATTATTTGTACAAGAAAAATGGAAATGGAAGGCTCTAAGAGTTCTCTCTTTAGTCGATAAATTTAGGCAAACACTAACCCCTAAACCAACTTTACATCTTGCACCATCAAAAGGAAAGTTCCAAATATTGGACTCACGACTATGACAAGGTTTAGAATCATCTTGAATCTTAGTCACTCGGGGAATGACTTGATTCTCATCATATATTATATAAGTTCCCAGACTAGTAGTATGAAAATTTCCAAAAGAATCACTCTCCATGAATTGATCAAAATAACCTCTTCCTCGAAAAATTTATTTTTGCTTACTTCTTCATCTTCCAACATCTCTTTGTAGTACATATTGTTTCTAGTAAAGGAAGTCTAGATCACCTTAAAATTCATTAGGGCTTCATTCGCTACATGCTTAGGGTGTAAACGTTCCAACAAAACTTTCATTTTAGCTCCATGCTTTGTCCTTAAGATGATATGTGCCAAATCTAAGGATAGATATTATTTGATCTTAGTTGTGAAATCCCATGATAAACATAACTAGAAGATAGGGGGAATATCTATTAACACTACTTCCTAAAGAACAGTGATGCTAGGACAAGAATATAAGTTCAAAGAAAGCTTTTAAATTAGGCGTAAATTTTGGAATTTCTTCCCATGTAACTACATAACTCCCCTTTCTAGGGGTTCATATTTTAGTTTCAAAACATAAAAAAATTCTCGGGCATGACAGTGGTACTAGCACTAAAATCGATCATGGAATTATCCAATAGTTTATCTCCTACAATCAGAGTTAGAAATAAGGGAGTGGTTTTTGGTTTCCCTACCTCTTATTTCGTAGCCCCTTCTCTGGTATTTGTGAATGTCATTACTTTTTGTCCTTGCACTGCGGCAACTAATCCTTTACCTTTTTTCTGAATTTGTTCTAGAGTCACCACGACCTGTGTTGGTCATTCATTACCTTCTAAGGCCTCTTGCAATAGATAATTTTGTTTGGGGATAGCTAGAATGTCCCATAGAGACACGTTGGTGGGGGACATCTTTAGTTTTTTGACCATCTTAAGTGATTCAAATGGCAGTATCTTAGGCTTATAGGTGAATGCCTCTTTTGAATTTTGAAAGGGTTGAATTACTATGAGTGAACAAGTAAGAGTGAACAAGTAATATTTTCCACAGCTACTGTAATCTAGGGTAAAATTTAGGTAAACGTAAAATAGCATAAAAACAAAACATATGAAGCCATAAATCAACAATAGAGAACAATCCAAAATAAGAAATATAAACACAAAGTAAATATCACCTATGTCATGATTGCTTGACCTCCATTTCCCTTCTCCATCTTGCTTGAATGTACTTGATGCCCTCAAATTTGAGTATGAAATAGTATCCTAATGTCTATGATAGAAAAATACTAAAGATAGTTGTCTCACTAACAACATGTACTTGCACATGAACTAGAATGTTGAAAATGACAAGGATTGGGGTCTTTTATAGAAAAGACAAATTTGAATGAAGGGTTGAGATTCAATGTCAATAAGATGTGTCAATCAATGGCCAAGAATGAAATTTTTAGTATAAAATAGGGTTAGGGAAAAATTAGGGCAATGACAAGAAATGAATGGCTAAGATTGAATTATAAAATAATTCAATCAAGGGCTGAAATTGAATGAGATATCAAGGGATAAGATTGACTTGGATAATGAATTTGACATGAAAAAAGAGGTTGTAGGAAAGATAAAAATTATTTGATTTGAGAGGGAGATGAGTAATTAAATAATAAAAGCATTATTTAATTATAGAGGACATGTGACATGTTTACTTTTTCATTAAATAATGATCTAATTCAAAAGTGGGAAATGAATAATTAAATAATAGAAGCATTATTTAATTATAGAGGACATGTGAGAGGTTTATTTTTTATTAAATAATAATTTAGTTCAAAAGATGGGAGGAAGATGAAAAATTAGTAGATAGTTAAATAAATAAAATTTATTTAATTTAATGACTGAAAAGGCTAGTGAATAATTAAATAATTAAAATGACTATTTGATTATACTAGAAAGTGATAAATAATTACAAAAATAAAATTTGTTTAATTATAGAGGAAAATAAAATTAGTGATGTAATTAAATTAAAAAAATTATTTAATTAATCAAAAAGGGGAAATAAAAGATAGCAATGAATTAATTAAATAATTAAAGATTATTTAATTATTAGGAGTGAAGGGGAAATTGATGGAAAAATTAAAGTTTGCAGGCCTAGGACACTTTTTAGTGTCTACATTTTTCCCCTCTTTTATACAATGTAGCTTATTGTGTTGTGTCAAAGAAAACTATTCAAAACATGCCCTAATGTAAGTAGGGTGGACTTATGCCCCCTCAAAAAAAAATTTGCAATTTTTTAAAAAAATTCAAAAAGTTGGAAATTATTCCGATAAGTAAATTTGACAGCTAGAAATGTAATGGTGCCTAAAGAAATGAATTTTAGGTCCTTCAGGGTGGTGAAATTTAGGTTTGAAGTTTCAAAAAAGTGCATCCAGTATAAAACCTAGTGCAAACACTAGCCTAGATTTCCTATAGATAGGAATTTGGAGTGGTAAATTGCTCATTTGTGCATTTTGAAGTTGGAGATTGGAGAGCTCTACAGAGAAAGTAGTTGCAAAGATGTCACCAATTCCACATGCCAAGAATCATGGATATTGCATTCACACCTTCTGATAGCTAGGGGGTGTAGGGGACCTGGTGAGTACTCCATACCCACCTCATGTTCTTTTCTTTCTTTTGTGCACTTTTAGGGCTAAAAATTTTAGCAAACAATTTTGGTGAATGGTGTTCATCGCAATTGCAATCATGAGTGATACATGTGATTTCAATTCACCACAATTGTCACATCATGACACAGTTCTACTAGGGGAAAATAGGGAGGTTGAATGTAATGTACAAATATAAAGTATGTCACATTTACTTCCTACACTGCACCTGTACACGGGAACAACACATTTGACAAATTGAATGACATGTGTTGGGGGAAATGACACATGTGAAGGAGAGTGACACAATTGATTGGTGGTTGATCACAATCATCCCCAGTGATACATTTGTTGATGGATGCGATGCAATCACATTTGTGTGATGCATATGCAAAAATAGTGATACAACTGATTTCTATGACACATTTTCTAATTAGAATGACACAATTTATTGGTTAAAATTTTTCCCCAGTTTAGGATGAAATGTATTGTGCTATATGAGTACAATTGATCCAATTAGGGTTTTGGATTGACACAATGACTGTTACTTGTGACCATAGGTTTTTGTTTCCCATATTTATACTCAGGAGTTGCAACCATTGACTTTTCAGCTTCGAGATTAGTTATGCAATGTTGAAAAGCATGGAAGGATGTAACTTGGGTTATATCATGCAACCTATATGCCCATCACTACCGAAAACTGAAGTTTGTTAATTGCGCTTGTAGAGAGGTGGCACTCGAAGACATGCTCATTCCATTTTTTGATCTAGGAGGTGACTATGACCTTGAAGGACGTGTACTAGATACTTAGGCTGTCAATTCAAGGAGAGTGGGTTAGATATGACCTTGTGTGAGGATTGCAGGCCATTTATGACCATTATGATTATGGTGATGTGGAAAAGCTCGATGTGCACAACTATGATATCAGATGGGAGACACTAGCAGAGTGTTACAAGAGATATTATTGTGTTCTATACACTTTGATAGTGGGAGTCATCATTCTAGATTGTAGAGGGCATGGCTTTCTAGTTGGATGGGGAGAGATGCTAGTAGGGATGATGTGGGATGGGATATTCTATCCATGGGGGCCATATTTGTTAGCGATGCTCTACTTTCAATTGCATGATATTGCATATCAAGATGGTTAGAGTATGAGCTGCAGGGTGATGCTCCTAATGGTTTGGGAATTGGAGCACATCCCAATGTTATGTCCTATGGTGGGGCGATAGCTAGGGGATGGGATACCATATTTTTATCTATATAGAGGAATCATTATGCATAATCATGTGGGGGATACAAGTTACCAGAGGCGTGGGATTGATGTTCTAGCTAGCTTTGTATGGAGACCATACAAGGATTGTCAATAGTGGGTGAACGAGGATCAAAACCTACCATGGTGTCGATAGGCCAAGTATTTGATTGGTCGCACTATGTAGTCACAACATATTATTGAGTGGTGTTTTCTAGAGTGGGTGAGGCAAAAATGTGGAGAGGCATAGGATGTGCCTCGGGGATCAACATAGTTCACGTGATCATTGCATGAGGTACACCCATGGGGTCAGATCATTCCTGTGGTGACAACTGAGTAGGATATAAATGCACTATAGCCAGTATAGTGAGCATGGATGGGTGTTTCAACAGATACAAGGACCATGGTAGATTATGGTACATGGTGGGCCACCCATAGACCAGAGCCTTACATAGACCAAAATCAGCCGACACTAATAGAGTGTCAAGGAAAGGGACCATGAGGCCAGAGGGGAAACCGAGGACATAGAGGAGGATAGGGAGATGGAGGGAGGGGATAGAAAGGGAGAGGAGGAGATAGAGACAGTAAGAGGAGGATGGGGAGATAGTCAGGAATACCACTATCATTGATTCGAGATGAGGGTGAGGGTGAGAGAGTCGAGGATGAGAGAGTGGTAGAGGAGAGGGTGGTAGAGGAGGAGCAACATGAAGAGGTGCCAAATCTCAAGGTGGGGTAGCATGATGTGGTGATGGAGGAGGTCGAGGTGGAGGAGGAGCAACATGAAGAGGTGCCAAATATCAAGGTGGGGCAACATGATGTGGTGATGGAGGAGGTCGAGGTGGAGGAGGAGCACCAACAGGAGGAGGCAATGGGAGAGGCTGAGGGGATCCTCCAAGAGAGGATTTTCATGGGTGTAAATGTAGAGGAGGGACTAGAGGAGGTGGTACTTAGAGGAGGATATGGACCGATACATCAGAGGATATCTAATATTCAAGCACGGTTAGAGTAGGCTACAACCAGGATCCATGCACTAGAGGTAGAGGCAAGGGCCCTATGGAGAGAGAGATGCGCTGAGGATAGAGTGGGATGGTCTATAGATAAAGAGGGATATATCGATGATTAGGAGCCAATAGGTAGACCAATGGCTCATAGACTTCATTGCTACCTATAGTGGGTGACAAGTAGAGATGGTCAAAGAGATTGCTAGCAACGACAGGAGAGAGAAGTGTTATAGATATTTGTATGAGGTTGATGTTCCACTAGAGAGGAGAGCATCGAGCGCCTTAGAGGCCTTGAGTAGTGACATGCCTCATAGTAGATGATCTCATAGCAGGTTGCAAAGTAGTGGAGGTGTCTCAAGGCCAACACAATCAAGGCTATATGAAAGGCCACATTTAGAACATCGGTCTTTACGTTATCTGCATCAACAGGATAGGCAGCCATCACCATGGCAGTCACCTTCTGGGAAGCATGATAGCTCGATTTAGAGCATATTTTGACATTGCACTTGGACACATGTATATTTTTGACCATCGAGCCTATGAGCTCTATTTTTGGGACACATATTGACACTATATTTTGACACATTTTGAGAAATATATATGATATATGATTTTGGTGGTGATTTATGATATTTATGATCTTATGTTGTGTATGCATTCTATATGATTATGCAATGATGCTGTATGTTGATGCAATATGATGGATGATTAATTTATTCTTATATATGATGCTTAGTGATTGATAAATGCATTTAATGTCATGGTAATATGTATGTGATGATTATGAATGTTATATGAATGCAAACATGATCGCCATTTATATGTCTTATAATGTATGGTAAATGGATTATGGGTGCCAAATTATATGTTGTGACCATGCAATGTGATGTTTATTGGATGCAATGTTTTAGGATGCAAATTTAATGTATGATGAATATGCAATGTAACTTATGTTAACAGATTATTCTTATGACATGATGTAAATCTGATGACATGCTTAATATGATATGGTGTAATGAAACTATAATTCCATATGGATGCAATCTATGTTTTTGTATTTTCTCGTGCAATATGGATGAACTAATATGATGATGCATATTATGATAATGATATCTATAATTCTTCCTAATGTGATCATGTATGCAGGATATTTTTGTGTCACAAGACGTTTTCAAGATGCAAGTAGAAGAAATATTAATGTCGAAGATATGGATGTTAGTGTGGCATTAGTGAGATAAACATAAAGATGAATATTTTTCTATGCAAGGCTTTATATTAATCATCATTGGGCGGTAAAATGTGCCAAATGGAAAAAAAAAACCATGGTATGATATAGACCAAGGTGTGCAGGGTCATCCATTCACAAAATAGATAGTCCCAAATAAGGAATGTCTCAGTTCATACTAAAGGCAAATTTTCCCCAATCCTTTTTCCAAGACAATTCGCAAACAACAATCAAAGAAAAGAGTCATGAAACATCATCACTCCTCTAAATCCTTCATGGGACATCCTCAAGGTAGCTAGTAATGTGACTCATAGACATATGAAAAAATATAAGACAAAATAGCCCAAAAAATTCAACAACCATTCAAAGTGTTTGTCAATAATTGTTTGTTGATATTTAATTGACTAGGTGATTGGTGGGCTAATTGTTTGACAAGGCCTAGTTTCAGGAGAAGAAACATGTCATATAAGACATCAAGTTTGGTTTTGACCATGTAACCACCTGTATAAGGTGAATGACAAATTTTGATTTATGGTAATGTCTAATTTGATGTTTGAGGTTGATTTGATGTTTGACTATTTTGACAATTGTCTGATCTGACTTGAAGATTTGTTGTCATGTTGGTCTTATTGGTTTGTGACTTGTTGGATGTTCTGGTGACTATTTGTGTCCAAATTGACAATGTCTGATTTATTGTGACTGACTTGACAAACCATAAAGGACCAACCTAGGTGGCCTCAATAGCTCATCAATAGATGGCCTTGCCTACATAACACTACGTAGAGACCTCATAGTTTGACATGACTTGACTTTGTTTTATTGACCAAAGACTATGCCATGATTTGAATTTTATTTAACAAACCTAAAGGACTGATCTAATGCCTCGATGGATCATGGACATATGACCTTTCCTATGTTAAGTCATAGAGGCAATGTAGTTCGACATGACTTGGACTAACATGACTAACTCTGACTCTATTTTGGAATTTTTGAGAATTATTTAGATTTTTTTGTGTTTTTACATGTTTTATTTTTTTTTGGGTTTTTTAGGTTTAATGATTTTGTGTCTTTTGGGAATATTTGTTTTTTTTGTCTTTTTGAGAATATTTTATTTTTTGTCTTTTTGATATAGTGACCTCCAACAAAAAATGTAGGATCCAGTGAAGACATAGGTCAAGTATTTTCCCCTAGTCGGGTATAACACCAATTTATTAGGGGTGGAATGAGATAGGTGTTATGGCATATAGATATAAAAGGTGAAAAGACGTGAGATGTCAATCATTCTAGGTTATGGAAAAGGACAACCTAGGATTATTATGGATGACACGGAAAGGGGGAAATAAGGATTTATTATGAATGGAGGGAAAATCTAGATGGAATGATGGTAGATGATGGAGAAAAGTTCAACTACACATGGTGCCTGTTTGTTGAGTTTTCACCATGGTACTTATCCAAAGCACCACTAAAGTGGCTTTCACTATTGGACACATTAGTTTACTATTTTCTTGATTTTTTGTTTTTTTGGTGTCACCAAGATGCATGTTTACCAAGTTTTCATCAAGGTAACGATGTTTTTGATTTTTGATTTTTTTTATATTTTTTTATTATGACATGGCTCTCTGAAGCTAAGTGTAGAAACCGCACAAGTGCAGACTGTTGATAGGTTCTGACAAGGATTCCCCTTCAATAAATGAAATTTGATATGATCATGATCTAAATATTGTTGTGACAATGTAGGGACCCAACCAATTCGGCTCAAATTTTCTTGGCTTTTCCTACTCTTCTTGATTCTTAGGATTCTCCATTAACAATAGGTCACTAAGATCAAAGTGTCAGTTAAAAACCTTCTTATTATAGATTTGATGAAGATGATTCTAATATTCTTGTAGATGGACCAATGTGTTTTTTCATCATTTGTCTAAGAGTTCCAACTCATGTAGCCTTGATACATGGTATTCTTCATCATCAATCTGGCCCTACATGGATACCCTTACGGAAGGAAATTTGACCTCTATAGGTAGGATGGCTTCAGAACCAAAGACCAATGAATATGGAGTGGCACCTATGGGAGTACGGATACTGGTGTGCTAGGCCCATAAGGAAAGGTTAAGTTGAAGCTATCAGTCACAATCAGCGTCATTGATAGTCTTTTTAAGGATTTTGATAATGGTTTTATTAGATGTCTTAGCTTAGCCATTAACTTGTGGGTAGTGTGGAGAAGATAAATGATGTTAGATATGTAATTTATTGCAAATTGGTGAACTTCCTAGTTTTTGAATGGATGATCATTTTTAGTGATAATGGATTGAGCGAAACGATATCGAAAAATGATATAATTGAGGATGAACTTTGAGAAAAAAATTTAGTGATGTACATCTTAGGGATGGCTTCAATCTATTTAGTAAAGTATTTGGTCGCTTTGATGATGAATTTGTGGTCATTGGATGATGTGGAATGGATCTTACCTATGAGGTCGAGTCTCCATTTTGCAAAGGGCCATGGTGATGTTATCATATGTAACTCTTGTGTTGGTGCATGTATCAAGTCTCCATGAATCTGGTATTACCGACATCCTTTGACAATGTGATAAGAATCTCATTCCATTGTAGGCCAATAATATCCTACTCTCATGATATTTCTAGCTAGGTTTGGACTACTAGAATGGGCTCCACATATACCTTCATGTACTTCATGCAAATTTATTTGTGCTTCATCGATATAAAGACATCACAAGAGGGTATTATCAAGGGCCCATCAATAAAGGATGTCACCAATGATGGCATATTTGGAGGCTTTGTAGATGAATGTATTATGTTGGTTGGAGGATAAGTCAAGGGAAATGATGTGGTTATGGAGGTAGTCATAAATGTCTTTGTACTATGGGGAGTTAGGACCAAAAATTTCACATAACATCTCAAACTTGGGGAAGTCTTAGGCAGGGATCAATAACTACTCTACCAAATAATCATACTGAGGCACATTGTTTTGGATATCCAAGAGAGAGCCAATAGTTTCCATGGCATCTACAACTTTGTTCTAAATGCAAGGGACCTGATGAAAGATAATGTTGTCAAAGTACTATATGAAACTGTCCATCATTCATTTATATGGAGTAATAATTTCATCCTTAGTGTCATAATCATCATTGACATGTTGAATTACTAGTTGGGAGTCACTGTATACTTGCAAGTTATTGATCTTCCACTTGATTTCCATCTGAAGTCCTGTGAGAAGAGCCTCATACTCTACTATTTTTTTGGTACATAAGAAGGAAATTCTGAATTATTTGGGTATGGTATCACCTTGAGGAGTGATAAATATGATGCCTACTCCTGAGAAATGATTTGTGCGAGACCCATCAAAGTACAACTTCCATGTCATTGGCATGTCTAAAGTGAATATAGACTCATCTAGAAAATTAGAGACTAATGGATGATCGATAATTACTTGTCCTTTTATTGATTTTCTTTCGACATACTGAATATCATACTTACTAAGTATCATAACCCATTTAGCTAGTCATCTTGTCAAGGCTACCTTACTGAGAAGGAATTTCAATGGGTCTATCTTGGAAACAAGCTTTTTTTGGTGATTCAGCATGTAGTGCCTAAGTCATTGAATAGAAAAAACTACCACAAGACAAGCATGTTCTATAGGGTTATAATTTAGTTTATAACCAACCAAGGTGTGACTGATATAGTATATTACTCATTCACGACCTTCATCTGAGTGATTAATTCCCCCCATGCTAATGTGCTTTCTAAAATGTAGAGGATGAAAGGTTTCCCATCGACAAGTTGGATTAGAACTAGTGGTGCTAGAAAGTAATCCTTAATTTTTTGGAAGGCCTCCTGACATTACCTGTCCATAGGAATCATGCACCTTTCTTGAGAAAGTGTTGAAATAGATGTATTTTTTTGGCTAGTTGTGCAATGAATCTTCCAATAGACTGCAGTCTTCCTTGTAATGTATGTAGTTGACTTATGTTGGTGGGTGAAGGCATATCTATTATAGCTTTGACTTTGGCCAGGTTGAATTTGATGCCTCATCTGGAAAAAATTGTTGGCAGATGGTCAACACTCCCCTTAGGATTTGTGACATGGACTAACCGCCTCTCATGGATCTGTTAACTCTGGTAGTTGTATCGGGCATTAAAAGGTCAATCTTTTGGTGGAATGAAAAATGTGAGCCAACAAGTGGTATCAGATCCAAAGGTGTCAGGTTTGAATCCCCTCAGGTAATGTTGAGGGGGAGTTTGTTGGAAGATGGTTAACACTCCCCTTGGGATTCGTGACATGGACTAACCACCTCTCATTGATCCGTTAACTCTAGTAATTGTATCAAGCATTAAAAGGTTGATCTTTTGGTGCAACGAAAAGTGTGGGCCAACAATCCATTCAAGGAAGTATGTCACAGTCAAGATTCCCATGACCCTGCTTAGTAAAGTCACTAAACCATGATAATCCTCATAGAAGTCACTTCTAAATAGTTCTTGGGGCACCCTTTTTGCACTCCCCCTTTTATCTTTCAACTAGTGTTGGTTGATCAGTGTTTTGCATTTCAATGGGTCCACCTTCCACATATTCTCTATGTATTCAATTGCTATTTTTTCTATAAGATCATGAGTGGGAATGTGGAATACTTGTGCTATAAATTTGGTGGAGAGGTCAACCAACACCCGAACATCCCACCAGAGTTATCGATACTTAGCATTTTTAGAATGACCGCCAGAAAACCAAACAATGGTAGAAGGATCGGGCTCTGCATGGCGGGTGGCAGGATAGGTTTGGCTATTTGGGAATTGCGTTCATGAAACAGTTGGGACAAAGTGGTAGTCCACAAGGACCAGCCCATAATCAATTTTTAACTCAGTCATTTTTTGTGCAACCGGGCCAAACAAAGGTGATAACTGAGGAGTCCACAAAGTGGACGGCCCAAGGTGGTTAGCCATTTTGAAATGGCGATCCTCACAAGGCGGCCTAGGAATGGTGGGCCACAAGGGATAGATCGCATAGGCTTCAATACTTAGTCAATTTAAGAGCATGACCCAGTCAATGAAGGAAGCCTTGGAACCTGCCAAGTCATTAGAAGGACAAGGTTCATTGTTTGAATATAGTGCATTGTAAATGGTAGCAAATGACGAATGGCAATCTATAGGAGACAACCAGTATACATTAGTGCAATGGTTCATTCGGAGATGATATGGTCAAAGGAATCTGCGGAGCAAGAGGGTGGCATGTGATAGTCATTTCTAAAACAGCGAAGGCAAAGAGCCACCATCACAAGGCGGCCCGCAAAAGCAGACCTATGAAGGAAAATAGTTGGGAGGGAACAATTTTGGCCAAGTACTGAATTCAAATCTGAGGATGACGAAAGATCAACCTTGTGGGGCCCGCAAGGTGAAAGGGCATGATGACATGATCATTTTGGAAATGAAAGGAGTTAAAGGAAAATCAAAGGTCAGAACCCCACAAAAGAGAACCCACAAGGTGGTTGGTATTTTACCTAGCTTAGATTTTTCATTGAGTCCTAAGGATGATGGTAATGAGGCGGAGCCCACTCATGCAGGCATTTCTGACATAGGTAATGATGACAAGCATCTTGCGGGCTGCAAGGGCTCGGTTGCCCTAGTTCGTGAACAATAGTGGAGGCCTTAAAAAAATTCCTAGCCTAAATCGGCTAATTTCAAAGGTTTTCCAATTTTTAGGACATGGGTTTTGTGCGTCATGGGGTCTTTTATCCAATTTGAGGTTTTATTTCTTGAAACGTTTTGAAAATTTTGTGAATTTTAAGAAAAACTTAAAATTGAGTAGCTAAAGAAACCATACCTAAAGAACCCGCACGAAGTTTGCAAGAATCTCGATAACAATGAAGCTCAAATGACGATGGCAGGGTGTAGGTAAGAAGGCAAGACAACTCTAAAATTTTTTAGAAAAGAATGTCGGTGAAAATGACCTTTCCAACTAACCTATCTATAGGATTTCATGTATTTAATGATGGCATTAAATGCCAGTATGTTGGAAGGCGGAGTTGGTGGGCACAAGTACCAAAAGAAGCGATGTCGGGAATGGCGAGGCTCATCATTTGATGGGCTGGAAAATGAACTATGAACATGAGTGTGGAACCCGCATGGCAAGTAGCCGAACTGACTTGGCCTCCACATGAATGACGATCAAACAATGAAATCAGAAATTGTTTGATGAGCTGGAAAATGAACTATGAACATGAGTGTGGAACCGGCATGTTAAGAAGTTGAATTGACTTGGCCTCCACACGAATGATGATCAAACAACTAAATCAGAAATTTTAGGGATGATGAAACTTGGTCAACCTAAGATGATGACTTTAGGACTCATTAAACATTTAGGGCTTTGTTGGCATTTTTTCCGCAACCCAAACATACTTCCCAAAACCTCTATGAGCTTGCCACATTCAATAGTAAAAGTCTAGAAAACGTATGGCCAACTTGATGAGAACAACGATAAGGCTAATTCTCCTACACTTTGGACTCTGTAAGATCTAGGAGGGTATTCCCTAAAATTTTCTCTTCACATACAAAATTAAACGATTCATTTGCAAATGCATAAGAAATAGATAGATTCCCCAATTGCGCTAAAAGGATGAAATCCTTCAAGAAATTGGCTATTCGTTAAAAAGGCTCGAGTCCAATTAACAAAGAATCACAAAGACAACTGAAGTAAATTGATAGGAAATGTTTGAATAAAATATCCTGAGGCCATAACACAAAACATGAAAGAATAAAACGTGATCAGAATTCCAGTACCATATCCCAAAGTGCGGAGTCAAAAGAGAAAACTAAACTACAGGGAAAATTTCATCTTAAGCATCTATGATCTATATGAATCACATTACAATCCACATATCTATACCTAAATCTATTACTTCTCTATGAATCTTATTGTTAGCTTGCATGAAATTACTAATTACCAAAAGCATTTAACCGATCCTTTGAACCAGAGCTATCGTTAAACATAATTCATAGTAAGGAACAAATGAAGATCCATGAAAATCATCTTGGATCAATATTTCATTAATAATCCATGCAAATTATCACAATAGTAGAGAAAAAAAAACTCAAAACATTCGCATGTTTAACAAAAACATTCTTAAGAACCCCATAATTGACCAAGTTATCTTATCTGACTCAAAACCTTCTAAAACCTGTACTTACATTCATACTCTCTGTATCACTAGACTCCTACTTCTCATATCTCAAATATTTCAGCAAACCTCCATCATGGCCCAGAATTCCATTTTACAAAACAAGGGAGCCAACAAGCCTGAGGTCAGAGAGTATACATGTCCATTTCTAATTGGACCGCTAATTCCTAATTCAGTTATATTTTCATTATGCAAGTGGAAAGCATAAGACAAGAATCATCATTAGTTGTTATGGAAGAAAAGAAACGATCCTCCAAAGGGCCACTTATTCACGTTGTGGAAGGAATCTTTAACCGTTGCAACACTTTACTCCACCTCGGCACCTTGTACTTGAATTTGAAAGGACAATGCATATTTTCAAATATAACCTCTAAGGCCAGACCTATATTATACATAACCAAGTTGCATTTCCCACATAATATTCATATTTCAAATTCATCTGTAAACAACTTTTTCCATAATTCAAAATCATCCTCGGATGGCCAATTAAAATCCATAACCTGATCAATCTTATCTCGATAGGGCGAATACTTTACCATTACTGACATGGCCTTTTTATCAAAGATCTCTGAGAAACTGATGAAAAATGATAGTTTCTCCAATGTATTCTCCAACATACCAATGTTAGCATTTCTACATATCTCATGGGTCTGAGCAATCATGATTTTAGTCATCTGATCCTTCCAAATCTGCAAAGATTTTATCTCGTCTTGACTATGCAGAATATGTGGCAAAGGAGTTAAGTCCTTTCCATCATATATAGTCTTTAACCCTTTGATCTTTAACTCCATAGGGGCAACATACCCCTGAAAATTCTGCTCCACAACTCCCTTGACAAATTGTTAGGTTGAAATAACCATAGGATATTTATCCCCATGCTGTTTTGCTCCCACTGCCATGAATTTCAATTTCTCAATTCTGGAGCTCCATCTATCTAGCAATGGAGTGGCCACCTCTCTATCTCTTCGGAAAATCCTAAGTGCTTTCAATATTAGAGCATAATTTCAATGAACACTATTCAATTTTCCCTGGACCTTCCTGCTTAAATGTTTTAGCACAGTGTCCACAATCACCGAATTGCTCCTTCCTGCAGACTCCCAAATTTGTTGCACCATCTCCTTATATTCCTCAACTTTCTAAATTAATTTCTCCCTAGAGAGTCCTTCTCCCAAGCTATTGGCCCTTTCAACTGCAATAGGCACTTGTCCCATGTTATATGGAACAATAGCTAAGGACTATTCTTGTGAAGAGGGTTGAGATTGTTCCACAGGTGGGTCAGAGATAGTGCAACTAGAACTAGCCTACCCTTGATACCTCAACATTTCCATTCTGCCTTTTGTTGACTCTTATTATATTCAATAATAAATTCATTGTATTGGCCTCTAAGAGTATCTCGATCATTGGTCAAATCCTCAATAGTTGCCTTGGTGAATTTTGCAACATTTACAACCATATTAGCAGCCTCCAATGTTGGGGTATCAACAACTCTTCTTATAACTAAGTGACCACTGAAATCAAATGGTTTTGCAACAATTGGTTTCTTGGATCTAGTGGATAGAGACAAGTTTGGCAAAGCATCCCACTCTTCACTAAAAGATGACCCCTTGAGCTCTAGCATAAATTCTTCATCAGTTGCAAGAAGTGGCCTATTGGCCCTTCTTATTGTTTCGAACACCACAACATTGACAATATCCCATTCAGGGAGTAACAATACTCCACTCTTCTGTACTAATGATCGGCCCTACTCTAGTGTTATTTCTCTGAATTTTTCCTTGATTTGTTCTCTGACCTTAGATTGAATTACCTTCTCTGGAAGCTCATGGTGCAAACTTATTTCTTGTGCCACTTTCTCAACATATAATGAGACATGTGCTCTCCACAGAAAATCTTTGAAAGCACTGTTTTGGATAGAATAGTCATCCATCATGAACTCTCTACAAGCCTCCATTCTTAGATCATTATTTTCTACTCCCCTTATTTCATCTTTTCCCAACCTAAGAGCAACTGCCCCAGAACTTGATGGACTATCCAGTGGGAAAGATGGAGTTCCTTGATGCATTTTGTCAGGACGAACAATGATCTCTTCATCCTCATCACCATCATAATCAACCATCTTTGTTTTTTTAATTTTTTGCCTCTTTGGTGATGGAGGACATTTTTGGTCAACAATTCTAGGAGGGGAATCCAAATCAACAATATTTGGCGCTGACTGCCCCGAAGAAGATGATGCAACACTTTTGGAAACTTCACTAGCTTTGATTCCCCTTTTCCTAGAGAAAACATTTATCTTCTTTGGAGGATGATAAGTAGGCCTCTCCTCCAACCTTTCTTCAGAATACTCCTTGATATTTTTTGAATTTCCCCTCTCTTCCACAACTCGTTCATCTTTCAGAATTCCCACCCAAATCTCAAAAATTTTGATGGCATACCAAGATCTATTGTATTCACCATTAATACCAGGTATAGGATTGAAATCTAGTATCTTTTCTTCCTTTCTTTTGACCATCTTGGTGAAGGTGACGTATTTTTCCTTTTTCTCATCTTGTTCTTCTACATCAAAAATGTTCCTGATAATATCTTCAGGAAAGTAGAAATTATGGACAAAAGTCTCAGTCCGGTGCTTAGCCTTCATTTGAGAGATAAAACCCTCAGGATCATGATTCCTAGGGCGTACAGTCTTGAATGCATAAGGTATAAGCAGTGTATACAAATCCTTCCATCCTCCCTTTGCCATAACAAAATCTGCAAAAGTTGTATATTTAGGGAAGAAAGGCCATTTCTTTTGTTCTGTTGGCAAATGTACTTCTTGAGCACACCCCAACTGTCTCATGATTTCCTGAAAACCAATTCTTAGAGGCACATCCCTCGAAAAAACATAAGGGTTGACATTTGTGCCATAAATTCTAAAAATTGTTGTATTATGGTAAGGGATAATATCTCCCCAATTATGTGTCAATTTTAATTCAGGCCTTCTCTCAATTGACCTCAATAAATCATGAATCTCTTTAGGAATCTTGGGAGGGTCAAGAACAAGAGCCTTCTTCAATTTGGATCCAAAGACACTTTGGAACGTTACATAATCAAACTTGTGATCATGCATATCAAGGATCCTAGTCCAATATTGGACAAGCATTTCAATACTGCCCTCCTTTTTCTTCAATTCCAAATCCTTTTCAAACACTGCCTAGCCCCTATATAGAAACATGTGAATCAACAGGGAATACCACTTGAAACCAACCCACTTCTTTCCTTCCTTTAAAGCCACTAGATACCCATGCATCTTCTCTACCAAATAAGTGGAAAAATTATATACCACGTTAAAAAATGGATGTTGAATGTTCACAACCATGTACATGATATCGATAGGCAGAGTATTCTTCAAACTGATTTCCATAAGTTCTCACAAGGTACAAATTGTCTTCTTGAAATAGCTACAGAAATAGTTTACAGGAAAAGGCTCTGGCTCATTCTTGCCAATTACCACTTGCTTCTTACTCTTTCCTTTTCCCAAGGTTGCCAAATGAGGTATCGAAAGAGATGTTTTGAAAAAACCCTTGGTGTTTCTGTATTCTTCTTTGAAGCTTTGAGATTTATGGCAACCATGTCCTGATTCCATTCATGTAGATCAAATATTTTTGCAATTTCCTCCCTGGTTATCCTTACCATTTCTAAGCTAGAATGAGTTCTCACTCTGGTTATAGGGTCATACCTTGCAGCAACATCCTTTAATAAGTCTACATCCAATTAGACATTAGGAACCACCAGCTTGCCCAAATCCAACCTCCACAGGTTACATAAAGGAACACATAAATTTATATTCCCAAACCTATTTGAGAACAACTTCCATCCAGTATATGGTAGTTCAGCATAACGAGCCGCACATTGATTATCAGTTAATCCTTCCACGAGCAACAAACCATAGAACAAAGCTTTTCCCTCAAGCCTTTTGCTAGTAGAAGGATTTAATAAATCTATGATGTCCTGGGAAAAGGGTTTGGTAGTGGCCTCAGAGCCAGAGCTTCGGGCCTTTGGTCCCATTTATACAAGATAGAATAATTCGAGCTAGGGATTTTATATATCTAACAGTTATAACTCACACCTTATAGCTTTAAGCAGAAAAATGCTTCAAAATTCTATAAACCTCAACAATTATCAAGACAAGCCCTAAGGTCCTTTAAAGAAAATCTACTCGAACAATCTTTCAGGAATGGAAGAAGAAACAATTGATAATGTTTCTTCAAGCAACCATAAAACCTTCTAAAAACACAAGAAATGGTATATGTGTTACTTATGGTTTCACTTGCAGAACGTTAATGACAGTGAGGCTTGAAAATCACAAAGACGGCTTGCTTTGCTCGGCACTAGCAATTCTTCTTCAACGTGGAGATATACACGAAAAATAGAAATTCACTAATCTTTTAGCATTTAATTATGAGAGTAGAGTCGAACTCGACCATTCCTATTCACTCGTGTGATATTAAATAGCTATAGTACAACACCAACTTATTTCAAATGTGACCCATTGATCAAAAACAATGTAGGCCAGGAGAACGGCTTAGATTGAGTCAAAACAATTTAAAAATACCATGTCCATTCACCAGTCTTTAGGTGAACAGGAGATCACCTACCAAGCACAACATTAGCACAGAACAAGACCCACCTTGGTCATCCATCGTACATCATCAAAGTCTACGTGTCAACAATTTGCACACCTCGCAGCATTATTAAAACTAAATTTTTAATTGTGCGAGGTCAGTGAGGGACAACCACGATGTGTAAGTAAAGAAACAGTTGTCAGCACTAGTATCCATTATCAGTCAATGAACAAAACTAGTCCCCACCATCAAATGCGACAGGTGGTAGCATCTCGCATGGCTCGCACCACTTTTATGACATCAACAGGAAACCTTGCAAGGTCTACGAGGAACAGTCCAGATGAAGATCAGTTCATCCGACATCTACGCAATTTGCACATGTGAAAAAGTTATTTATAAAAAAGGGGACTGACTAGGTGGATGGGGAAACAACCCTCGAGGTCGAAAAGGTTTTTTAGAGGTTAATCTAAAACAATTTATCAGCCCGACACTATGGAAAAATTCAATACGGTCAAGACACAAAAGACCGAAAGGACAAGTAAAGAGGGGCCAGTAAAGTCACGACCAAAAGGGATTAAGACCTCACTTAAACAACTGCCCACCGTTAATAATGATTCAACGTTCGAAAAGAACACCTATGACCCAGACTCATTTGTAAAACCCAAAACCCAACCAATTAGAGCCAAGGATAAATAAATTCACAAGGGGAAAAATCTAAAAGTTCCACTAGGCTCAAAAATAGGGGGCATGCAAAATGAGATGATGACAAAAGCAACCCAACAAGAATGAAAAAATAGAGGGTACCTATTCGGAATAGGGCATGTGTGCTATAGGCATAATAGGTAGGAGACCAACAAAGAGGGGAATGCCAATATACACCAAAGGAAGCTCTCCAACCTAAATTCTAAAAATTTGAGAAATCCAAAGTTGGATTAGATGATGTGTGTTAGATAAAAAGATAGAGGAGTTTTCATCATTTTCTACTGACCCAAGGCCACACGATATATATCCAATTCCCTTCTAATATTAGTTACTTCCCTGATTTTAGCCACACCCAAAAAATTTGTATCATCCACAAATTGTAGATGGGACTGAGGTGGCAAACCATTTCCCTGTCCCCATCCTTGAATGCCACCTTGTCACACCTGATGGTTAATGAATCTACCTAATCCTTCAGTTATAATGATAAATAAATAGGGTGATAATTCAAATGTTAGTACTATTATAAAATGGAAATTTTCAAATAAATTGCATTCAATTGGCCAAGGATCTCATTAACGGGAAATTAAAGAAAAAAAAAGATTTCATTAGAACTAAAAGTGAGATAGAATATTATGGTTTTGTAGTGCAATAAGGAAGATGCTCCCCATCATGAAAATGATGAGGGATATATTTTTAAGGAATTAAACATGTACAATTAGAGTTTGGATTCAATGGAAAATGGAGGAATTTTATGATCTCAATATAGCTTCTCACTTAGAGATCATACATCACATAAGAAGCATCATTTAAAATTTGTGTCCCTTCATGGAGTAAGGGGTTTGGATTTTCTTAAGATTTTTTGTGGGTGTAGTTAATGTATCTTCATTGGTTGAGGTTATTTTGTAATATAGAGAAGGGATTACTTCCCACAACACTAAAGGAGGGATATTAACACACTCAAAGTAGGTGTGGACTCTCAGAGAAGAGTTGTTCTCTCATGTGCGAAACTAGAGGATGGGCCTTGATGCACTCAAAGTAGATGTGGAGTTTCAAAAGAAATTTGTTCTATAATTGTGATAATATGATGGGGATATTTTATCTTCTCTCATGTTGTTCATATGTTTTATAGGTTTGATAGTCAAAAGATCCATTGATGGAGTCAATTTGGTGTTTCCTAGGTGAACAAGGATAATTGGTGAAGGCACTTCATCAATGTCTCTAGAAGGGTTGTTGTGTTCAATCCTTGTAACGTTCCACCATTTTTTCGAATTGATGTATGATCTACAGAAATCCTGGGATGTTGCAGAGGTGACGAAATTGAGAAAAACCAAAAATCCAAAATTTTGGCTTTTTTTCGGTATTTTCAAGGTTCTAGTAAATCAAATTTTTGGAGGTCTTCGGATCAAAATTTGGGGTTGAAACTTGTGCCAATTCCTTAAAATTGAATGTTAAATCCATTTATTTTTAGGACTTGAGTTAGTACTCTTGGAGACCTTTCCAACAGTGTAAATGGATTTGAATTTTGAGCACCGAGTAGAAACTTATGACCCCACTGTTGATGGGTGTTTTAGCACTTCTCAACACAGATAATGCATAGGTTCGTCACCTCTTTTGAAAGGTAGAAATTTGCAAACAAGTTACAAATTTCTACCTTGGTGATAGAAAAAGAAGAAGGGGTGACCTACAATATGTCCACTATTAACCTGGGCGCAACTACAAGAGAAGAAAAGATTGATCAACTCCAGGATTTTGTGGCTACAATTGTCCATCAAATGAACAAAGACCAGTCCTTCAAGGAGGAATTGAAAGCATAACTAGCAGATCTCACTACCTACATACAATAGTGCTCTTCTATAGAAGAATTGACAATGACATTGTTAGCCCCGTTGCTACTGCTATCTAAAGACCACATGGACAAGTTGGAGAAAAGAAAGAATTGGTCCAAGGCCACTGAGGATTGGTTGCAATGTGTAATTTACAATGGATATATGGGCATTGGCCACACCATCAGAACAATAAACAAGTTTTGAGACCTAAAAAACAATTAGAGTCTACCGAGAAAGCCTTCCATCACTTCACGGAGCTATACAAGATTACCTATCCTAAGCTCGAGGCCATCCTAAAGATACCAGACAAGTTATGTGAAAAGGAGTTGGGTCTGGTAAAGAATGATCAATGGCTCATTGAAACATGGAACATGAGCTTAGACCATTGAAAGGAAGTCTTGGAGCAAGTGCTCCATGAGGTAGAGCTTGATTTATAGTTGGCCAAAGAATAGCGGACGGATGTTGAGGACTACCTGAAGTTGATGACAAATTATGAGATGTTGGCCCTCGAGCTCAATGCAGAGAAAATTAGGTCATACTTCCAAAAGAAAATGGAGAATGGAACAACAGGTTTGTTGACACCAGATTTTATGGACTTCACCACCCATGCCTTCGTCCAGTCTGAACAAATAGTTAAGGCAATGCCTAAGTGCATGAAGAATTGGGAGCAAATCACGGGCCAATCAAAGAAATTATTGTCTCAAATACTCCAATCAGATATAATGGAGTGTGATAAGCTCTGGGTGTTAATCGAAAAATTTGTGGAGTATGCCATGTTGCAAAAGGAGGTTGGAAAACCTATCATTGATGATGAATTCCTCATTGTTTAGCTACAACAAAGAGAAATTAGCTAGAAGAAAAATTGCTATAGTGTTGGACACTAGAAGACGAAACATGCTAGAGGACAAGAATATATTTTAAATTGTAATATATTTGGGGGTAGATGAAACCCTAATTTGTAGTGAATCTTGGCCACTCATTTTTCTTCTTGAGCACTATAAATAGGGGGTCTCCTCTCATTTTCAAGAGAGAGTTGAATTGTTGTAAAGACATGTTGCTGAAACTTAATAGAAATTCATTCAATTTGGTGGATTCTTGAGTTTCATTCATGTTTCATGACTCTTCTCCTCATAGTTATTAAATTTGAATAGATTTACTTTGTTTTTCCATGTGTTTTATATGCCTTAGTAGCTTAGTTAATGATGTTCACTTATTTTGAAGAGTTTTGTTGTGTTGATGCCTTTCCTTGTTCATGATTTTTGCTATTTGTTGATGATGAATAGCAATGCAAAGCTAGTCTAAACATTCATATTGATTGTTGCACTTTAAAATTCATCTTTATTCATGTTTATGGTGAATGAATGATTGGAAATTTATATACCTTAGAAGATAGCACTAGTTTCATGATACTGTAGATTAATTTGGTTAAGTGGAACTTGGTTTCAAGAAGGTTGTCCACTATAGCACTCTCCATTGTCACTGTTCATTGGTAGTTTCAGGTCTAGGAACTCCTTCCTTCCCCTTTCCTTTTGACCTTTCTTTGAAATAATAGTTTAGGAAAAGTTTAGAAATCATTTTAAATCCAAATCTGAGATTAAAAGTGGAGTCTGGACTGTTGTTTTGAACTTGCAACAACTACACATCAATTCCAACTCTCAAGAACTCCATTCAAAGAACCAATTTCCCTCCAACTTAACACATGTAAGGATGCCTTGTGATTATCAACAAAATCACATAAAATCAACTAAGATATTCTAAACAAGTTATGACCTGACACCTAAGAGAACTTGGGGTAGCGATTTGTAACTCATTTGCATGTTTCTACCTTTCAAGAGAGGTGATGCACAAATGCATTATCTATGTTGAGAAGTTCTAAAATACCCATCAACAGAATTGGCGCTAGAAGGAGAGCACAATTTGTGTTAAGTTGGATCGAATCGGTTCATTCTCCCCTAAAATATTTCATAGAATTTTGAGATCCATACTAAATAAAGGTAAATTTCAAGAGTTACCACCCCCTACCAGAGCTAGAAGAGCTAAAAGAGGCAAAATATCCACCTCCACAACATCCAACCAGCCCACTTCACCTCCATCCTCTCCTTCCACCCATTCACCTTAACCTTCTCCTTCACCCTTGGCAGCACATTTCTCCCTTCAATCGCTCCAAACTAGCTTCCAAGTTGTCATCTCCCACAACCAAGACGTTTCCTTTCAACCCAATGCACCTCCTTTTTGGGGCATTGTCCCAATAGCTACTGCTACCCCTTTGCAACCTCAATTCAATCTGACACAACCTCCTCCACCTCCTCCTCCCATGGCATGGATGGGAAACAACCTATCTCCCTTGTCCTTCAATGTCTACCATGATATTCAAAAGAACCCAAAGGGATTTTGCACAAATTTTATCCCCAAGATCCACTGAGGATGGTAGAGAAAAACATCAAGATCTTTCAAACAACCCTGAAGGATATGTAGATTCAACATGAAGACATGGAATTTAGGCTATTCCCTTATTCCTTGGGGGAGGAGGCCTTCTACTGGTATGTTCATTTACCAATATGGAAAATAACTACTTGGGATCAGTTGAAGAATGTCTTCCTCCAGAAATTTAAAGTCCCAATCAGCCCCTCCGAGCTATGCTAGCAATTAATGGCTATCTGAAGAGAATTCAACGAGTCGATCAACTCTTTCAATGACATATTGCATCGAGCATACATGAGACTGCAGACACCTTATGTGGTCAATGATCCTTCTGCCCATTTGGTGTACTATGCATCCCTAGACAACCTCACTTTTGCCTTGGTGAAAAGGATGAACCCGCTACCTACCCAGTTGATGGATGCCTATGCAGAAGAAGTCAAAGCTAGCACAAATCTAGGATAGCACATTGTTCATCCATTTCTATCCTTGGGATCGACTTCTCATCCGTATTAGGTTCAAGGGATTACCCAAGCTTTAGCACAATAGATGCCCTTGATGAATCCAATTTTGCAACTCACGATGGTGCCCCACCCCAGACAACCATTGAGTCAAGCGCCTCTCGTGCCTAAATACTTGCAGCTCCAATAGAAACAGGTTCACACATAGATGTCCCAAATGCTGACATACCTCCAAATTTTTGAGTGCCCACCCATTCGTCAAAATCAACCAACTGATTTTCCTTCAAAATTCAGCTTCATAGTCAATTAACATAGAGAAGGATAGAATAGATGAGTTGACTGAGATGATTAAGAAATTGTCAATAGAAATGACACACTTAAAAAATCAGAGTAACTAGCTACAAGCCTCTTAGAGAATCATCCAGGCCAACCTCAACCATAACAATCATGATAACTGGGGTAGTCATGATGTTGGTGCCTCTCCCAGACAAAATTATGAAAGAAACCAGAATTCAGGGTTGAACTTCGACAGAAGGCCTTCTCAAGTAAAAAATCAAACATGGAATACAAGTCCAAACAATGGTGGAATTCCCGTGCCTCTGGACCAGCCCAATGGAGGTGAAAAGACTATGAGTGAGGTATACCTAGCTAAGGTTGCCCTATATGGTTGGTGCCGCATCCATAAGATGAGCAAACATTTCAAGTTGGAGTGTCCAGAGTTTCAGATGGCTATCGAGACTTTCCAAATAGAGGTATAGAAAATTGTTGATAGTTCAGGGTGCAGAGATATCATTCCATCCAAACCATATGATTCCTTAATATTGGTGGTCAACCAGGCTCCTTTCCCAAGGGGTGAGAGCAAAGTGCCCAAGAAGGAGATTGTTGCTACAAATGATGAAAAATTGGAAGAGGTAAGTACCAAAAGTCCTTAGTCTCAGCTCTTTAATTTCAAAGATAACAATCCAGTAGATGAGGAAGAGTCGAGAGAGGATGAAGTCCAAATTTTTGACCAAAGGACAACCCCATATGACCTAAGGAATAAACAAGCTGGTGGGAAAGTAGGTGGCCCTTTCACCACTTCCACCCCACCCAAAAACTAAAGTACCCCTCCTCACCCAAATGCCAGTAATAACCTAGGCTATCCTCATATACCTACCCCGTACTTTAATAGGAATAGGAAGCAAGGTCAAAACTAGAACCATCCTACTGGCTCTTCACAAAATGCTCGTTTTGAAGCTGAAATTGAACAAGTGGGGGAATACATAGCAAAAGAATTCAAGAAATGGTCAAGCTGAGTTTGTCTTCCTTCAAGTTGCTCAAGGTCCCAATAGTTAGGAATTCCTTTTTTAGGATGATCAATGGCACCCCTTCATCCAATTCAACCCAGGAAGTACCTACCAAGAGGGTATCCATTGGCGATTCTCAAAATGAGCCTATCGTCTGATAGATCTTCAATAAGAAAGAAGACCTACCTTCAAACTAGAGGGCAAACAAACAACCTACCAAGGAATAGGATCAGACCCAAGCCCAAGACAAAGGAAATAATAAGTATAAAGGTTAGGTGGCCCAAGTTGATATCTCAGGAGGGTTGTTTCAAGGAAAGTTGGAAATCCCTCCCTTTCTGACCACCATTAGGATATTTAGGAAAAATCTTCATAATTGTTTGCTTGATTCGAGAGCTTCTCCCAATGTCATGCCCCTAGCAATATGCAAAGCTTTGGGAATAGTCTTGACTACCTCCCGGTGCAAGGTGATGCAATCGGATATAAAAGAGATCAACATAGTTGGTGAGATCAATAAAATACCTATGTAGATTACTGTTGATCCAAGGATACAACAAACGATTGACATTCAAGTTGTTGATATCCCTAATACTTATAGCATCATTTTAGGAAGGGGTTTCACATGGGCATTGAATAGATATGCTACCACAGATTTTTCTCACCTATGGCTACCATGGAAAGGGTCACCAAATTAGATCCATA
The DNA here is from genome assembly GCA_007115665.2 of Sequoiadendron giganteum. Classification (NCBI taxonomy): domain Eukaryota; kingdom Viridiplantae; phylum Streptophyta; class Pinopsida; order Cupressales; family Cupressaceae; genus Sequoiadendron; species Sequoiadendron giganteum. Next base: position 435,771,537 of record CM021101.1, on the reverse strand, counting down.
TAGACCAAGAACCACACATGAAGTTCATGATTACAGAGTATAACAACACAAATGAAGTATTGTTTGTTGAAACAGAGCTAGGGAATTACTGGCCCGTGGCATATCTAGATGAACAAGAGTGATATGAAGAAGAAGCAACTGAGGAGGTCCTCCTTGTACTATGCAGTCCACCTATTAGCTTGGTCCACATGCCCTAGAGCATATAAGTATTGATTGAGTCAAATGATGAAGAATCCTACGAAGATGGCAGTCCTGGATTGTTGGATGGCTTCCAAGATTTCATGGAAACATGTGTGCAGGATCAACTAAGTTTAGGAGCAACAATGATTTTTTAGGAACTCTTGTTGCCTAGTTGGTGCAGGGTACACAATGTTGCTCATTCAGAATTTGAATGTTGCTTGTGCCAAACAACAATTGAGCACATTAAAAGATAGGTTGTCCCAAAATGGGAAACTCAATGGGTACAACCAGATCAAGGCCATGTTGAACCCACGCAACCTCCTAAGGTTTCTAAATTAAAGATGTCATCGGTTGTAAAGGAAATCTTGGTTGGTTTCAAGATCAAGGATTCTTCCAAGTTTTGGATGTTGTGCTTTGATGGGTCCAAATCCAAGCAGGGATACGAAGCCAATTTCGAATTGATCAACCCAATGGGTAAATCATATTTTTTTTCCCACAAACTTCAATTTTCTTGCACAAAAAATGTAACAGAGTATGAGGCATTAGTTCTTGGTTACTTAATGGCATTAAAGAAAAGGGTCAAAATGTTAAAATTCTTTGGTGACTCAGAGTTAGTCATGAGACAAGTGAGGAAAATTTATTCCTGCTATGATAGAAAGCTAACTAATTATAGGCATAGGGTATGAGACCTATTACAGAGCCTAGATGCATTTAACATTCAATCGATCTTTCACTCCTAGAATTATACTGCCAATTCCTTGGCTCAGGAAGCTAGCACCCTCTAGCCCCTATCATTGTTTGGCCTTAAAAGGTTTACTGTTGAACTCACCTCCATCCCATCTATACCAGAACATGTGGCTAATTTTCAAGTGTTCAATGATGATAAACACATCTTGGATTTCATCACCAGCTCCGATGTGTTTTCGACTTAGATAATTGATGAGACTGAACCTGAGGAGGATGAGTTAGATATAGAAGGGGTCATCAACCTCAAGATCAACACTATTCCTAGAGGTATGGTCCAACTTGAGTGAATATTTGAATTAGATCACATTAGAGATCAAGATCAGCAAGCAAAGAAGGACTCCATTAGCAATCGATGTGATACCCATAACCTTAGAACAACCAAGGATGCTAAGAATGTATTTATTGGTAGGGTGTGCACACTAGAGGAAAATAAAGGTATTATTGATGCTTTGTGGAAGTATCATGATGTAGTCGACTGGAGTTACAAGGACTTGAAGACATATGACACTTCAATCATCACGCACACCATTCCTCTTCAGCCAGACATGAGATTGTTTCGACAGCGACAACGCCTTGTCAATGCATTGTTGGAATTGATTATTTACAAAGAAGTGCGAAAGTTACTTTCCATGAGAATCATATTCCTAGTCAAACATTCCACATGGGTGGTAAATCTAGTTCCAGTCAAGAAAAAGAGGATTGAAATCAGATTGTGCGTTGACTTCCGCAACTTGAACAAAGCTTCATAGAAAGATAACTACTTGGTGCCTTCATTGGATGAGGTACTTCAAATAGTCAATAGTTCTCAAATTATTTATTTCCTAAATGGATATTCTAGGTACAACCAGGTAATGGTGCAATATGAAGATAGGCACAAAACAAGATTCACCACCAAGTGGGGAACCTTTGCATATAGGAGGATGTTGTTCGGTCTCATCAACGCTGGTACCACTTTCCAGCATGCGATGGACATCGCCTTCAAGGACATAATTGGTAAGTGTATAATTATTTACATGGATGACCTCATGGTTTTTTCAAAGAAGTGTAGTGATCATGTCACTAATCTATGCAAGGTATTCCAAAAGTGTAGAGATTTTGGAATTTATTTGAATCCAAAAAAATACATCTTCGCAATTACAGAAGGCAATTTGCTCAGACATGTTATTTTAGAAAGAGGAATTTCAATAGACCCCAAGCGGATCCAAGTGATACTGAATATTTAGTTGCCTAAAAGTAAGAAAGGGCTGAAATCCTTCTTCGAAAAGATAAATTTCATCATAGGCTTTACTGAGATAGTTAAGCCACTCAACACCATGTTAAAGCAAGACATTAGAGTTGAATGGAAACCAAAGGTGAAGCAAGACTTTAAGGAAATCAACAAAGCAATCATCGATGCACTTGTCTTAGTCAGTCTTGACTATCTGAAGCTGTTCTATATCTACTCATTTGCTTCAGACCATTCTTGTACCAACATATTGACTCAAAAGTATGATGAAGGAAGTGAGCACCCAGTCGCCTTCATGAGTGCTTCATTAAAATAAGAGGGTAGGCCCTCACCCAAATAATGGTTGAAGCAGTAATTGAGGCAGGACCTGAGCTAAATTTCCAATAGTATCATCTTGAAGATGCCTCCCCTGAAGAGTGGTATGATGGCATTTTCTACTACCTGTTACATAACAAGTGCCAACCCTTCTTACAAGGAGTCCAAAATCACACCCTTAGACTGAAGAGCAACAAATATATGTTGCAAGGCTTTGTACTTTACAAGAAAAATCATGAAGGGATCTACCTTAGATGCCTGGGCAGGGAAGAAGTAGTCTACATGATGAAGAATTTCATGATAAATTTGACACTGGCCATGGATTCGGTCTCGCAACCGCTTATCAAATCCTCCGGGTTGGGTACTATTGGGTGAACAATTTCAAGGATGCACATCATCATGTCTGAACTAGCCATGTCTACCAAACAACTGTTGTCAGAGAAAGAAATGTTGCTCTCCCGCTCCAACCAATCCTAGAGCTAAGGCCATTTGCACAATGGGGTCTCAAATTCATTGTTCTGGTAAGCCCTCCATCCTCTGTAGGCCATAGGTACATTCTAATTGCCTCTGATTATTGTACTAGATGGACTAAAGAAATTGCATGTAGGAAGTGTACCATATAGGTAGTTACTAACTTTCTTGAAAGTTTTATTCTAAATCATTTTGGTTGCCCATATGCCCTCATTTGTGATAATGGCCCCGCCTTTTCCTCCCTAAAATTTTCTAGTTGGGCCTTTGATGATGGCATTGCCCTTAAATTTTCATCCAATTACTACCCTCAAGGCGATGGCCAAGCTAAATCCACAAAAAAAAATCTGATCACTGTGATCAAGAAATTGCTTGACAAATTCGCAGTTGTGCTTTTCCATTTGGGCAAATCGTACTCACCACAAGGTTTCCTTGGGTAATTCCCTATTCCATCTAGTCTATGGACTAGAAATTTTCTTTCCTGTCCACCTAAATATTCCCACTCTCCAATTCATCAGTGCTTATTATGAGAAGGGGGACCACAAAGAATCTTGCCTAGTCGAATTGTTACATTTAGAAGAAGTCCCTAATAAAGCCATTGAAAATTTTTCCAAACATCAGGGCGTAGTCAAAAGATGGTTTCATCGATGAGACAAAGTAAAAGCGTTTAGAATTGTTGATTTGTTCCTATGTTGGGACAAAGCCCATGAAAAGAAGGGGGGACATGACAAATTCGACAAGCTTTGGCTTGGCCCCTTTCAAATTTCAGAGATTTTAGGAGACAATGCCTTTCACCTTAAGACATTGACTGGAGAGGATGTCCCATTACCAATCAACAAGCAGTATCTGAAGAATTATTTCCTCCCCTTAGCTTCCAAAGGTCTCCTATGTAAATAATTGTATATAGGTTAGTCTAGGTTTCCTTTCATTTCAATGTTTTGCTTTGCTTTTTCTCGTTTCCCAACTGTTTTGTTTTACTAAGAGTTTCCTTGTTCCAGCTGCAGTGGTCGTGCTTAGTCTAACGAACAACTCACTTGGCTGCCTACTCTTTTTGTTCCTTGGATAAATATTCACTCCCAACTATTGGTCTCTAATGGCCTCCATGAATTTGGTTTCCTCACTTGAACTTTGAATTGACCTAGGAAAGGACCCTTATTTAAATCCCTTTGCCACGTGTCTTGAGTCATACATGAAAATACACTTTATTTTTTTCCAAGGAGCTATGTAGTAGCTATTAGGATGGTTGGGAAAGTGAAAAATCTTAAGTTTTCTCTAGTGACCACTTTGATTCCAAACCCACTGTAAGCTTCAATGCTTACACCGTTGAGTAAGAAATAGGAAAAAGTATCAAAACAAAAAATATCAAGAAAAGGAAAAGAAAAGAAAATTCAAAATATGCAACTATATGGGTGTGCGAATAAATCTATTGGGGCTATAGACACCCATCTGGAAATAGAGAAATGTTCATGGGATCAAAGTGATAACTCCATCAGGGCTATGGACGCCTGACTGGCAGCGGGGCAATGTCCAGGTTACTTTTGGGGTTAGACGACTTACGTAGCTTCCCTCCACCTGATTAATGGTTTCTTGTATGGTCTTCAAGGAAAGTAAATGAATCCATCATGCACACAGTTCTGAGATATACTTGCTCATTAATTCAATGAAGGATCTCGATCTCCCTCAAGCTCTTAGTTCACCCATGGAAATTGGCTTTCAATCTACGAAACCAGAGACTCTAGGTTCTGAATGAAAGTTTATCCTTGGAACAATCAGGAGTGTTCTCCAATGGAGTCACCATTTTTTGTGCCTATAGCACACATGTCCCATTCTAAAAGGGGACCCTCTCTTTTTTCATTCTCATCAGGTTGCTTTTGTCATCATCTCATTTTGTGTGCCCCCTATTTTTGAGCCCCAAATGGTCAATGAGTCCTAAAGTCATCATATTAGGTTGACCAAGGTTCACCATCCCCAAAATTTCTAAGTCTTCAGCCTTCACGAAATCCCCTTGGCAGTTTGCCTAAAGAGCTTTAAACTATCATCCTTCACCCTTTGTGGGCTCATCCCTATGAGCCACCCTGGGTGGGATTCTATTGTCTAATCATCATTCACACGGTGGAAAATTTGGTTTAGATTCCCACCATGCAGGTTTTGCACTCATATTCGTTGTTAGTATGCTAGCTTGTCAAACGGTGAACGTTCGCCTGCTGCCCACCCCGCGGGCCTCGCCATTCCCGTCGTCACTCCTTTCGGGACCTATGCCCACTAACATTTTCCTTCCAACATACTATAATTTAATGATATCATTAAATACATGAAATCCTCTAAAAAGGTGAGTTGCAAATGTCATTTTCATCGACATTCTTTTCTGAAAGTTGTCAGAGCCCTCTTGCCTTTGCCGCCTTCGAGTCTACACCCTGCTATCATCGTTTGAGCTTCATTCCTACTGAGGTTTTTGCAGAATTCATGTGGGTTCTTTAGGTAGGGTTTCTTCCATTGCTCAGTTTTAAGTTTTTCTTAAAATCCACAAAATTGTCAAAACTTTTTGAGAAAGAAAACCTCAAACTGGATAAAAGACCCCACAACGCACAAAACCCATGTCGTAAAAATTGGAAAACCTTTGAAATTAGCCCATTTAGGCTAGGTGGAATTCAAGACCACCACAACCATTCATGAGCCAGGGCAACCGAGCCCTTGCAGTCCACAAGACCCTCACCAAACTGTTGTTACCCATGTTGGACCCATTTGCATGGGCAGGCTCCGCCTCATTACCATCGCACTTAGGACTTAACGAAAAATCTAAGTTAGGTAAAATACCCACCAACTCGTGGGTTCCACTTTGTGGGGTTCCGACCTTTGATTGCCCTTTGAATCTACGATTTCCAAAATGGTCATCTCGTCATGCCCTTCCACTTTGCGAGCCCTATAGGTCCATCTTTTGTTGTCCTCGGACTTGAATTCAGTACTTCGCCGAAATTGCTCCCTCCCAACTACTTACCTTTGTGGATTCACTTTTACAGGCCACCTTGTGTTTGTGTCTCTTTGCCTTTGTTGTTTTAGAAAAAACTATCACACGCTGCCCTTCTGCTCCATGGACTCCACCGACCATATCATCACTAATTAACTTATTTGGGTCATCTCCTACATACCATCAGCCGCCATTCGCCTCTGTTTACAATGCACTATCTTCAAATGGTGAACCTTGTCCTTTCGACTACTTGGCAGGTTCTGAGCCTTTCTTCACTGACCGGCTCATGATCTTAAATTGACTAAGTATTGAAGCCTATGTGGGCTAGCCCTTGTAGCCCACTATTCCTGGGCCACCCTGTGAGGACCTCCATTTCAAAACAGCTAACTACCCTGGGCCATCCGCTTTGGGGACTCTGCACTGTTCACCTTCATTTGGCTTAGTTGCACAAAAAATGATTGAGTTAAAACTTGATTATGGGTCAATCCTTGTGGGCCACCACTCTGTCCCAACCATTTCATGAACACAGTTCCCAAATAGCCAAACCTAACCTGCCACCTACCATACAGTGCCCAATCCTTCTACCGTTGTTTGGTTTTCTATCATTCGTTTGACAAATGTTAAGTATCGATAACCCTAGCAAGCCTGAAGGTGTAGACTGCCACCTATGGGTCGTTGTCCTGCCTTCATCATTTCACACTAGCTATCACCCAGCTACCTTCCATGGTCTTCGACCTGTGTCTTTGATAAATGTTAAGGGTTTTTTTATGACGACCATCGTCGTTGCCTGCGGGTCCCACCTTGTAGGACTCCGTCTATGAGTTTCTTCCTTGCTAGCACTGTTTCCTAACAACAGACCTCCAAATGGCTGCCAGTCCAGGGAAACCCGCATCCCTGGGCTCGCATTGCCCAATCTCACCAAATGAAAGGAAAACGATGATTTTTAGGATATTTTTTGATCTTTGAAGGATGAATTATTTGATCTAATGCTCATTTTGTAGGTTTTCACTAATGCTCCCCTTGTTTTATACATGAATCTTCTTATTGTGTTTGTTCCTGCAAGATTTATGGAACCAGGTGTATGACCATCGGGGACGTCTTTCGAGCAAGAAAATGGAAATAAATCAACTAAGACCCTGAGAGGGAAAGAAGATAAGGATCAGATGAAATTTCAATTTCACAGTGTGGAGATCACCTCTAGGGTCACCACTGAATGGAGAAATAATTCAAACACCAACCGCGGCCACATTAATATCGATGAATTTAGACAAAGGGTCATAGTCAACCCCACTATAGAAAATGCAAGGAGAATAAGGAAGAGTGGGTTGGACAAGGCAGGCAGCTTTCCGCCAGCTCTAGTGGTCCCGAAATTAGTAATGCCATGCAGGGAAGCCTACCAAGAAAAGAGTAGGAAAATTGTAAACCGGGATGGTCGGGTGTTGGCTAACCTCTCTGCCAAATCTATAACACAAGTATTCCACATTCCCACTCATGATCTTGTAGAACAAACATCAATTGAATATGTGGAGAATATGTGGAAGGTGGACCCATTGAAATGCAAAAAGTTGGTCAACCAACACTGGTTGAAACATAAAAGGGGGAGTGCAAACAAGGTGCCCCAACAACTATTCATAAGTGACTTCTATGAGGATTATCATGATTTGGTGACTTTGCTAAGTAGATTCATGATTTTTCCTTCTTGTCTTTTTTTGCTTGCGTTTGGTTATGACAAAAAGACTAGGGCAATTGCGCTCTTAGTATGAGTCATGATCATCCTTGTATGCGACTTCTTGTCTTATGTAATGGTATGACCTTGCACATCTTGATTTATGTCATATCATGGTGTTTGTTGGCCATTACAACAATCTACCCAATGATGATTAAAAGAGCAATAAATATTAAAGTCCTATGGTAAGGTGTTGAAGGATTTGGTCTAGGAACTCACATGCATCTCCTTTCTGTTTGGTCATCTTCTCTTGCTCATCTCATATGGGCATTTCATTCATATCATCATCCATATATTTTACACTAACATTTCTTTGTCTCTTCTCATCAATGTCGAGAGCACACCCATGTTCTTGGAACCCATTTGTCCTCTTGAGGGGGCATGCTGCAACCCTCCTCATCCTATTTTGCACTGGGGCACATTTTTGACTTATTTTCTTTGCCACAATGCGACAGGCTACATTATGGCAAAGAGGGGCAAATGTAGACACATAAAAATGACCTAGGCCCGCAAGCTCTATTTTACCAATTTCATCCTAACATAATTACAACATTTAATTATGTCCTTGGTCCACATTCAACTATTAATTAGGTAATTCATTATTATTTAATTAATTCATGTCTATTGTATTCTTCATGATTATTAAATAAATAAATTATATTTATTTATTCAATGCATCATTAATTGTCTATTGTCTTCTTATAATTAAATTAATTTATTAATTAATTTAATTACTTTTATTCATTTATTCTTCCTCATTATTAAATAAATGAATTTTATTTGTTTATTTAAATATGCCACTAATTCTCATAATTAATTAATTTTATTAATTTATTTAATTATCGGTCATAATCCTCTAAATTAAATAATTATGTTTAATTATTTAATTACCTAATTTTACACTCCTCTCATTTTAAATAAATGAAATTATTTAAAATTATTTTGTTTTATTTTGTTTTATTAACTCTCTCTCCATTTTAGTAAATAATCTGAAAAAGATTATTTATTGTCTCGTAAAACATTATTTTGAATTAATTTAATTCAAAATAGTAATCTTCTTCCAAAAATCAAGTAATTGAGAAAAGTCTTGATTTTTTCAAATCTGCTTTTCAGTTCAACTCTTTATCTTCTTGATTTTCTAAAATCTTTATCTTTTTCACTAATTATCATATTTATTCTCGACCACCGATTTGATTTTATCAAATGACATCTTGACCACCCATTTGACAATCTTTCCCTAACCCTAATTAGGGATTGTCACATAAAATCCCATCCATTGATTTTAGGCTTTGACAACTTTTAATCTCGTCCGTCCGTGCAAAATTACATTCTTTATAAAATGTTAATTTTGCTCACAATTTAGGGCATCACTTTTTATCATTATTATTGCACCCACTTTATCATTATTATAGAACCACTTCATTACGGTTTACATTGCATTTTAGGAACAATCATTTATCATAGTCTTTTGGTCATTTAAATCCTTCAAAACTTTCATAGGACAATGGCATAGTCAATTTGCTCACACGAATTTGAGGGCAACAATCATATGCTGCAAGCTAGAAGAGAAATGGAGGTGAATCAATGGTAGCATGAAGATTTGGTAATATTGTTTTATGCTTTATGTCTTTGTGCTCATTTGTGCTTCATTGTTTATTAGGGTTTGATTTATATGCTTTATTTTATTAACCTTAATATTTCATCCCTGATTACAGAGGTACCTCCCGAGAGGGAAGAGAAAGAAAAGAAAGGTGAAGATAAAGAAGAAGATAAGCTTGAAGAAGAGGTTGAAACAAGGAAAATCCCTCAAGTAGAATGACATGCAGAGCTCAGGAAAGAAGAATAAAATGTACCTGAAGGGGAAGATAACCCTAGGGAACAAGAAAAGGTTGTATTCATCAGCGGTTCAGATGACGAGGATGAAGAGAAAACAAAGAAAGAAGACTCTAATCATGGAGAAAAGGAGATCCAACATATTCAAAGAGAAGAAGGTGGTCATGAATAACCAAAAGAGGGATCTCAAATGCTTGATTGATTGGAGAAGCAAATACAGAAGAAGACCCCCACCCTCAAGGATCCCAAGGCAAGACTAGATGCAATCCTAGTACGAGGTCAAATAGCAGCCATGAAAGAAAAGAAGCCAAAAGTCAGATCACACATTACAACGGATGCATCAGGATCCTGGACGGTGCAAATCTCCACCCCAATGATAGACAGAGAAGACAGGGTGATCTACAATATCTCCACTATTAATCTGGGCACAACTACAAGAGAAGAAAAGATTGATCAACTCCAGAATTTTGTGGCTACGATTTTCCATCAGATGAACAAAGACTATTCCTCCAAGGAGTAATTGAAAGCACAATTGGTAGATCTCACTACCTACATACAAAAGTGGTCTTCTATAGAAGAATTGCCAATGACATCGTCAACCCCACCACTATTGTTATCAAAAGACAACATGGAAAAGGTGGAGAAAAGAAAGAATTGGTCCAAGGCCATTGGGGATTGGTTCTGGCATGTAATTTACAATGGAGATATGGGCATTGACCATGCCATCAGAATAATAAACAAGTTCTGAGACCTGCAGAAACTGTAGTTAGGGTAAAAATATTAGAGCAAAATGCATAAACAAATTATAATAAAAAACCCTAACAAGCACAACAGTGCACAAACTAGCATGAAAATCAAAAGAAAGAAAAACAAACCGATCTCCAAACTAGATTTTATTTATCTCCATTTCTCTTCTCCACCTGCATGAGAATGCATGATTTTGAAGGTTTGATTGTTGATTGCTCATTTTTGCAGCATAATGATAAGATGGAGATGATAGAGGAATAGATAGATAGATGAGAAGATTGGAGAAAATTTTGGCAGAGTAAGGATGCTAGAAGAAGATCCCCAAATGACTTGTAAAAGGCTTGATTTATAGGAAAGAGTTGACATGATTCGATGGCCAAGATTAAAAGTCAAATTTGTGATATGTATGGCTAGGATTAAAATTTTATTTTAGTGCTTATGATGCACATTAAGTGGGTTATGACATGAGGCTAAAATTAGGATGTGAGGGAATAGGTGGGATTCTTTAATTTATTTTGGAGAGAAAAGATGAGTATGATGCACAATGAATGGGGCTAAAAATAGGATGTGAGTGAGAATCTCATAATTTAAATAATATAATTATTTAAATTATGTGTATGTGAAGAGTTGTAGTCATGTGACACATGTTGCAACGTGACAATAAGTGAGGGATTAATTCAAATATTTAATTTGAATTATTTTGAGACATGTGAAGGGGGAATTAATTAAATGAGATTTATTTAATTAATTGGGAAGGTGATTAAGTGGAATAAATGAGATAAGTAGGATAATGTAATTCCCTAGGGTAAAATATTACAAGTTCATGTATCGACTAGGTAATATTATGACATGAACAATTTTGGGTGTCTACATTGTTCCCCTCTTTGAGATGATGAGATTTATGTCGAGTAACATCATTTCAAAGAAGCTAAGGTATGGATAGAAGAAAAAAATATGATGCCCCAACCACTTGAAGAAGAGAGGAGTAAGATGAATGAAGAAAAGGGATGATAGAAGAATATGATGACGCATAAGATATGAAGAAATGGGATGATGATATAGGATATGATAATGATGATGATGCCCCCTTGAGAGGATAGGCAGGTTGGACAACCAAGGGTATTCTCTCAAAATGAATGAAATGATAAAGGAGGGATAAGATGAATGATACAAGATAGGAAGTGAATGAAAAAAAGGAATAACATGTTATGCTGCAATAAAGTGAGCAATCATATGTTTGATATAGCACTAAACATTATGCACCAAGGTATAAAGACCAAGGTGATGATTTTTCAAGTGCCCCAATGTAATACAACCTTGTCTAGATACAAGATATGAATATTAGCTTGGAGTGACTCCGATTTGATGCAAATGCAAGATAAAAATGATACCACACACAAGAAAGAAAGCAAGCATGCACAAATGATACAAAAACAAACAAGGTATTGCCCCTGTCAAGCTATAAAATGATGATTAATTTTTTGATTGATGATGGTGATGATGATGATGATAGTGTTGTCATTGTGGGGAACGATATATCCCTAGATCAACATGAGGATGATTGATTGATTGATTGGGTTTACAACAAGATTAGGATCAATACCATTGATGCAATTGGATAATTTGGCAAGATTGATTAACTTGGTTGGTATGGATTAAGGATTGAATTTAATTTGGATTATTGCTTGGAATGAGTGAAGATGATTGATTTGAAGATTTGGATGATTATTGATGAATTAAGTTGAAGAATAATTTACTTGGAATGATTTTGATTGATTGGATTGATGAAGAAATGATTTGATTTGATGATAATGATTGGATTGATTAGAAGAATGGGTTTGATTAGAAGAAGTGATGTGATTAGATAATTTGATGAAGAAAATTGATTTGAAAGATTGATTTGAAGAAGTTGAATTGATGTTTTGAATTGATTTGTGGAATTTGAAGATTCGATTTTATTTTATTTTATTGCTTGGATTTTTTTTTGAAATGTTTTGATTTTTTTGGATTTTTGAAATGTTTTAATTTTTTTGGATTTTTGAAATGTTTTGAGATGTCAATGGATGACAATTTGGGTAGCCTTTATGCTAGATACCATTCAAAAGGGAAAACCAAGTCTAGGTGCAAGGAGATAGATGGATGAAAGGGTGGGTGATAGGATAAGGGATAGAAGGCTCATGATAAATGGATGGATTAAAAAAGATAGGTCATAGTGAATGAAATGGATGTATGCATCATAAGGGAGCTAGGATGTGATCTCCAAAGACTATGTTGCATAGGAATAACATACCCCATTCTAGGTATAATACTTAATATTTTTCTTGACAAAGCATATGACAATAGGGTAATGATATGATTGGTTGGAAAGGATGAGGTATGTCAAGAGATACCCAAAATATGTTTCAACATTTTGCACCATATTTTTATCAAGATCAAAAGGAGGGAGAGAGGATGAATGGACTCAATATGATAAATATATGGGTATGATGGCTAAATATGGTGGGTGGGATGGAAATGATATGATAAAAAGTGACATGATAGGATAGATAGTGCGGATGAGACAAAGTGCCCCCAAGTGTCATAGAAGATCAACCTACACATGACGCTTGTTTTCCATATTTTCATCATGGTACTTATCTAGGGCGCCTATTTACCAGGTTTTCACCGTTGGATGAAGGGATTTCTCTTTACTCTTTTTTTTTCTTTCTTTTTCTTTTCTCTTTTTTTTTTTCCTTTTTTTAATTTTTAATTTTTTTCTTTATATTTTCTTTGATTTTTTTTTATTTTTGGATAAAAGAAGGGGAATATGGATATGAAGGACTCAAGTGTCTAGTTTCATGAAAATTTATAGTCCCACTAGAGATGTATTTCATCGCATGGACCATGTAAAATGTCATTATGCTCATAGATGTTGGTAAGGGATGCCATGAAAGGGAGATGGATTAGGTAGATGATGGATTATGATGTGGATTATGGAGAGACATAGTGGATTATGTAGGGGAGATGAAGGGGAGACTTAGCCAAAAGCATGGACCATAGGAAGGTGATGGGGGAGATATGTAGGATAATAAGTGAAGGATGAGGAGATGGAAGTAGGTGGAATTGTTGTGAAATGGAAGGGAACCATGACCAATGGTTGCACACACTATGTTAAATGTTGAAGCTTGTGATGTGGAGGGGGTGTAGGAAGTAATGGAGATGTTTTCCTAGGATATGGGTGATGAAGTGCTTTAGGTACCCACATAGACTTAGTATTTTTATGACTTTTATTTTTCTTGTGGGATGGAATATGAGATTCTTGAATAGAGTGGGAATGTGAGGTGGAAGTGGATGGTTGGGATTTTTGAGATATATATGCCTCATTTGACTTGTTTTCCTTTTTCTTAGGTACCCAAACCATTTTGTTTTTAGACTTTTCTTTTGAAGGTATGGGCTTATATTGCTTTTTGGATGGATCTTTCTTTGATTCTTTGCTTTTGTGTCCTAATGGATGTGAACCCTTAGGAATTTTCACTTTATAGGTAGAGGCATAGAAATTTTTTATTTTCAATCCCATGGGTATGGTGAAATGAGTGGAAGCTTCATGTTTAGACAATGTGTGCATTGATTGGTCATGATTAGGATTTTTAGAAGATTTATGGATGGATGGATAAGGGGATTGTAAAATGGTGATATTAGGTGTTGGGAGTAATGATGGTATATTAGATGGAGGGATATTAGGATTTGGAAGCAATGGTGGCAAAGTTGATGGTGGAAGGTGTACGGTCACATGATTTTGACATTTGTAAGATGATGGAGGGATGGCAACATATGTTATAGGTGTATGATAATATTTATGGTGGAAAGAGGACTTAGGATAAATGGAGGAAGTACCAACATACTTAGCTTGTTTTCCTTGGGGTGAGTATCCAAGGCCAAATGAGCATGGAGGGACTTTGACATGGATAGGCTCCAAAATACTTTGTACATGAAGGCCTAAACCTTTACCTTGGTAGTTCATGTTTTGGAGTATGTGATGGACAATGGGACTAGGTGTAGGTGGAACACTAGACAAGAGTTCCTTATTGGATGGGAAAAATGAAGCAACAAAAGATAATGGTTGTTGTTGTTCTAAGGAGGAACATTCATGAATGGGGGTGGAAAGACCAAGTGGATATGATGGATTTGAAATGGAGTTGATGGTGGATGTGGAAGGATCATTGGGATTTTCATTTACATTGTGTTCACTAAGATCCAAGATATTTGTTTGATCTTCTATATTGACTTGGGAGGCATATGTCTCATCAAAGGAAGTGGATGTTGGTGGATCATGGATAGGACTAGGTGAAGGTGTATTTGGGATATCTTGCTCATGGGTGGGTATAGGATCAAGTTGATCATGGATATAATCTTCATCATTATGGATATCATCTTGGTCATAGAAAAAATATAGATTATGGATAGGTTGGATGAAAGTGATTTGATCTTGATTAGGACTAGGGCTTGATGTTTCCACATGCTTAGGATTAGAATCTTGATATAACTCTTGGGTTCCTTGAATGGAAGTGGAAGGGGATGACTCTTGAATAGACTCGATATGTTCTAGATGGTCAACAATATGGAGGCATGATGGAGGTTGACTTGGGATCAATGGGGGAGACTAGGCTCAAGGGGGAGACTACATGAGAGGGTTGTAAGAATGGGCATGGTGTTTGAAGACTCTTTGGTAGGTTCAAATATATGGGTTGGATGACATGGTAATTTTTGATTCCTTGTTAGTATCCCTTGGATCACATCCTCTGTATGTGGATGGGTGAATTTGGGTAATACCATAGGTTTACTTTTGAAATTTTTTAATTTAGTGCATGGATTTGATGGAGGACTTGATGATGGTGTGGGTAATGAAGGGTTTGATAATTTTGAATGTATGGGGACCAATGGATTTTTCCTAGGACATGGAGGCTTTAAGATAGGCCTTTGATTATATGGTGGTATAATATATTTATAGGATGCATGAGCTATTTTGGTATTTCCCTTGTCAAAGGTGGCATTAAGACTTAAAGGCTTTTGATCTTGTTGTCAAGGTGGAGTTTGGCTCACATGTTCTTGTTGTGAAGTGAATTGATATGATGATGTGGCATTGACATGGAAAGAGGTGAGATAAGGTGATGTGGAATTGTTTTGATAGGTGGATGGATTAGATTGATATGGAATGGAGGGAGATGCCACATAGGAATGAGGTAAAATTGATTGGTGTTGAATGAATAAAGGATGATGTGCTTGTTGGGTTTGACAAGTGGCTATGAGATATTGGGCTTGTGCTATGAGATGTTGCATTTGAGGTGATTGGCTTGTTTGAATTTTTTGGATCATGTCATGGATTCCTTGAATGATTTTTTCATTTAAAGGTGATTGGCTTGTTTGAGCTATGTGAAGTATGTGAATGATATTTTGTGTTATGTCTTCTAATGTTGGCATGGTTTCACTTTTGAAAAATATTTGATTAAGATTACGATGATGATTTGAAATGATGTGATTACTTGAATGATTAGGATGATTTGGCTTTGAAATATTAGATGATGTGGAAAATGTTTATTGAAAGTTTTACTTGGGCAATATCAAACACAAGATCTCACATGTAAGTTCATGAACACACACCAAAAACAATGATAAATTTGTCTTTCAAGATTAAATTTTATGATTAAACAAACATTTGAATACACAACAACAAGCCTAATGTTAGTCAAGTGGGTATGGGCAATTAGGTCTTCAGCTAGGATGTACGAGGTTGAATAGGGATAATTTGAAAGAAAAAATATTGCCACACAACTGAGAGAAAGGGGTAACCCATCCTTCACCTTCACTTCCCAAAGGTATAAAGTTCTTTAGGGCTTAGCCAAGAGTGACGAGATTTTAACTCCCAAAAAATAATGTCTTTTGATTCACACCTTGATTGAGGTTGTCCCTAGGGGTGATGAAATCCCCTCGAAGGCCTCCTATGAAAACTATGACAAAAGAAAATCAAGTGAGGTGTTTTTTATCATAGGCACTTGATTCACACTCGCAATTATTAATTTCCCTTTATAAAATTGAAATGTGTGTAAAAAAATTCAAACACTTGTTATTTTTAACCCAAAGTCAAAATGTGTGATGGAAGACAATGGTTATTTTTAAGCTCAATTTCAAAGTGTGATTGCAAACAAAATGTTCATTTTAAAGCCCCAAATTGAAATGTTTTGCAAACAAGATTGATTGATTAAATGAGAGATAAAGATAATAGAATGAGTGCACCCAAAAATTTTCACTTTCCAATCTATTGTGTATGAATGATATTCCTGCAACTATAGCTCCTTATGATCACCTACAAAATTAATAAAAAAATGACATTATAATGCAGCCATAAAAAAAAGTTCATCAAGAAATTGCAATTTCAAATACGTGTTTTTAACATAACCAAATTAGATTTGATTATTTTAAGATCTTATTGATCTGAAAAATAAAAACTCAAAGAAAAAAATCCTGCTATCTTTTTGTGAGCTTTCCAGAAATATAACGAAGTTAGAAAAATTCCCTATTTTGCGCCCGAAAATGCAGATTTATGAAAACCCTATAGAAAATAAAGATCAGATTGCTTTGCATTGCATTTGACCTCTAAATTAAATTTGTTAAAAAAAGATCCCCATTAAAATTTTTACGATATTTCAAAAATATAAACATTTTTTGAAAATTCACTGATTTGCATCTAAAAAGTCAATTTTATGAAAAAACATAAAATAACAATAAATCCTACAAAAATAGTGATAAACCATCAAGTTTTTTACTATTGTCCCTTGAGGTTATTGTTAAGCCTTTGTGAAAATATTGTAGAGAAATGTGTATTCTTTTGAAAGATATGATGAAATTTGTAAAACCTGCGGTTTTATCCAAAAACTGGCAAATCTGCAACAAAAAGTTAATGAAACCTGCAAAAAATTAAGCTAGATCGAAGGATTCACGTCAAGTTCACCAATGTAGTTAGGGTAAAAATATTAGAGCAAAATGCATACACAGATTATAATAAAAAACCCTAACAAGCACAATAGAGCACAAACTAGCATGAAAATCAAAAGAAAGCAAAACAAATCGATCTCCAAGCTAGATTTGATTTATCTCCATTGCTCTTCTCCACTTGCATGAGAATGCATGATTTTGATGGTTTGATTGTTGATTTATCATTTTTGCAGCATAATGATAAGATGGAGATGATAGAGGAATAGATAGATAGGTGAGAAGATTGGAGAAAATGTTGGCAGAGTAAGGATGCTAGAAGAAGATCCCCAAATGACCTATAAAAGGTTTGATTTATAGGAAAGAGTTGACATGATTCGATGGCCAAGATTAAAAATAAAATTTGTGATATGTATGGCTAGGATTAAAAGTTTATTTTAGTGCTTATGATGCACATTAAGTGGGTTATGACATGAGGCTAAAATTAGGATGTGAGGGAAAAGGTGAGATTCTTTTATTTATTTTGGAGAGAAAAGATGCCTATGACACACAATGAATGGGGCTAAAAATAGGATGTGAGTATGTGAAGAGTTGTAGTCATGTGACACATGTTGCAACGTGACAATAAGTGAGGGATTAATTCAAATATTTAATTTGAATTATTTTGAGACATGTGAAGGAGGAATTAATTAAATGAGATTTATTTAATTAATTGGGAAGGTGATTAAGTGGAATAAATGAGATAAGGAGGATAATGTAATGAACTAAGGTAAAATATTACAAGTTCATGTATGAACTAAGTAATATTATGACATGGACAATTTTGGGTGTCTACAGAAACAATTAGAGTCTGTTGAGAAGGCCTGCCATTGCTTCATGGAGCTATATAGGATTACCTATCCTAAGCTTGAGGCAATCCTAAAGATACCTAACAAGTTATGGGAAAAGGATTTGGGTCTGGTAAAGAATGATCAATGGCTCATTAAAACATGGAAGATGAGCTTAAACCATCGAAAGGAAGTCTTGGAGAAAGTGCTCCATGAGGTAGAGCTCGATTTAGAGTGGGCCAAAGAACACAGGGCAAATGCTGAGGACTATCTTAAGTTGGTGATAGATTACAAGATTCCCTCCCTCAAGCTCGATGTGGAGAAAAATAGTTCATACTTCCATAAGAAAATAGAGAATGGAACAATAGGTTTGTTGATGCTAGATTTTATGGACTTCGTTGCCCATGCCTTCGTCTAGTCTGAACAAATAGTTAAGGCAACGCCTAAGTGCATGAAGAATTGGGAGAAAATCATGAGCAGATCAAAGACATTATCCTTTTAGATACTCCAA